>CM060423.1:46932073-47532073 GCA_030545235.1 Helianthus tuberosus | reverse complement strand
TTAGTCTTAGAGGAGGTGCGAAATCTATTTTAATGGCCTCATGTCAAACACGATCTTCAACAAAAAACTGTTAATTTTTTAGTATGCTAATTGGTGCAGTCAAGAAGTGGGGTTGAAGACACAATGGATGAATGCTAAATCCATGAACGCTAGATGAATGACGTTTGATGCACCCACTAAAGAAGCGGTGAATCGCGTTCGGTACATATAATTTTTGTTTTCTACTAATAAGTTTGTAACCGGATTATACTATCATATTTCCTACTAATAACGTGAGGCAAGTTATGATATATTTTGATTATTATTTTAATAGAAGTGAACTCATTCCTACATTTTTAAAACACACTTTCGTAAAGATTGTTAATTCAATCTTAAAAACCTTCTGATTAGGATTTTGGGCTGATGAAAGTTTTAAATAGAGTAAAATACTAAAATCGTCCATGAGGTTTAATCATTTTTGCTTATTTCATCTAAAATGAATTTTTTTGTGCATTTGAATCCTTCTAGTTTGCGTTTTATTGCCATTTTGTTCTTGATTTTGACAATTTATTGCGACTTTTGTCTCTATTAACTGAGATTTTTTAAAATCTTGTAAATGTCTTTTGAAAAATATTTATGTAGTACAAATAAGTCAGATTAACTTTATGGTTGACTTGTTACAAAATGAATGTTGATTCAATCAATATTTGTTTCATGGGTTTTACTGAACCGAATATATAGAAAATAACATGTATGTTTAAAATGTTTTTTTTTTTATTGAAATGCTAACATGTTATAATAAGCCTATTAGAAAAGTATACTTTGTAAACCCATATAAAACATTTGTTAACATTTAAATTTCTTTCTTACAAGTGTGTTGGAGATTATAATTTCTAACGAGCGTATTAGAAGTTCATTATTTTATAAAAGCAACAAGTTTATAAAAGATTTATTTTCTAACGAGTGTGTCAGAAATGACTATTTTTTTTATAAACAATGACTTTTAAAACATCTATATTTTTCTAACGAGCGTGTTAGAAATGATTAGTTGCTATATAACATGTTTTATCTATTTATATTTTCTAACAAGCGTATTAGAAATGATTATTTTGTTGAATAATAAGTTCTAAAAAATCTATATTTTCTAACGAGCGTCTTAGAAATGTTGAATTTATAAAACTAACAAGTTTTGAAGATGTTTAGGTTTTCTATCAGGTGTGTTAGAAAACATTATTATTTCAAAATAATTACTAACGAGCGGGTTACAAACAATTATTTTGAAAAATAATAAACTAGAAACAGTTATTTCTTATTATATTATTTAATATGACATTAACATGTCATAAATCAAATTAATCATTTATTTGACTCCTAATAAAGGTTTTTTATTGTGTTAATTATCTTTAAATAATATAAATTAAATATGGAGTTTCACGTTTTAGTATAAAAAGAATCTCATGATTCATTGTTGTAGACAAGTGAGAGAGAAAAGATGAAACGGAGATACTAAAGAAATTACATGTGTACAAAGTTTTATAAAATTTAAAGAGGAGTACTCTTTAATTCTTCCACCATCACCAACTTCATCCTTTTACTTTTCCACATGAATTAGAACACCAATATACCCGGTGCTATCTTGGTGCGAGAGCCATCTCCGGTAGTACACATAATGTTTCGGTTGTTGTACCCTGAGAGACATACGCATTCGTCAGAGAGGAGGCGTGGTATCTGTTTTAATATCGTCGTGTCAAACACGATCCTCAACCAAAAGCTATCACTATTTTAGTATGCCAATTGGTGTAGTCGAGAATCGGGGGTTGAAGACACAATAGATGAATACTAGAGTTATGAACACTAGATGAATGACGTTCGATGCACCCTCCAAAGACACGGTTGAATCACGTTCGGTACATATAAAATTGTATTTTATATTTATTTGTCATGTAAGTTTGTTACCCCACTATCATACTTCTTACTGAGTCACGTTTGTCACACTCCAACCGATGGCAGAAACATCGGAGTGAGACGAAAACGAGATTGCTCGAGACTTCATAACTTCCTATTTGCGACAATATTTAAATAATTCGAATTTCATTTTATAATAGAAGAAGTACATTGTTCAAAAGGAAATACAACATCTAGAACATAGAATTAAACAACATAATATAATCTAAAATATAGCGTGTTTCTAGTCCATCCTACTAGATTTCTTTTCAACGCATCATTATCATATTCCTGTAATATATATATATAGGGGAAGGCTATAGAGAAAACCCACTTGAGTTGTGTAAACTCAAGAAACCTTTGTAAAAAACTCATGTAACATTTTTTTTCTCTAAAAAAATAGGAAATGTAATATACATATATTTGAACATTTTTTAAAAACAAAAACACAAAAAAACGAGTAGTTTTTTTTTTAAAAAAATGTTATAAATTTCATGTTATATAATATATAGAGTGAATTGCAAGGATTGTCCTTTATCTTTATACCCATTTGCAGATGCTGTCCTTTATGTTTAAAATTGACGAGTTTTGTACTTTATGTTTTCAAATCATACATGTTTTGTCCTTTAGCCCTAACCCAGTTAGTTTTTTCTGTCAAATCTGGTATGTGCAATGTACATGAAGGTAAAATTGTCTTTTCATCCTATTCTTTAAAAATACATATAAAAGAAAAAATATTATATATCATAACAAAACCCTCTTCTTCCCCAAATCACACCCCATTTCTCTTCAACAACCTGCAACAATTCACACCCCATTTCAACTATTTTCCAATCCCCCTTGATAACCTGCAACAATATGCACATAGTGGATGAGTTAAGAGACAGTGTGTTGGGTTTCTCAGTCAATGTGTCGGGGACCACAACTAAAGACGTGATGGACATGGTTCTAGTAACTCAGTATTTTGACACCATGAAGGAGATTGGTGCTGCATCCAAATCGTCTACTGTGTTTATCCCTCATGGACCTGGTGCTGTTCGTGATGTGGCTACTCAGATACGCGATGGTCTTCTTCAAGGCAGTGTTGCTGCTAGTTGATTTTCGGAGTTTGATGGCAAGATCCGTTCAATGCAATTGTAAGAGTACAGTTTCATGTTTCCTTAAGTAATCATGGTTTATGTTTTCAACTATTTTCAATTTGAAGATTGGTTTGAAATGGGGTGTGAATTGTTGCATGTTGTTGAAGAGAAATTAGGGTTTTGAAATGGGATTGATTTGGGGAAGAAGAGGGTTTTGTTATGATATATAATATTTTTATTCTTTTATATGTATTTTTTTAAGAATAGGTTGAAAAGACAATTTTACCCTCATGTGCATTGCACATGACCAGATTTGACAGAAAAAATCTAACTGGGTTAGGGCTAAAGGACAAAACGTGTATGATTTGAAAACATAAAGTACAAAACACGTCAATTTTAAACATAAATGATAGCGCCTGCAAATGGGTATAAAGATAAAGGACAATCCTTGCAATTCACTCTAATATATATGTCCAAAAAAATGCAACACACAAATTTTTAACATTTAAAAGAAAAACTAGTAAGCGTTTTCTTCATAAAAATGTTCGTGTACATTTATATTACATTCCCTGTTTTTTTTTAGAAAAAAAAATGTTACATAGGGTTTATTTGAGTTTTCTCAACTCACATGGGTTTTCGATTTATCTTTCCTCTATATATATATATAGGCGAGAGTTCGTTGGGTAACACTAAAAAGTGAGGAATCAGGGAGTACTTTTAAAAAAATCAACTTAACATGTTAAAAATCAACCTTTTCTAAAAAACAATTTGGCGCTTTTCCGTATAAATACATGTAGAAACATTTTTAAGAAAAAAATAAAAACATAAAAAAATGTTTAAAAAATATACCTTAGAAAATTAACTTACATGTTAAAAAATAATTTTTTTAATTTTTTTTCAACGTTTTTCCTTATAAACATGAGTAGAAACTATTCCAATAAAAAAACCATTTTTGTAAAAAAATATTAAGCCTTTTTTTAACTGTTTTATACATTTTTAGTTTTTTCTTTTTTTTTAAAAATGATTCTAAAAGTATATATAAAAAAGCGCCGAAACAAATTTAAAAAACTGATTTTTAACATGTTAAGTTAAATTGTTAAGAGTGTTTCCCGTTTCCCCACTTTTTTAGTGTTCTCCAATGAACCTCACTATATATATATATATATATATATATAAGTAACATGTCAATACAAGTGAACTCATTTCCTACAGCCTTTTCCATGCTCAACGAACAAAACATTAAGCATTATGTCGCAACCCCCGACCCCACCCTGGGAGCGGGTGCCGCGAGCCTGACTGATGGTATTTTACAGCGGAATTAAATCATCAGGATCGTAGTTAGGAAATAATTTCAGAGTTTGTAAAACACCAAACTTTTTATATTAAACAAATGTGATAAAACCCATATTTCATTTAGAATGTATTTATAAGGATAAACCCTAGTTGCTGAAAACATAATTTCCTTCTTTTATTCAGGTAACTATAGCCACTTTATTTAAACCTTTAGTGCTCCATAGCTGGCTTCTAATAGCTTCATATCAAGTTACCTAAAACGCGTTTTGAAAACATTTTATCAGCAAGAAATACTTGCGAGTTCATTCTAGTTTGTGAAAAGACACATTGTTATATTTTACAGTATCAAGAGCGATTACAGTGTTTATATCTAACAAAAACTCTAAAGTACTTGCCACTCGACGGATCTGTGACTATGGTCATATCACACATTGACTACCCATGTCCAATTGTGAAGGTTATCCAGTAATGTATACAAAACCCCATAATACCGGCAATAATTTGTAGAATACAAAGACTTAATCACTGTAAGTATAACTGAAAAACATTTAAGGTTTTGCAAAGCATTTTAAATGAAATGGCTCACAATAATAATAATAATGTGAGAAAAAAAAAAGAGAATGACTCAAATTGCAAACTTAGGTTTTACTATATGCTTCCTGATAATATTTTCTGGTGAATATCCTGAGTTCCTAATAAAAATATACAATGCATGTGTATTAATATAGGGGAATGTTCATTTGAGAAGAAATTTAATGTGAGAAGAAAAAAAAGAAAGGGCATATTAGTAAAATACTATTTCATTTATAACTCATATCATTAATTTTTCTCTCTTTAGTTAATTAGTCAACTAATCATTAATTATCCTACATATAATCTAAAAAACCTACATATATCAAAATTTTCCTACATATACCCTACACATTATACAATTTTATCCTACACAGTCGAAGTTTATCTTACACACCTCGAAATATATCCTACACAACTACTAATTTATTCTACACTTTAAATTAAGTTGTTTTTTTTTAATTTGGAAAAATATATATTTTGAAAAGTAGTTACAAATTTAATTTAGTTAGTATTAAAGGGGAAGAATACAAATTAATGATTTATGTAAGTTTACCATTATACCCTTATATTAAAATTAAATGCAAATATTAAATGAAGTAAAATGAATCATTTTTATTGGTTGAAACTTCTTCTTTTTTCTTCTTACAAAAAAATTATTCTCATTTGAACCTTCCACTATTAGTATAATAACCCTATTCAACTTTATCAATACATCACGAGATCAGAACCCCAACGTAGTTTACAAAGCATAGCCTTTATCCGGCAGCGCCTTGGCATCCGTTGCTGGGTTCAAGATCGATCAGACAAGATACTGAATCAGTGATCAGGGGTTAAAACACTTACAATGGGGCAGAACTTTGTGATGAAAATAGGAGTGTTGGGGTATATATTTTCGTTTAGAATGTTGAGAGAAAGAAAAGAATTGAACGAGTTGCAACTGCAGACTAAAGGCTCTATTTATACGATTTTTGAGACCCCGTTGCAGCCCGTGGAGCCCTAAGCTAATCCTGGCGCGGCCTGTGATACCCTCTAGCTAGGGTTTAAGTTTGACCAGTCACCGGTGTAGGTGTGACACGTGGACGACACGTGTCCCAAGGCGTGTCCGAAAAGTTACAGGTCTTTCGCGACCCGCGGAAGGTTATGCTTAGTCTGTCGCGACCCGCAACAGACATAAAATTATTATTTTTTTCATTTTTGAAACTAAATAACGTTATGCCAGTTCGGTTTTTTCGGTTAAGTGGCGTTAAAGGAAATTTTTTGAGGGTTGTTATACATTATAATCATAACCAAGGTACCAAACCAACGATTTGGTTTTCGAGAAGATGTGGATCTGGCCTCCGGGGATTAGCTACCCTTCTACAATAGTTAAGAAGGCATGATACGTTTGATAATAGTTCTAAAAGATAGTGCTTTCAAAAATTAATAGATAACTTGAATTTAGACCCGCGGGTTAGTAAATTTTACACCGTGTGAGAGAGCCATTTTTTCTTCATATGCTTTATACTTGTTCATGGTTTTGGATGTGTGAGCGAGGCGACTTCAAAGATGTTTCGTATCCGATTTGGTAAATAAGTTAAAACTACATTTATTAACGTTCAATGTTCATATTTAACACAACAAAATTAACAATCAATGTTTTAAACTACAAATATATTAGCATTTTATTTTGTCGCACTAACAACATCACGCCTGGTGAAATGCACGATGAGCGCGTCAACTTCGACTTGCAACTCGGCCTATTTAGCGCGTATCATCCTAGCATTTCACTTAGGTCATTCAGTTTGTTAGCCATTTGGCGGTTCGACTCTACGACGTCCTTAAAAGCCTAGCTAGTCGTCCGAAGACGTATGCATGATTGTCGGAAGTTGACAAACTAAAACAAAGGAGTTAAGCTGTCATTTAGATTATAACATAACCAAATACGACGTAATTTAAAAAATATAAGCTTATCAGTGTGTAGTTACGAATAGGCTAGAGAACATAATCATTGTGTTGTCGGTAGTCATAAAGACCGTATAAAATTGCATACTCATCATCGCCAATAACACATAGCATAAAACAAAAACGAAAGAAATCCAAAAAACAAAAGATAAACCAGATTTTTATAGTATGAAAAAAGAATATTTTTGGCTGAGAAATCTGGTCATGTCGGTCTCTTTGATAAAGCCATCACAAACTATACAAAACCAGATTTAAAACACCATAGTCGTTAACAAACACCAACGAATTTTTTAAATTATAATTGTATCAATTTGCAACAAAATCTCTAGGTCATCAATATTTTTCATCAGGTTACGGCTTCAACAAAGTTTGCCTCGCTAAATGATGCGGAACACCATAGTAACCAAACACCTTTGCAACAGAATGCAAACTATTACACAACAGTTAACACACCACAAGAGGGTAAAACCAAAAAACCTATAAGTATACACAAAGCCAATACTACAAGTCAAGTTACCATCCAGGAGCCTACACAAACATAACAACACAACATATAACCCAACGTTGAGCCACGACTGCAACAAAGTTTGCCTCACCAATTGACGCACAACACCATAAAAATGAAACAACTTTTTAAAAGAATGCAAACTGTTACACAACAACCAACACACCACAAGTAATTAAAACCAAAATAACCCATAAGTATACACAAATGTTACTGCTACAAGTCAAGTAACCACACATCAACATAGACAACATATAGAAACACAATATATAACCCAATGTTTAGGTATAGACACCCACAAATATTACAAAGGAATTAACATAAAGTACACACAACATTGCATAAAGACAATATATGCAAAGCATAAAAGCAAAAAAGAATCAGGTGGTTACAAATCGATAGTATTATAATAGATACCGAAAAATATAAAAGCCATTAAGGATTACCAAAATGACATCACATGCTTAAACTATCTAAAAGGATCAAAGAAACTGAAGCTATAGGACTCAAAAGCTAAGCATGGCCACATTATACAATGTCAGGCAAAATGCAAAGCCATATCATCACCACCACAAACACACAACCTTAAAACTCTCAGACGAGATACAACCCATATTCATAAAGATCACCAACAACCCCAAAATAACCAAAGTTTCTCTACTAAAACCACTTATGAATCTCAATCAGAAACATAAACAACACGCATAAGGATTCTTGGATGAAATAACATATTCTTCGTAATTGAAAAATAAATCATACAACCTTGTTGAACAAAACTTCCCTAGGAACAAATATGCCAATCCTTATCGAAACAGTAACCAAGCATCACTAAATCAACATAGGTTACATAAAAAGAGGCAAATAAACTGATTCTCCGACGAACACATATGTTCCTCGTCATCAAAATGCAACGACACCCCTAAAAGTCGAACTATTAAACCGTTAATAAGGTTTATTCAACAAAATTCCTCGAATGAAATAAACCATTCACCTTCATCGAAATCTAATACAAAACAGATGACAATCGAATGCAAGAAAACAACTAATCGCACCCAAAAATGCCAAATGACACGGCCATGAAAGGAGTAAACGCTAAAGAATGGGCCATGCGGCAATAAATCTAGCCAAGTAAAAGCAGCAATTACATTTAGGATGTCAGAAATCGACAATAATATAATATAATATAATATTATTTTGATGGGTAGAGATAGTGTACAATGTGATACCTCGGGAAAACGCACAACACAACTAGCTTCCTCAGTGACCATGTGCTAAATTTCGGGACGAAATTTCTTTCAACTTGGGGATGATGTGATAACTCGTGCAAATTCCTGAACGTTTCGTTTTACTGTGTAATTCCATGTATGAATTGAAATTAGTGATTTATTTTATTTGAACTATTGTGTGCTTGGTAATATGTAATGCGAATTATGAGAAACCAAAACCCGAAACCGAAATATTGGAATACGTTATTTTGTGAAACGAAGCATTGTAATATATTGCTTTGCGATACGAATCGTTTTAATTAGTTTTTCCGTGAATCTTGCGAAACCGTCACAACGTGCCAAACCGTTACTTATTAAAACCCAACCCAAGCCCACCCCTCTCCCCCTTGTGCCACAAACAATCCCAAACCCGTACCCTTTTTTGAAAATTAGGCCCAAAACCCACACCTCTTGATCCTTATAACCCATTAAGCCCAATTCCCTTGTGTTTAAATATACATGTATGCATGGATCAAGAATTAAAAATCAAAAACCCTAAACACCCTTGTGATCGTCGACCAGAAGAGACCCCCCCTGCAAAATTACAAACCCTAGTTCAGTTTCTTGATTTGCCTTTCACTTCCATGTAATCCCTTCTCTTGCTAGAGGGTTAGTATTCTTGATTTGATTGTGATTCTTGGTGTGATTTTTGGAGAAACATGACTATGATTTTTAGATAACATGCTAAGGTTTTGATGTTACATGATTTATTTCGGTTAAGTATGTGATTTGTTGAAGAAATTGATAGTACGTATGCCTAAATGGTTGCTGGCTGCGTTTTTTGTGAAAATCATGATGTGTTATGGCTAGGGATTTGTGATTATTGGTATGGTTAGATGGTAAAGGATGATTAACCTACCGTTAGTTGTCATTAGGAAGGGTCGGGATTGTTCATACGCGTTTTGGTGTTGTTTAAATGTAAAAACTGCATGCTGATTGATGAAAACAGCCAACTTCAGTTGGCTGTAAACAGACTGTTATAAATCGAAAAATTGATTTTCTGAAGTCTAAATTATATTTTTTTGAAAAACGAATCAAATGGCACTGGAATCAAATTTTATTCGAGGTCGTTTGCTATTTCTAAAGGTCCGTTTTGTACAGTAGCAAAATCTGTGTTTTTCTGCAGAAAATGTATGTTATGTTTTTCATCGTAACTTGAAACCTCTATAGAGTTAGGTCAGGAAATTTGTACTGTAGATGACCACGGGTGTCTTTGTAATTCTCCAACTGTAATTTCGTCAATTGGACTTACGATGAATTTTAAATGAACTTTTCTGTGGACTGCAGTCAGAAAGTGACGAATCTGATTGCAGCCCGGTAAATGATTTTTATAAAATAATTTGTAATGAATTGGATCCCGATATTTTTACAAAATAATACTTGGATCGTTTAAAATATTTTGTAAAATTTTGGGAATTTTTGGAATAAGTTAACTATTTTATTAAAATACCCGAAAAAAGTCCAGTTTTAGGTGTTAAAGGTGAAACAATAAAAGTAGTGATGTCTGTGTCTGAATATCGGTTAGGTTATCTTATAATGATCCAACTTATTATATGTTAACGAAAGTAATATGTGAAGTATTGTGTGTTTCTCTTGAGTAGTTATAGGTGGAATGTGATTATGGGCGTGAACTGTCAAAATGAGTGCATGTTATGTGATAGATGCGTGCAGGAACTTTGTGCTCTATTTGAAACCACTAACGGACTAAGTGGTAATTATACTAGGACATGATTGACCAACCCTGATTGTTAGCTATTTTAAGAGTTCAACCGAGCAACCAAAGGTGAGTTCACACTTTCGTCAAAGCATGGGATTCCCGGCGGTTTGGGAATGGGTTAAGTAAGGATTCCCGGTAGTTTGGGAATGGGCTAAGTAACAACTATCCCCCTTAGTTGGGATGTAATCAGAATGGGTTAGGTAACAACTATCCCCCTTAGGTGGGATGTAATCTGCGTATTCTCCTTGGGTAGAATACGTACCTCGGTCCTCCTTGGGTAGGACAACAACCTTAAACTTACTAGACAAAACTCTATCATGAAGTCCCTCATTTTTATATCATCTTAATCGTCGGGCCAATTGCGAACGGGTCATTAGTTAAATAGCGCTATTAGCTCTGATAAGCCTCACACCGTTCCGTAGAGGACGGGAGCAGACTAATGTACTTGGCCACTGTCAATGATGATAGACATTGACGCAGGGCACATAAACATGACTTAAGTCAGTAGTCGATATGGTAACGGGTCTAGTGGTTTATAACATGGGGTAGCCCCCACGGTATTGGTTATGGGAACATGGAACTGGATACCTTTTGGTTTTCGAAACAACTTAACAACTTATGGTTTTTGGAACAACATTAAAACAGATAACGAACTGTGAACTCGCCAACCTTTTGTTGACACGTTACCACATGCTTTGCAGGTCGTTAAGTTATTTGCTAGAGCTTGCATGGGGAAGGAGTCGTTGTGGGACATGAACCGCTGTGTGTTCATGATAAATTTATGAAACGTTAAACCTATACTTTGGTTTTGATCTTATGCTTCCACAGACTTTTAAATTTGGTTTTGGATTTTGGTTTGGTGAACTTTAAACGTTTAGTTTACGGTGGTTTTACTTTACTTTACTTAATGTTTATTATGATTGGTGGTATGATCCTGGTCAGTCACACGCCTCGCGATAATACTCCGCTTGTGGATTTTGAGGGTGGGACAGATTGGTATCAGAGCTATTGGTTATAGTGAGCTTGGTTTTAAAAAGGGAAAAATCTTTTTGTCAAAAACCAGACTATAACCTATTTAGTGCTCAACGATCCACAACGACACTTCGCTCCATGTGCAAGACTCAACACTCTAGATGGTATGATTTATGTTTGTATTGCCTACTTGCTAGTTTACATTTACATTGCGTGTTGCATATGGTAAGCCCAGTTAGAGTAGTAGCATGTTATCCATTTGCCCGAATGTGCTCTTTATGACACCCAACTATTTACTTGAAATTTGACGTGTGGTGATCAAATTCTTTTCCTGTTTTTTCCCCACCCAACTATGACAACTGTTTTATGCGTTCTATCTATTCATACGATTGTCTCGACATGACGTCACCGTGACAGCTAGAATTCAGATCTGACCCTCCATACATACGGTTTGCGCGTCGACATTCACGTAGACCAGAACTGGCCCAAACGAACTCGGATTTAGGAGAACAATATACCCACGCGTCCATGTTGATAAACCCCATCATCTCCACTAGTCGTCGTCACCAGAAACGAAGCAGTCACAGTTACACGCGTTTGTTGTTGTACAACTCGAAACCCTATCATCCAAACTCTGTTTTGGACCAATAATATACTCACGTGACCATGATGCAACGAACTTTTCTTTTGTGTCGTTACCGCCATCTACCATTACTGGAACTGTCTTTAGAAAACGAAGTAGTCTGCAAAATTCTTTGGTTAATTGTTGGATTTTTGTTTTTGCTCAATTCTTCGTATGAACATCACCATCCTCATGTTTCTTCGATCCGCAACCGATATAATGAGACGTTAACAACCATACCATGATTTCCACCGATCACAAGATTACCCCCATTACCCTGTTGGGTGGTTAATTCTTATTCTACTTTGATTTACACCTTCGTATACCCAACCTCAGAAGTGGATGCCTCCTAATGATGGGATAGTCTTCAGGACATTCGAGGACGGAGATACGGATTACTCAACCTACAGACGGACACGATGAACTACACATTTACCTCACCCTTTTCCCCCCTCATCCTATCAGAGCCACATTTTCATCCTATGATAGTTTATCATAATTATGTGAAACCTTTTCGCTAGCCTTTGTACCAACCTATACTTGTTAATTAATGCATTGCCAAATTTTTACTATTGACTTAAACAAAACCATCAATCCTTTACCACAGTGACACTACATCCCCGCTTCTCCATGCAGAGACACTAATACGAACTCACTATAGTTTAGAGAATTTGGAAAGCTTGACGTTCGATCATTGGTGATCACTTCTTGAAACCCTGAGAATGGTGATGTGTTGTTGATACGATCATACCCTCTTAAACATGTTTTCGCGTCCTTTCTTTGAAACCTCTTGACTACACAGGCATAATTCAGATTCATTCACACGACCTAAGGAAACTCCTCCAAATTTGGTTGCTTGCCGACTCAATAAATCGCAAACTCATCTAAGATCATGGATCAAGGTTAATTATTCCTCCTTCGCGTGTGGGCGAGCCCGATAACTTAGACAGAAGTTTCGGTGAAATATAACACTACAAACTCGTGCAACAACCATTCTTCTATGCTAATCCTTGTTATGCATAATATACCAACGTGGCACCTCTATTCGGCAAACAACATTCTTTATTTTAATCCTGTATAACTTGCGTACGACTAACTTATACCCAAGACATCAGGTAAACCCCTGCTACAGATCTTTACGCGCTTACACATCGATTGCGACTACCATTTTTTCATGTTTCCACATCCATTCATGATATACTCCTTGAATCCTATGATCCTTATCCTAACAACATTCTTCGCGAACTCTCGCTTGGACGAGTTACTCCCTACGAACTTTACTCGAGGCGCATTGGGCCATACATATCATGGATATGATAATATCACAATCACTGTCCTTGGAACTCGGTACGACCGATATAGATTATCAGTCACGGCATTCGAATTTAGCCTACCTTGACGGGTATACCACTTGTTTCTTCGACGACATCCAAAACTACTCCAAGAACTAGTAGGAATTTGAACGATACCTATGTTTTGGTCAAAAATTACCTAAGCAATTTAGTGATCAAATTAGTAAAGTGAGGTAGTGTGCTGGAAAGTGTATAGAAAATATGCTTGCTGAGTTATTTAGAAAATCAGTATTCAAGATACGGCTCAGGATATTGAGCTGTATCTGCGATCAAACAATGAGCAAACGATAAGCAAAAAGTAAAGGAAATGACACGAGATGTACGAGGAAAGCCCTTGATCAATTTAGATCGCCGGCATAAAACCTCGGGAGCTGACAATCGCAGCTGCCTTGTTCTTCTTATTGCTTTAAACTTCAGGATACAGTGCAGGATATAGACCAGATCGCTAAGTGTTACAATGCCTTTGTATGAAAATAAGAATTGCTCGAGAGCAAGTGTTAAAGTGTAGCGAGTGTGATTGTGATGTCCTAGTTGATCTGATATACCCACCTATTTATAGTAATGAATTACAAACAATAATCCCTACAAATATGGGCTACTCCGAATATTCCATTATGAACGTTATGGACCGAGTAATACGGCTTCAACGTCTTCATTTGAACGACTTGGACCGATTCTTCCGCGGAATAAGTCTTGTGAACGTTGCTAGCTTCTAACCCACGTACCTGCACATAATCCATTAGTAATCCCGAGGATACCATTCAGGATGCTACCATTATCCTGAATCAGCATCCCGGATGTAAACAGATACTACATAAACAAGATATAGATCAAGATATTTTCCAGGATATGGGCTCAGAATTTCACCCATAACAATTGTCCCAAAAAATGTTACCGTTTGATATCCTAACGGTTACATTTTTTCACAGTGGCCGAGGCAATTAAGAGATAAGACTATTTATGTGACAGCTTTCAACCACCCGGCCTATATTTACTCATCATACCCTATATCTTCTCATCCTCATCTCCTTTTTTACCCACAATCGACAAGAAAAAGGTAATATTCTCTCTCTCATCTTCATAACCATCTTTTATCTTACTCCGGCAAGAATTCAGGCGACCAAATGCCTAGGCAAACGAGGTCCAGATCAGGCGACTCGGCTCCCACATTCATCCAACAGAATCTTCTCCAAGAACCGGAGAATGAAACATGCACCTTTGATAGTGCTCATCTGTCGGCTTTGAAATCCTCCGGTATCTTTCCGGATGGAACCATATTCCGACCCTTTGACAGAGAAATCCGGTCAGATATGGTTTCCAACGAGTGGATTTGTTTCAATGCTTTCCCCTTTACCGTAGGGCTACGATTCCCCTTTCCGGACTTCATTACCGAGTTTTTTAACATCACTAAAATTTCTTTCAGTCAAACCATGCCAATGCTTTGGCGTGTTTTGTCTGTTCTTGACCAAATCAAGAGAAACCACATACCTGACCTTTCCGTCCATGATCTCCCTTTAGCCTACAAGCTTAGATGCCATGGTTCATCTAGATTCCTATTTTATTCTACTTCCGGTGATCCATTGATACTTCGTGCCACGAAAAACGAGGATGGTTGGCAATCCAAGTTTTTCTTCGTAAAAAGGGATTCAATCCCCGGTGGAACGGATTATCCGATGAGATGCTTAAGAAAGGGTAGGACTTAGGGTTTAAGAATGATCCTGTCTCTTATCCTGTCTCATATTCTGAACTAACAAATTTTCATTTTTGTGCAGCTGATTTCAGGAAGATTGCACCTCCTCTTGCTAATTCTCAAGAAAGAATAGACGCCATCAGACTTCTTCCAGAGGCAGAGAGAAGTTTCAATCCTTCTCCACCAACTCCAAGCCCTCTTTCAAGTGCCAACATGTCTGGTAAGGATCCTGCAAGATATCCTGCACACATATGTTTTTTTATCTATTATTCATAGGAGGGATTTAGAATTTACTCCCTGTGTGCAGATTCCAGCAAAGTCCCAGTCTATCTAGACCTTGATGAACTTGATAGCTATCCAACTCCAGCCATAGTCAAGAAGGAGACTCCTGCTGCTACTAGCTCCAAGCCACTCCCGGCTCCCAAGGCCAATCCAAGAACCCGTGCTTCCGCAGCGAAAAAGAGAAAGGGTCTTGAGGTCAGTGCTCCAGGCCCAGAAGGGTTCTCCTATGACGAACTCAGCTTCTCCGATTCCTTAGAACCAATGACATCCTTCCTTAACAAGCTAATATCCTGACGCCTATCCTTCATGTATTTCCTGCACATATATCCTGCACGTATATCCTAACAGGATATCCTGGTAGGATATCTTGGTCAACATACATTCTAACTTTATACCTGTAATTGATGTGCAGGGCCTCCAGCATTTGCTCCACTTGTATAATGACGCTTGTGGTACTGTGGCACTTCATGAAGCCAGGATCAAACAGCTCGAGAGCACCGTTGCTGACCAAGGTGCTAATGCTGAAGCGAAGAGCCGGCACTACGAAAGCTTGCTGAAGAAGGTCACCCAAGACGCTGAGGTCAAACTTGCCACCGTTCAAATGGATCATGATCAGGCCTTGATCAACTTCCGGGAGGGAATCAAGGCTTCTGCTATCGTCTCCCTGCTGCAAGCACGCATCAAGATGGCTTACGAGGCCAAGGAGACGGGCCTTGTTTGTCCATCTTGGCCAGCTGAATCCTGGGTGGCCAAGTTAAAGGAGCTCGGAGGCAAAGCTGTGCCACTTCCTGCTGAAGCCGGTGAGTCTTCTAAGTCAGCAGAGGTGGGGGTCCAAGCTGGAGACAAGAAGGATGCTGGAGCTGATGCTGGGATGGACATAGGTCAGGATGCTGCGCAGGATGCTGGTCAGGATGCTGGAGCGGAGAAGCCTGAGAAGGTTGGAGGAGATACCGCTGTGTGAGGGCATTTAGGTGGGCGATGACGGATATACGTGCCGAGGCCAGAGCCCACCTTTTTGAATTTGAATGTTGGTTTGTAGTCCCATAAACAATTTACTTTTCTGCACTTTATTTTTCCGCATCTGAACAATTTACATTTCCTGCATGCTTTTTGAACAATACAACAGTTGAAGGTGGATGGGTCTCGGTTTGAGATGAAGCCTTCAACTGTTGGGTAAATATGGTAATGAACTATTAGTGCTCTTAGTGGATGGGCCTTGTTTTGAGGTGAAACTAAGAGCACATCTTTTGGTATGTTAATAATATAACTTCTCTTTTGACCCTATTACTGTTGTTATTGCTATGAAAATCGTAGTTGTAAAAATTGTTTGGTTTGTACACTTTTAGGAATATATATTATAGATGTATCCTGAAAGGTATCCTGAAAGATATCTTTATAAGGATATAAAAATATAATCTACAAATTGTCCAAATAAAAAGGAGAGATCATTCCAGAGATTCTTACAGAACCAATTCTAATCCTTCATTATAAGTTTTGTCCCCAGTGCATACTTGTGAACTTGGATCCATTCTTTGAACAATATAATGTATGTCCCCTGTGTTTGACACAGAACCGCAAATGCATTCATACCTTGTCTTAAGTAAATTCTGCATACCCTGGGGCAAAACCCCTGATATCTGGGGATAAACCCTAAATTTCATGCGCTACAGGCGAGAGTGTATAAACTCCAATCCTTAGAAAGGTGAAAACCTTTAAACCTTTGAGAGTATGAAAATACTCTTTCGTGAGAGAGGGTGATCAATCCTCGTATACCTTTAGGATCTAGGATATAGCCAACAGTAACGAAATTGTCAGCCACTTTTACATGAACTGGTCCCGCTACCTTGAACTATACCTAGATAACTTGCGCTCCAGGCGAGGTGTTTAAACCCAATTCGAAAGAAAGGTGAATACCTTTAAACCTTTGAAGGGACCAGGATCCCTTAAACGTGAGAGAGGGGGCCAATCCTCTAATCTTTCGACTTATCCTGAGTATATATCCTGGAGCTATATCCTGAAAGATATTCTGTAAAACAATTGTAAACTAAGGTGGGTGTTAGCTTGGCTAACACCCCTCCGATGCTTAAGTCAGTATTGAGTTTCAAAGAATAAATTAAACCAAAACATATTTAAAAAAGATAGAATTCATACCATTCTGAGTTAGAAATTAAATTCTAAACTCACTTGAAATAGAGCTTAAGGTGTATAGCATTCCAAGATCTCGGTAGCATATCCCCTTCCACGTTCCTGAGTCGATATGCTCCTTTCCCTGCTTCTGACTCGACTTCATAAGGTCCTTCCCATTTCGGAGCTAGCTTGCCATCGGCAGGATTAATGGTATTTTGAAAAGCCTTTCTTAGCACCCAATCACCAACTCGAAATCTTCTAGTCCTTATGTTTTTATTATATGCTCTGGATATTCTTTGTTGATATGCTGCTATCCTTAGCCTTGCTGCATCTCTTTTTTCGTCTATAGTATCCAAATCCTGGCACAAAACTTCAGGATTCTGTTCAGGATCCTGCAGCATGGATCTTGCGGTAGGTATCGTCATTTCTGTTGGAATCATCGCCTCCGCTCCAAATACCAAGGAAAACGGGGTTTGGCCGGTTGCATTCTTTACCGTTGTCCTATCAGCCCACAAAACAAAGGGTAACTCATCCTCCCATCTTCCTTTTTTGGCCCCAAGTCTCTTCTTTAAGTTATTGACTATTATCTTGTTTGAAGATTCAGCTTGTCCATTCGCTTGAGGATGTACTGGAGTAGATGTGATCATTTTGATTCCCCAACTTTTGCAAAAGTCAGTAGTCCTTTTGCTTATAAACTGGGACCCATTATCACAAACGATCTCAGCTGGTACTCCAAACCTAGTCAGGATATTCCTCTTTATGAAGGATACTACTTCTTGGTCTCTTACTTGGACAAATGCTTCAGCCTCAACCCACTTGGAGAAATAATCTGTCATAGCTAACATAAAAACTTTTCCTCCCGGAGCTTTTGGTAACTTCCCTACTATATCCATCCCCCACTTCATGAATGGCCAAGGGGAAACTACAGGATATAATGGTTCAGCTGGTTGATGTAGTATGTTACTATGTCTTTGACATGCATCACATCTTCGAGCATATTCTGCAGCATCTTTCCTCATCGTTGGCCAATAATATCCTGTCCTTAATACTTTCGAGAACAATGATCTGCCCCCGGTGTGATTACCACAATCCCCTTCATGTATATCCTGAAGTACTTCTTTGGCTTCAGGATCCTCCAAGCACCTCAAATACGGTCCTGCAAGAGATTTCTTGTATAAAACATTATTTATAATAGTGAATCGTGATACCTTCATCCTAAATGCCTTAGGATTTTCATTTCCGGGGATGTGTCCTTCTTTGAGATATCTCATAATTGGAGCCGTCCAAGATTTAGGATCCTGTTCAGGATATTCCACTTCAGGATCCTGAATACCCGCTACTTCTTTATCCTGAGGATTCGTTGCAGGATATAAGACATGTAATATTGGTATTTGGGTCCCTTCAGGTATCCTGATTGATGATCCCAAATTTGCTAAGGCATCCGCTTCAGCATTATCCTCCCTTGGTACCTGTTCAAGTGTAAAAACATCGAAATATCCTGCTAATTTTTTGAGAATATCAAGATATTCTATTAACTTCTCACCCTTAACTGCATAGGATCCATTAAAATGGTTAGTAATTAACAAAGAATCAACATATACTTGTAAATTTTTGATATTCATGCTCTTAGCCAATTCTAATCCTGCAATTAAAGCCTCATATTCTGCTTCATTATTGGTAGCAGGAAATTCACACCTAATAGCCTGGGGTAATATGTCCCCTTGTGGCGATTTTAGTAGTATTCCTAATCCTACTCCTCTTATATTAGATGCACCATCAGTATATAATGTCCAGGATCCTGAGGATTCTCCTAGCTGTTGAACTTCTAGGTCTACCTCATCCTGAATGTCACTACTGAAATCAGCCACAAAGTCAGCTATAGCCTGAGACTTTATGGCATTCCTAGGTTCATATACTAAATCATAGGCACTTAACTTTACTAACCATTTAGCCATTCTACCCGACATTTCCGGTTTCCTAAGTACATTTTTGACAGGATAGTTTGTCTTTACGTGTATCCTATGTGTTTCAAAGTAGTGTCTAAGTTTTGTCGATGCCATAACTAATGCTAGTATTAATTTTTCTAAATGAGAGTACCTAGTTTCAGCATCTAACAAACTTTTACTAACATAATAAACAGGATATTGCTGACCTTCATGGTCTTTTATAAGAACGACACTTACAGCATTCCCTGATACAGCAAGGTACAGGGATAGTGGTTCACCATTTTCAGGTTTCATCAACAGAGGTGCGGTTGAGAAATATCGTTTCAAATCCTGTAGGGCTGCTTCATGCTTCTCACCCCACTCGAATTTTTTGTTCTTCTTCAGGATATCATAAAAATCCTTGCATTTTTCTGAAGATCTTGAGATAAATCTATTCAATGCTGCCACTCGCCCTGTTAATCGTTGAACATCCTTCATATTTGAGGATGATTTAATATCCAAGATGGCTTTAATCTGCTCCGGGCTTGCTTCTATTCCTCTTTTGGTCACCATATATCCTAGGAATTTTCCTGCTCCTACTCCAAAATGGCACTTAGCAGGATTCAGCTTCATATTATACTGATCCAGGATATCAAACGCTCCTTTAATATCCTGGAGGTGATCCTGAGCTTTCTTTGACTTTACCACCATATCGTCAATGTACACCTCCATGGTGTCCCCCAGTTTGTCTTTGAACATCATGTTTACCAATCTTTGGTATGTTGCACCTGCATTTTTCAAACCAAAAGGCATAGCTGTATAACAATAAATACCTGTTGGTGTCATGAAGGCAGTATCCTCCTGGTCAGAAGGCTCCATTTGGATCTGTTGAAATCCTGAGGATGCATCCATGAAAGTCAGCATTTCATGCCCAGCAGTGGCATCTACCATTGCATCAATGTGGGGAAGAGGAAATGGGTCTTTAGGACAAGCTTTGTTCAAGTCTGTGTAATCCACACAGACTCTCCATTTCCCGTTTTTCTTCTGTACCACAACCACGTTTGCTAGCCACCTTGGGAACTTGACTTCTCTAATCATTTTGGACTTCAACAATCTTTCAACTTCCTCTTGAATAATCGTATTCCGCTCAGGAGCAAACTTCCTTCTTTTTTGTTGCACAGGCTTGAATGATTTATCAATTCCAAGCTTGTGAGTGATAATATCTTTGGATATGCCTGTCATATCCTCATGCTTCCATGCAAACGTTGACATCCTGCATTTTAAAAAGTTAATTAATTGTTCTTCAATATCCTGAGGGATATTGGTTCCCACGAGCACCGAAATATCGGGATTATCTTGGTCTAGGATAACTTTCTTCACATCCTGCTCCGGATCCTCCACGATATCCTGGGCCCGCGTCTTTAATTGCTATGCTGCACTAGGTTTGGTTGAGGATTTCATCGAGGATGAGTAACATTCTTTCGCCTCCTGCTGATCACTATCAACTTTAACAACTCCCCAAGGGGTAGGTATCTTGATGCATTGGTGATATGTTGATGGCACGGCCTTCATATCGTGAATTCACGGTCTTCCCAGTATAATGTTATAGCAGGATAGAGAGTCCATCACACAGAAACGTTGTATCGAGTTGACTCCTTCAACGTACACCGGCAACTTTATCTCTCCCACTGTGTTTCTAGCCTCTCCACTGAACCCAACAAGCACGGTAGACTTTGAAGTGATATCCATTGGAGATACATTCATTCTTTTAAGCGTCTCTAGTTGGATTATGTTGACGGAGCTGCCATTATCAACCAATATCCTGCGTACAAAATGGTTAGCCACATATAACGTTATTACCATAGCATCATGGTGAGGATCCTGGACAGTATCCCTGTCATCGGCATCAAATGTGATAACTTTGTCAGTTGTGAGTGTAGTCATCCTGACAGGTTTGTCTCCCCTTTCGGCCTTAGCTTCTTTTGCATGTCTCTTTGCTGCCGAATACGAAGTCCCACAAATGTCGGATCCTCTCGAAATGAAGTTGATTATCTTGGCATCCACGGGAGGTGATGCTGCTCGCTCAGGATCCTTCTCAGTATCCTGACCCTTATTCTTCTTTCTTCCTAAGAGATCCTTCAAATATCCCTTGCTTAGAAGATAGCTTATTTCTTTCCTTAGAGCGATGCAATCCTCAGTCATATGTCCAAAATCTTCGTGGAAAGCACACCATTTTGATTTGTCTTTCCAATCTGCTTTTTGTTGATTCTTTCGAGGCCATCTTGCCTTGTCCCCTAGACCCTGCATGGCATACATCAATTCAGGAATGTTAACAGAAAAGCAATATTCAGATAATTCAGGATACTCTTCAGGATCCTCATCTTCGACAGCATTCACTCTCTTGTTCTCATTTCTGCCATATGGCTTAGGCCGATATGACTTGAATGAGGATTCTGACTTCCTGTTAGTTGACTCATAAGTGTTGGATGAGTTCATCCTTTCTTGCATCTTTCTGTCATCCTCCAACCGAATGTATCTTAGGGCCCTGTTCCGAGCTTCGTCCAAGTTCCTGCACGGGTTCATTACAAGGTCTTGATAAAATTGAGAATCCTTTTGCAGCCACATCTTGAAAGCTTGCACAGCTGTTGCAACATCAAGATGAGGAATGTCTAGTGATTCCCGGCTGAACTTGTTCACATAATCCCTAAGGGATTCCTGAGGCCCTTGTGTTATCCTGTAGAGATCACTTGTTAATTTTTCAAAGCTTCTACTACAAGAAAACTGACTATTAAATAAATTTACTAAGTGAGCAAAAGATGTAATCGAATGTGGAGGAACATTCAAGAGCCATTTCAAAGCTGATCCTGTCAAGGTTGAACCAAAACCCTTGCACAAGCATGCTTCCTTGAGATCCGGAGGGATAGGGTTAATCTCCATCCTTTCCCTATACTGAGCAATATGCTCTTCAGGATCCGTTGTTCCGTCGTAAAGCTTCATGTTGGGGGTTTGGAACCTCTTTGGGATCTCAGCATCACAGATAGGATATGCAAAATGAGATATCTTGTGGCTGTCTTGAGACACTTCCGGGATTGGCTGGACCACCCCGGGTACACTTGATATCATGTCCTTCAACTTCTGAAGTTCCCTAGTAAGTGCTGATGTCACACCTGTATCCTGCAAAGATCCACTATTGTTAGTAGCATGAGTATTATTATTATTTGACACGTTACCCGTGGGAGGATTTTGCCCATATCCTGAAGCATATCCTGAGCTCCTTATGGTCGACATCCTGACCGAGGAGGGTATTTCAGGAGTATGATTCTGAGGAAGGCTGGGCACAATATTCCCCCTGTTATCCTCAGTATACACAGCCGAACTGAAGTTCAAAGTTCTGGGGTGTAATGGAGTGACAATATCCTCAGCAGATCTGCTCGAGCCGGACTTCAGGAGTTGTATTTCCCTTAAAAAAAATTTGGTTCGTTTCCTGTTGCTGCCTCATTTGTTCCTGCACACTTCCAAATAAGGTTAAAATTTCATCGTTAGAAGCTAAAACGGGAGCAGATCCCTGGACACTCCGAGTAGGGATAACATCTTGAGATTGTGTAGAGGCTGGCATCCTTGGAGGAGGTGGTGGAAGCACCGAACCGGTAGTAGCAGAAGTCACAGCAGACATAGTAGAGGAACTCATGTTTGATCTTGAGGCCATTATGGACAATGTGGCAAAAAGTTTTGAAAATAGAAAACCAATTAGCGATTTGACAAAAAATTTTAGTAAAGAGAGCACCACTTGCCCCACGGTGGGCGCCAAATTGTTTTGGTCAAAAATTACCTAAGCAATTTAGTGATCAAATTAGTAAAGTGAGGTAGTGTGCTGGAAAGTGTATAGAAAATATGCTTGCTGAGTTATTTAGAAAATCAGTATTCAAGATACGGCTCAGGATATTGAGCTGTATCTGCGATCAAACAATGAGCAAACGATAAGCAAAAAGTAAAGGAAATGACACGAGATGTACGAGGAAAGCCCTTGATCAATTTAGATCGCCGGCATAAAACCTCGGGAGCTGACAATCGCAGCTGCCTTGTTCTTCTTATTGCTTTAAACTTCAGGATACAGTGCAGGATATAGACCAGATCGCTAAGTGTTACAATGCCTTTGTATGAAAATAAGAATTGCTCGAGAGCAAGTGTTAAAGTGTAGCGAGTGTGATTGTGATGTCCTAGTTGATCTGATATACCCACCTATTTATAGTAATGAATTACAAACAATAATCCCTACAAATATGGGCTACTCCGAATATTCCATTATGAACGTTATGGACCGAGTAATACGGCTTCAACGTCTTCATTTGAACGACTTGGACCGATTCTTCCGCGGAATAAGTCTTGTGAACGTTGCTAGCTTCTAACCCACGTACCTGCACATAATCCATTAGTAATCCCGAGGATACCATTCAGGATGCTACCAATATCCTGAATCAGCATCCCGGATGTAAACAGATACTACATAAACAAGATATAGATCAAGATATTTTCCAGGATATGGGCTTAGAATTTCACCCATAACAACCTACACCTTACCATGGAGCCCCTACAATACAAACAACCTTATGTTTAGTTTCCAGCGAACGACTTTTGACGTTGCGAAGCCCGCTTTTCTCGATCGTATGCATAAACCCTCGCAACTCTAACTCGAAGGATTGCTCAAGAATCCGCGTTTCAGCATTTGAAGATGAAACTCTGTAGTACGCCCATTCTTTCGTTACCAGAAGGCACAGACGATTTCGTTGTTTATTATGACGCGTCTATCCAAGGACTTAGTTGTGTGTTGATGCAACGTGAGAAAGTCATTACCTACGCATCACGTCAACTCAAGACTCACGAAAAGAACTACACTACCCACGACTTGGAGTTGGGAGCAGTAGTGGTTGCACTCAAAATGTGGAGACATTACTTGTACGGTACCAAGTGCACCATCTACACCGATCACAAGAGTCTCTAGCATATCTTGGGTTAGAAGGAGATGAACATGCGACAGCGTCGATGGGATGAACTCCTCAACGACTATGAGTGTGTAATCAAGTACCATCCAGGCAAGGCCAACGTTGTGGCCGATGCCCTCAGTCGTTATGAAACCAAACCTAGGTGTGTACGTGCATTATAGCTTACCATTTACTCCAGTCTTCCTACCCAGATTCGTGATGCACAGATTGAAGCATTGAAGGAAGAAAACCTCAAAGCCGAGTCCCTATGGGGATTGGAGAAACGGTTGGAACTAAAGGAAGACGGTGCTTATTACTTAGTGGGGCGTATTTGGGTCCCATTTTATGGTAATCTACGTGAGCTTGTGATGGATGAGGCACACAAGTCTCGTTACTCCGTACATCCTGGCTCTGTTAAGATGTACCACGATCTCAAAACCACATACCGGTGGCCTAGTATGAAGGCTAACATAGCGACCTATGTTAGTAAATGCCTGACATATGCCAGAGTTAAGATTGAATACCAGAAGCCATCAGGACTACTCCAACAACCTGAGATCCCAACATGGAAATGGGAGCAAATTTCCATGGATTTCGTCACTGGCTTACCTAGATCTCAGCGGGGAAACGACACCATCTGGGTGATCGTGGATCGACTAACTAAGTCTGCACACTTTCTAGCAATAAAGAAAACTGACAAGTTTTCTACGCTCGCAGACATTTATCTGAAGGAAGTAGTCTCTAGGCATGGAGTGCCAACTTCTATTATCTCTGATCGAGACTCACGCTTTACATCTGAGTTGTGGCAGGCGATGCACAAATCTTTCGACTCACGTCTAGATAAGAGCACAGCGTATCACCCTCAGACGGATGGGTAGACTGAACGCACCATCCAGACAGTAGAAGACATGCTTCGAGCGTGTGTTATCGATTTTGGTAACGGCTGGGAAAGACTCCTACCTTTAGTAGAGTTCTCATACAATAACAATTACCACACCAGCATCAAAGCTGCTCCATTCGAGGCCTTGTACAGGCGGAAATGCCGATCACCTCTATGTTGGGCAGAAGTTAGTGATAGCCAAATCACTGGCCCAGAACTCGTTATCGACACAATAGAGAAGATTGCTCAAATCAGAAAAAGAATGGCGGCAGCTTGTGACCGTCAGAAAAGTTACGCGGGTACGCGTAAGAAGCCTTTCGAGTTCCAGGTTGGGGATCGAGTGCTGCTTAAAGTCTCACCATGGAAGGGTGTGGTTCATTTTGGCAAACGGGGCAAACTTAATCCACGATATGTCGGACCTTTTGAAATCACTGAGAAAATCGGCAAGGTGGAGTACAGATTGAATCTTTCCGAAGAGCTCACTGGTGTTCACAACGTCTTTCACGTGTCGAATCTGAAGAATTGTCTGTCAGATGAGACCCTCATCCTTCCTTTCAAGGAACTCACTATCGATGACCAGTCGCGCTTCGTCGAGGAACCAGTGGAAATTATGGACCGCGGAATCAAGACTCTCTAACGAACCAAGATACCTATTGTTCGAGCTCGTTGGAACTCCCGTTGTGGCCCAGAGTTCACTTGGGAATGGGAGGACCAGATGAAACGCAAGTACCGCCAGTTGTTTAAGAAAGGTGTGTCCAGTACTGAAGCTACTTCGGAATTTCGGGACGAAATTCCAAACCAACGGGGGGATTATGTGATACCTAAGAAAAATGCACAACACAACTAGCTTCCTCAGTGACCATGTGCTAAATTTCGAGATGAAATTTCTATCAACTTGGGGATGATCTGACAACTCGTGCAAATACCTGAACGTTTCGTTTTACTGTATAATTCCATGTATGAATTGAAATTAGTGATTTATTGTATTCGAATGATTGTGTGCTTGGTAATATGTAATGTGAATTATGTGAAACCGAAAACCGAAACTGAAATATTGGAATACGTTATTTTGTGAAACGAAGCGTTGTAATATATTGCTTTTTGATACGAATCGTTTTAATTAGCTTTTCCGTGAATCTTGCGAAACCGTTACTTATTAAAAACCAACCCAATCCCACCCCTCTACCCCTTGCGCCACAAACAAGCCCAAACCCCTTACCCTTGTTCGAAAATTAGGCCCAAAACCCACACCTCTTGATCCTTGTAACCCATTAAGCCCAATTCCCTTGTGTTTCAATATATATATATATATGCATGGATCATGAATTAGAAATCAAAAACCCTAAACACCCTTGTGATCGTCGACCAGAAGAGACCCCCCCTGCGAAATTACAAACCCTAGTTCAGCTTCTTGATTCGCCTTTCACTTCCGTGTAATCCCTTCTCTTGCTACAAGGTTAGTATTCTTGATTTGATTGTGATTCTTGGTGTGATTTTTAGATAACATGCTAAGGTTTTGATGTTACATGATTTATTTCGGTTAAGTATGCGATTTGTTGAAGTAATTGATAGTATGTATGCGTAAATGGTTGTTGGCTGCGTTTTTGGTGAAAATCATGATGTGTTATGGCTAGGGTTTTGTGATTATTGCTATGGTTAGATGGTAAAGGATGATTAACCTGTCATTAGTTGTCATTAGGAAGGGTCGGGATTGTTTATACGCGTTTTGGTGTTGTTTAAATGTAAAAACTGCATGCTGATTGATGAAAACAGCCAACTTCAGTTGGCTGTAAACAGACCGTTATAAATCGAAAAACTGATTTTCTGAAGTCTAAATTATATGTTTTCGAAAAACGAATTAAATGGAACTGGAATCATATTTTTTCGAGGTGGTTTGCTATTTCTAAAGGTCCATTTTCTACAGCAGCAAAAGCTGCGTTTTTCTGCAAAAAATGTGTGTTATGTTTTTCATCATAACTTGAAACCTCTATAGAGTTAGGCCACAAAAATTGTACTGTAGATGTCCACGGGTATCATTGTAATTCTGTAACTGGAAGTTTGTCAATCGGACTTACGATAAATTTTAAATGAATTTTTTCGTGGACTGCAGTCAGAAAGTGACGAATCTGATTTCAGCCCAGTAAATGATTTTTATAAATAATTGGTAACGAATTGGATCCCGATATTTTTAAAAATAATATTTGGATCTTTCAAAACATTTAGTAAAATTTTGGGAATTTTGGGAATAAGTTAACTATTTTATTAAAATACCCGAAAACAGCCCAGTTTTGGATGTTAAAGCTGAAACAATATAAGTAGTGATTTGCGTGTCTGAATGTCGGTTAGGTTATCTAATAATGATCCAACTTGTTATATGTTAACGAAAGTATCATGTGAAGTATGGTGTGATTCTCTTGAGTAGTTATAGGTGGAATGTGATTATAGGTGTGAACTGTCAAAGTGAGTGCATGTTATGTGGTAGATGCGTGTAGGAACTTTGTGCTCTATTTGAAACCACTAATGGACTAAGTGGTAATTATACTAGGACGTGATTGAGCAACCCTGATTGTTAGCTATTTTAAGAGTTCAATCGAGCAACCAAAGGTGAGTTCACACTTTCGTCAAAGCATGGGATTCCCGGCCATTTGGGAATGGGTTAAGTAAGGATTCCTGGTGGTTTGGGAATGGGCTAAGTAACAACTATCCTCCTTAGGTGGGATGTAATCAGAATGGGTTAAGTAACAACTATCCCCCTTAGGTGGGATGTAATTTGCGTATTCTGCTTGGGTAGAATACGTACCTCGGGCCTCCTTGGGTAGGACAACAACCTTAAACTTACTAGACAAAACTCTATCATGAAGTCCCTCATTTTTATATCATCTTAATCGCCGGGCAGATGGCGAACGGGTCATTAGTTAAATAGTGCTTGTTTTGGTCAAAAATTACCGAAGCAATTAAGTGATCAAATTAGTTAAGTGAGGTAGTGTGCTAGAAATATGTGTTGAAAATATGCTGATTAAGTTGTTTGTAAAAACAGTTTTCAGGATACGGCTCAGGATATAGAGCTGTATCTATGATCAAACAATGAGCAAAAAATGTAAGGAGTGACACGAGATATACGAGGAAAGCCCTTGATCAATCTAGATCGCCGGCACAAAACCTCGGGAGTTGACAATCGCAGCTGCCTTGTTCTTCTATTACTTCGAATATCAGGATACAGTGCAGGATGTGATGCGGATCAACTAGGTGTTACAAGCTAATTCGAGTACAAGTGTTTGTGTGTAGTGATTGCTAGTAGCTAGAGAAAAAGAGTATGAGTGAAATTGCGTGCCTTAATTTGATCCGACCCATCTATTTATAGTAATAGAAATTCAACAAACTACCCTATTAAGCGGGATTCGGCGGATATTCACCATACGAACGTTATTGACCTGGTCTTTCGGGTTCAACGTCTCTCATATAACTGGTTTGCCCGAGTCTTAAGGAGAAGAGGTCCACTTGACCGTTAGTGACCCACAGCTTCTAACCTGCACGTGGTTAATTCAGTTAATACCAGGATATCGCACTAGGATGTTACCAATATCCTGATCCGGTATCCTGATCACAAGTAAACAATCAAAAGCAGAATATTAGTCAGGATATATATATGCTCAGAAAATGACCCATAACAATTATCCCTAAAATATACCTGTTAGAATTCTGAATTCAAACAGATATATTTTAAACTTTTTCACCTGGATCGAGGCAATCAATACTACGAGACTTTTGAAATGACAACGTGCAACTTCCAAGGCATTATTTACTCTATACCCCCTATCCTTTAGCCTATAATTAGCCAAAATACTTTGCATTATGATCATCTCTATCTCCAAGTGAATTTCGGGTACTTTTTCTCTCTCTCTTCCCTATTTTCCCTGTTTAAATCCGCTACTCTCCGGTTGTGATCCTCCATGGCTACCCGCACTAGATCCCAAACGGCGGACTCCATTCCCCCTTTTCACAGACAAAACCTGCTTAAGGAACCTTCGAAAGAGGTATGTTCTTTCGATAATGCTGATATTGCGGCTTTACGAGCTTCCGGCGCCTTTCCCGCCGGTACCATTTTCCGTCCCTTCGACCGAGAGGTCCGATCGGATTTTTGTTCTGACGAGTGGGTATGCTTCTTCGCTTATCCTTTCTCCATAGGGTTGCAGTATCCGTTTTCCCCTTTTATTTCTCGTTTCTTCGAGCTCACAAGCCTTAGTTTCGCCCAAATCATGCCCATGGTTTGGCGCGTGTTAGTCACCTTAGAGCGGATTAAGGCTCGTCATATGCCCAACCTTTGCATTGAAGATCTGCCGATGGCCTATCGCTTAAGATCTCATGGATCCAGCCGGTTCCTTCTATTTTCTATCTCCAAAGATCCTCTCATTCTTAAGGCTACCAAGAACGAGGATAAATGGACAAGAAAATTCTTCTATGTAAAAAGGGATTCCATTGATAGGGGTTTTGACCTTCCTAAAAGATGGTTGACTTCTGGTAGGATTTAGGGTTTTAGGAATATCCCCAATCATATCCTGAGACTACATCTTGAACCGATATCCTGATATGTTTATTCCTTTTTTGCAGCAAACTCCAAGGAATTAGCTCCCCCAAGTGCCGAATCGGAAGGGAGGATAAAAGAAATCTACAAGCTTCTGGAAAGTGAAAGGTCCTTTACCCTGCTACTCACAAGTCAAAGTCAAAGATCAAGTTCCAACATGTCTGGTAAGCATATTCTCAGTAATTATTTTTATTCATTAAACCGATTATCTTTCAGAGGTATGATGAGTTTAAAAATATCTTCCCTTGTGCAGTGCCAGTTGTCAACCTCGAAGGCTTCCAACTTGACGAGTTGGATAGTTACTCCAGCCTTGTACCTGTCAAGCAAGAATCTAAGCCGAAGTCGTCTGCCACACCAAAGCCTACCAGTTCAAAGACTACTACTGCTCCCAAAGCTCCTCCAGCGTCCAGGACCCGGGCCTCTAGCTCCCGGAAGAGAAAAGAAATGGATTCTCCAGCCGCCTCCGAGACATTCTCTCTCGAGAACCATGGATTTAGTGAAGCCACTTCATTCCTTAAGCAGGTGAAAATTCCCATCCTATATCCTGAACATGCATGTTAACCATTATCCTGCACATTTTATATTGATACCTGTTGTTATGGCTCGTTTTCTAAGCATACATATCCTGACCAATATCCTGCCTTTATTTGTTTATTTGTGACCAGGATGCTGGAAGAGGATATTGCTAACATCTTGGGTGATATCCTGAGGTTTATTGAATTAACCACGTGCAGGTTAAAGGCTGAGACTTGCTAACGGTCAAGTGGACTTCTTCTCCTCAAGACTCGGACGTGTTTGTTGAAGGAGAGACGTTGAACCCGAAAGACCAGGTCTACAACGTTCGATTAAGGAATATTCGGTGGATCCCGGAAGTATAGGGTAGTTTGTTACATTATCTTTACTATAAATAGATGGGGGCGGATCAGTTTAAGGCACACAATTTTCACTTACACTCTCGAACACTTTCACTCTCTAGCTCATTGCAAACACCACACTTGTATTCAAATTTCATTGTAACACATAGTCGATCCGCACCACATCCTGCACTGTATCCTGATATTTGAAGCAATAGAAGAACAAGGCAGCTGCGATTGTCAGCTCCCGAGGTTTTATGCCGGCGATCTAGATTGATCAAGGGCTTTCCTCGTACATCTCGTGTCGCCTACTTTACTTTTGCTCATTGTTTGATCATAGATACAGCTCTATATCCTGAGCCGTATCCTGAATACTGATTTTCTAAATAACTTAACAAGCATATTTTCAACACACTTTCTAGCACACTACCTCACTTTACTAATTTGATCACTAAATTGCTTCGGTAATTTTTGACCAAAACAATTTGGCGCCCACCGTGGGGCAAGTGGTGCTCTCTTTACTAAAATTTTTTGTGAAATCGCTAATCGGCTTTCTATTTTCAAAACTTTTTGCCACATTGTCCATAATGGCTTCAAGATCAAACATGAGTTCCTCTACTGTGTCTGCTACGACTTCTGCTACTACTGGTTCGGTGCTTCCACCACCTCCTCCAAGGATGCCAGCCTCTTCACGACCTCAGGATATTATCCCTACTCGCAGTGTTCAGGAATCTGCTCCCGTTCTAGCTTCTAATGATGAAATTCTTACTTATTTGGAAGTGTGCAGGAACAAATGAGGCAGCAACAGGAAACAAACCAAATGCTTTAAAGGGAAATACAACTCCTGAAGTCTGGCTCGAGCAGATCTGCTGAGGATAATGTCACTCCATTACATCCCAGAACGTTGAACTTTAGTTCAGCTGTGTATACTGAGGATAACAGGGGGAATATTGTGCCCAGCCTTCCTCAGAATCATACTCCTGAAATACCCTCCTCGGTCAGGATGTCAACCATGAGGAGCTCAGGATATGCTTCAGGATATGGACAAAATCCTCCAACGGGTAACGTGTCAAATAATAATAATACTCATGCTACTAACAATAGTGGATCTTTGCAGGATACAGGTGTAACATCAGCACTTACTAGGGAACTTCAGAAGTTGAAGGACATGATATCTAGTGTACCAGGGGTGGTCCAGCCGATCCCGGAAGTGTCCCAGGACAGCCACAAGATATCTCGTTTTGCATATCCTATCTGTGATGCTGAGATCCCAAAGAGATTCCAAACCCCCAACATGAAGCTTTATGATGGGATTACGGATCCCGAAGAGCATATTGCTCAGTATAGGGAAAGAATGGAGATTAACCCTATCCCTCCGGAGCTCAAGGAAGCGTGCTTGTGCAAGGGATTTGGTTCTACTCTAACAGGATCAGCCTTAAAATGGCTGTTAAACGTTCCTCCTCACTCAATTACTTCGTTTGCTCATTTGGTTAATTTATTTAACAGTCAATTTTCTTGTAGTCGGAGTTTTGAGAAACTAACCAGTGATCTTTACAGGATAACTCAAGGGCCTCAGGAATCCTTGAGGGATTATGTGAACAAATTCAGTCGAGAATCCTTGGATATCCCACATCTTGATGTTGCAACAGTTGTGCAAGCTTTTAAGATGGGATTACAAAAGGATTCTCAGTTTTATCAGGATCTTGTAATGAATCCCTGCAGGAATCTCGACGAAGCTCGTAACAGGGCTTTGAGATATATCCGTCTGGAAGATGACAGGAAGATGCAAGAAAGGATGAACTCATCTAACACTTATGAGTCAACTAACAGGAAGTCAGAATCCTCATTCAAGTCATATCGGCCTAAGCCATATGGTAGAAATGAAAACAAGAGAGTGAATGTCGTCGAAGATGAGGATCCCGAAGAGTATCCTGAGTTGTCTGAATATTGCTTTTCTGTTAACATTCCTGAATTGTTGTATGCCATGCAGGGTCTAGGAGACAAGGCTAGGTGGCCTCGAAAGAATCAACAAAAGGCTGACTGGAAAGATAAGTCAAAATGGTGTGTTTTCCACGAAGATTTCGGACATGTAACTGAGGATTGCATTGCTCTAAGGAAAGAAATAAGCTATCTTTTAAGCAAGGGATATCTGAAAGATCTCTTGGGTAGAAAGAAGAATAAGGGTCAGGATACTGAGAAGGATCCTGAGCGAGCAGCATCACCTCCCGCGGATGCCAAGATAATCAACTTCATTTCGGGAGGATCCGACATTTGTGGAACTTCGTATTCGGCAGCAAAGAGACATGCAAAGGAAGCTAAGGCCGAAAGGGGAGACAAACCTGTCAGGATGACTACCCTCACAACTGACAAAGTGATCACTTTTGATGCTGATGACAGGGATACTGTCCAGGATCCTCACCATGATGCTCTGGTAATAACATTATATGTGGCTAACCATTTTGTACGCAGGATATTGGTTGATAATGGCAGCTCCGTCAACATAATCCAACTAGAAACTCTGAAGAGAATGAATGTATCTCCAATGGATATCACTTCAAAGTCTACCGTGCTTGTTGGGTTCAGTGGAGAGGCTAGAAACACAGTGGGAGAGATAAAGTTGCCAGTATACGTTGAAGGAGTCAACTCGATACAACGTTTCTGTGTGATGGATTCTCTATCCTGCTATAACATCATACTGGGAAGACCGTGGATTCACGATATGAAGGCCGTGCCATCAACATATCACCAATGCATCAAGATACCTACCCCTTGGGGAGTTGTCAAAGTTGATAGTGATCAGCAGGAGGCGAAAGAATGCAACTCATCCTCGATGAAATCCTCAACCAAACCTAGTGCAGCATAGCAATTAAAGACGCGGGCCCAGGATATCGTGGAGGATCCGGAGCAGGATGTGAAGAAAATTATCCTGAATCAGGATAATCCCGATATTTCGGTGCCCGTAGGGACCAATATCCCTCAGGATATTGAAGAACAATTAATTAACTTTTTGAAATGCAGGATGTCAACGTTTGCATGGAAGCATGAGGATATGACAGGCATATCCAAAGATATTATCACTCACAAGCTTGGAATTGATAAATCATTCAAGCCTGTGCAACAAAAAAGAAGGAAGTTTGCTCCTGAACGGAACACGATTATCCAGGAGGAAGTTGAGAGATTATGAAAGTCCAGGATGATCAGAGAGGTTAAGTTCCCAAGGTGGCTAGCAAACGTGGTTGTAGTACAGAAGAAAAATAGGAAATGGAGAGTTTGTGTAGACTATACAGACTTGAACAAAGCTTGTCCTAATGACCCATTTCCTCTTCCCCACATTGATGCAATGGTAGATGCCACTGCCGGGCATGAAATGCTGACCTTCATGGACGCATCCTCAGGATTTCAACAGATCCAAATGGAGCCTTCTGACCAGGAGGATACTGCCTTCATGACACCAACAGGTATTTATTGTTATACAGCTATGCCTTTTGGTTTGAAAAATGCAGGTGCAACATACCAAAGATTGGTAAACATGATGTTCAAAGACAAACTGGGGGACACCATGGAGGTATATATCGATGATATGGTGGTAAAATCTAAAAAGGCTGAGGATCACCTCCAGGATATCAAGGGAGCATTTGATATCCTGGATCAATACAACATGAAGCTGAATCCTGCTAAATGCCATTTCGGAGTGGGGGCAGGAAAGTTTCTTGGATATATGGTGACAAAAAGGGGGATAGAAGCAAGCCCAGAGCAGATCAAAGCTATCCTGGATATAAAATCACCCTCAAATATGAAGGACGTACAAAGATTGACAGGGCGAGTAGCAGCTTTTAACAGGTTTATCTCGAGATCCTCAGAGAAGTGCAAAGATTTTTATGATATCCTGAAGAAGAACAAAAGATTCGAATGGGGGGAGAAACATGAAGCAGCCTTGCAAGATTTGAAACGATATCTCTCAACCGCACCTCTATTGATGAAGCCTGAAAATGGTGAACCACTAACCCTGTACCTTGCTGTATCAGGGAATGCTGTAAGTGCCGTTCTTATAAAAGATTATGAAGGTCAGCAATATCCTGTTTATTATGTTAGTAAAAGTTTGTTAGATGCTGAAACTAGGTACTCTCACTTAGAAAAATTAATACTAGCATTAGTCATGGCATCAACGAAGCTTAGACATTATTTCGAGACACATAGGATACATGTTAAAACAAATTATCCTGTCAAGAATGTGCTTAGGAAACCAGAGATGTCGGGCAGGATGGCCAAGTGGTCAGTAAAGTTGAGTGCTTATGATTTAGTATGTGAACCTAGAAATGCTATAAAATCTCAGGCTTTAGCTGACTTTGTGGCTGACTTTAGTAGTGACATTCAGGACGAGGTAGACCTAGAAGTTCAACAGTTAGGAGAATCCTCAGGATCCTGGACATTATATATTGACGGTGCATCTAATGTAAGAGGAGTAGGATTAGGAATACTACTAAAATCGCCACAGGGGGACATATTACCCCAGGAAATTAGGTGTGAATTTCCTGCTACTAATAATGAGGCAGAATATGAAGCTTTAATTGCAGGATTAGAATTGGCTAAGAGTATGAGTATCAAAAATTTGCAAGTATATGTTGACTCTTTGTTAATTACTAACCATTTTAATGGATCCTATGCAGTTAAGGGTGAGAAGTTAATCGAATATCTCGATATTCTCAAAAAATTAGCAGGATATTTCGATGTTTTTATACTTGAACAGGTACCAAGGGAAGATAATGCTGAATCGGATGCCTTAGCAAATTTGGGATCATCGATCAGGATACCTAAAGGGACCCAAATACCAATATTACATGTCTTATATCCTGCAACAAATCCTCAGGATAAAGAAGTAGCGGGTATTCAGGATCCTGGAGCAGAGCATCCTGAAGAGGATCCTAAATCCTGGACGGCTCCAATCATGAGATAACTCAAAGAAGGACACATCCCTGGAAATGAAAATCCTAAGGCATTTAGGATGAAGGTATCACGATTCACTATTATAAATAATATTTTATACAAGAAATCTCTTGCAGGACCGTATTTGAGGTGCTTGGAGGATCCTGAAGCCAAAGAAGTACTTCAGGATATACATGAAGGGGATTGTGGTAATCATGCTGGGGGCAGGTCGTTATTCTCAAAAGTATTAAGGACAGCATATTATTGGCCAACAATGAGAAAGGATGCCGCAGAATATGCTCGAAGATGTGACGCATGTCAAAGACATAGTAACATACTGCATCAACCTGCTGAACCATTATACCCTATTGTTTCCCCTTGGCCATTTATGAAGTGGGGTATGGATATAGTGGGAAAGCTACCAAAATCTCCGGGAGGAAAAGTCTTTATGCTAGCAATGACGGATTATTTCTCTAAGTGGGTTGAAGCTGAAGCATTTGTACAAGTTAGAGACCAAGAAGTAGTATCCTTCATAAAGAGGAATATCCTGACCAGATTCGGAGTACCAGCCGAGATAATCTGTGACAATGGTTCTCAGTTTATAAGCAAGAGAACTACTGACTTTTGCAAGAGTTGGGGAATCAAAATGATAACATCTACTCCAGTACATCCTCAAGCGAATGGACAAGCAGAATCCTCAAACAAGATAATTGTCAATAACTTAAAGAAAAGGCTTGGAGCCAAAAAAGGAAGATGGGCAGAAGAATTACCCTTTGTTTTATGGGCTGATAGGACAACGGTAAAGAATGCAACAGGCCAAACCCCATTTTCCTTGGTATTTGGAGCAGAAGCAATGATTCTAACGGAAATGACAATACCTACTGCAAGATCTACCCTAAGTGATCCTGAGCAGAATCCTGAAGCCTTGAGTCAGGATTTAGACACTATAGATGAGAAGAGAGATGCGGCAAGGCTAAGGATGGCAGCATATCAACAGAGAATATCCAGGGCATATAACAAGAATATTAGGACCAGAAGATTTAAGGTTGGAGATTGGGTGTTAAGAAAGGCTTTTCAGAATACTACTAATCCTGCCGATGGCAAGTTATCTCCAAAATGGGAAGGACCATATGAAGTTGAATCAGAAGCAGGGAAAGGAGCATACAGACTCAAGGATATGGAGGGGGATATGCTACCGAGATCTTGGAATGCTATACACCTTAAGCTCTATTTCAAGTGAGTTTAGAATTTAATTTCTAACTCAGGATGGTATGAATTCTACCTTTTTTAAATATGTTTGGTTTAATTTGTTCTTTGTAATCCAATATTGACTTAAGCATCGGAGGGGTGTTAGCCAAGCTAACACCTACCTTAGTTTAGAATTGTTTTGCAGGATATGTTTCAGGATATAGCTCCAGGATATGTACTCGGGATAACTCGAAAGATTAGAGGATTGGCCCCCTCTCTCACATTTAAGGGATACTGATCCCTTCACAGGTTTAAAGGTATTCACCTTTCTTCCGAATTGGGTTTAAACACCCCGCCTGGAGCACAAGTTATTCAGGGATAGTTCAAGGTGGCGGGACCAGTCCATGTAAAAGTGGCTGACAATTTCGTTACTGTTGGCTATATCCTGAATCCTAAAGGTATATGAGGATTGATCACCCTCTCTCACGAAAGGGTATTTTCATACTCTCTAAGGTTTAAAGGTTTTCACCTTTCTAAGTCTTGGAGTTTATACACTCCCGCCTGTAGCGCATGAAAATTTGGGATTTTCCCCAGGATATAAGAGATTTATATACCAGGATACTTGACCTTTCATTGGAAAAGGACTTTGAGATTGAGGTTTGATAATAGGGTGATATACTACTCCGGGTATGATCTTTCCTTTGTAAACATCATCTAAGTTTTTAGTAACACTATGTTTTATAAAAGGTCAAGTATCCTGGTATATTCTCAAAGTCCTTTTCAGGATATTTGATTAAGGTGTTTGAAACTAGTATTAGTTTGGCACTTTGATCATTTAAGTATTATCATAAACTGGTTTTGGAAAAATAGATTGTTTTTCAAAAACTTTCTACAAAGTTGAAGGAATGTTTGGAAGTTCTATCTAATAAAAAGTTTTTACAATATATCGCTGAGCATATTGATCAGGATATTTTCATAAGATAATAATACAAAATTTTTACAAAGCTAAGAGTTACACTAAGTAATGCAAGGCAACAGTAAATAAGTCAAAAGATAGTTATATTATTAACAAGTCAAAAGTTGTGCTTTTGGTTTCACCTCAAACCAAGGCCCATCCGCCAAAAGCACAATTAATTTTTACCATACTTGTGTAACGGTTGCAGGATATATCTCAAAACAGGACCTGTCCACCTACAACCGTTATCACATTCAAAACGAGTTATACTAATTGATGACCAAGGGCTTCGTCCTAAAACCTAGGACCCATCCACCTTTGGTCATCACGTTGTTCTAGTGCAGGAAATGTAAATTGTTCGAAGACAGGAAAAGTAAATTGTTTATGCAACCACAACCATGAAATTTAAAAGTGGGCTACGGCCTTGGCATGTATATCCATCATCGCCCACTCCGCTGCCTAAGGGGCAGCATCCTCTTGAACAGCAACCTCCTTCCCAGCGTTCGCACCAGCATCAGCATCAGGATTCTTCTCGGCATCATCACCAGCATTGGCCGTTTCCTCTGCCGCCTTAGAAGGCTCTTCACCAGTATGTTTTGCAGGATGAGCAACGGGATGACCTCCGAGGCCCTGTAGTTTCTCCTCCCAAGCCTTTACATTCCAGGAGGGGCATTCAAAACCCAAATCCATGGCTTCATAAGCCATCCTTATCCTGGCTTGGAGAAGAGAGACGACCACGGATGCTTTGAGGCTATCCCGATATGAGCTCATATTCTGCTGATATTGGAGAAGGGCGGCATCTAGTTTGGCTTGAGCATCCTCGTTGGCTTTGTGGAGAGTAGCCTGGTGATCCCGGATCATTGCCTTGTATTTATCTTCATAATGCTGGGATTTAGCAGCTGCAATGGTTCCTTGGTCAGCTATGGTGGCCTCAGCTTTCTCCAGCTTGATCTCCAACATCTTGTTAAGCCCGCAAGCGTCTTCATACAAGTGCATAAGACAATCCAGACCCTATCGATAAAGACACAGGTATTGATAAGCAGGATAAGGACTAACATACTTGTGCAGGATATCGAAAAGAAAATTCTACCTGTTTGAGGAATGAGGTGGCTTCGTTGAACCCATGATTCTCGAGAGAAAATGTTTCAGAAACAGCTGGGGAGTCCGTCTCCTTTCTCTTCCGAGAGCTGGATGCCCGGGTCCTGGATGCCGGAGGGCCTTTGGGAGCAGAAACAGTCTTCGAGGAGGTAGGCTTTGGTGTAGCAGACGGCTTTGGCTTGGATTCTTGTTTGATGGGTTCAAGGCTGGAGTAGCAATCCAACTCGCCAAGTTCAAAACCTTCGAGGTTGACGACTGGTACTACACAAGGGAAGATATTCTTAAACTCATCATACTTTTGAAAAGTAATTAATATATGCTGAGAATGTGCTTACCAGACATTTCTGAGCTTGATTTCTGGCTTGAATCTGTAAGAGACAGGGAGAAAGTTCTTCCGCTGGCAGGAAGACGGTAGATTTCCTTGATCTTGGATTCGGATTCTGCACTGGGAGGCACTAAATCTCTGAAATTTGCTGCATAAAAACATCAGGATATAAGTCCGGGATACAGTTTGAAGATATAATGGGGGATATTCCTAAAACCCTAAATCCTACCCTTGGTTAACCATTTAACCGGTAGATCGAAACCCTTATCAATAGGGTCTCTTTTTACGAAAAAGAATTTTCGTCGCCATCGATCCTCGTTCTTGGTGGCTTTAAGAACCAGAGGGTTCTTGGAGGTAGAAAACAGAAGAAAACGGTGATTACCGTGGGATCTCAACCGGTATGCTATAGGAAGGTCCTCAACTAACAGGTTGGGAAAATGACGAGACTTGATTTGATCTAGCACTATCAAGACTCGCCAGACCATTGGCATAACTTGGGCGTAACTAAGGCCGGTGAGGTTGAAAAAGTTAGAGATAAAGGGTGGAAACGGGTACCGGAGTCCAAGAGAGAAAGGATAAGCGAAGAAACAAACCCACTCATCGGATATCGCGTCTGATCGGGCTTCCCGATCAAAAGGGCGAAAGACTGTTCCGGTGGGGAAGGCGCCGGAATCTTTAAGAGCAGCGATGTCGGCATTGTTGAAGCAGCAGATCTCCTTTGTTGGGTCAACAATGAAATTTTGACTTACGAGGGCTGAGGCCGGTCGGTCCGATCGGGATTTCGTTCGTGGTGCCATGAAAAGTATTGAGCAAGCTAAAAGAAATTCAAGAAAGAAGGATAGAAAGGAAAATACCTGATGTCCACTTGAAGATAAGGATAACCGTAATAAGGAGTCCCTCGGTTAATATAGGATGAATATAGGGGTTGTAAAGAGTAAATAATGCTTTGGAAGTTGCACCGCTGTCATTTCAAGGGTCTAGTCGTATTAATTGCCTTAAGTTATGAGGTGAAACTTTTGAAATATATCCGTTGGATTGGTATCCCAACCGATATATTTGGGGACAATTGTTATGGCTCATTTTCTAAGCATACATATCCTGACCAATATCCTGCCTTTAATTGTTTATTTGTGACCAGGATGCTGGAAGAGGATATTGCTAACATCTTGGGTGATATCCTGAGGTTTATTGAATTAACCACGTGCAGGTTAAAGGCTGAGACTTGCTAACGGTCAAGTGGACTTCTTCTCCTCAAGACTCGGACGTGTTTGTTGATGGAGAGACGTTGAACCCGAAAGACCAGGTCTACAACGTTCGATTAAGGAATATTCGGTGGATCCCGGAAGTATAGGGTAGTTTGTTACATTATCTTTACTATAAATAGATGGGGGCGGATCAGTTTAAGGCACACAATTTTCACTTACACTCTCGAACACTTTCACTCTCTAGCTCATTGCAAACACCACACTTGTATTCAAATTTCATTGTAACACATAGTCGATCCGCACCACATCCTGCACTGTATCCTGATATTTGAAGCAATAGAAGAACAAGGCAGCTGCGATTGTCAGCTCCCGAGGTTTTATGCCGGCGATCTAGATTGATCAAGGGCTTTCCTCGTACATCTCGTGTCGCCTACTTTACTTTTGCTCATTGTTTGATCATAGATACAGCTCTATATCCTGAACCGTATCCTGAATACTGATTTTCTAAATAACTTAACAAGCATATTTTCAACACACTTTCTAGCACACTACCTCACTTTACTAATTTGATCACTAAATTGCTTCGGTAATTTTTGACCAAAACACCTGTGTCTTTAACTGCAGGGCTTGGAACGTCTCATGCACTTGTACGAAGATGCATGCGGGCTTAATAAGATGTTGGAGATCAAGCTCGAAAAAGATGAAGCCAGTATAGCTGATCAAGGAGCGATTGCGGCTGCTAAGTCCCAGTATTATGAAGATAAACTCAAGGCGATGACTCCGGAGCACCAAGCTTCCCTTCACAAAACCAATGAGGATGCTCAAGCCAAGCTAGATGCCGCCCTTCTTCAATACCAGCAGGATATGAGTTCCTATCGGGATGGCCTCAAAGGATCCGTTGTTGTTTCCCTTCTCCAAGCCAGGTTAAGGATGGCTTTTGAGGCCAAAGCCTTGGGCTTCGAATGCCCCTCCTGGAATATCAAGGCTTGGGAAGCGAAATTACAGGATCTTGGAGGCCATCCTGTTGCACATCCCGCAAAGCATGCTGGTGAAGAGCCTTCTAAGGCGGCAGAGGAGGTGGCCAATGCTGGTGATGATGCTGAGAAGAATCCTGAGGGTGATGCTGGTGCAGATGTTGGGACAGAGGTTGGTAGTCAAGAAGGTGCTGCCCCTTAGGCAGCGAAGTGGGCGATGATGGATATACGTGCCAAGGCCGGAGCCCACTTTTTTTAAATTCAATGGTTGTGGTTTGTTTAAACAATTTACATTTCCTGTCTTCGAACAATTTATATTTCCTGCATTAGTATAATACGACGACCAAAGGTGGATAGGTCCTGGATTTAAGGATGAAGCCCTTGGTCATCGGTTAGTATAACCTGTTTTAAATGACGTAATGGTTGGAGGTGGACAGGTCCCGTTTTGAGATAAAAACCTTCAACCGTTATGTAAGTATGGTAAAAACTAATCGTGCTTTTGGTGGATGGGCCTCGGTTTGAGGTGAAACCAAAAGCACAACTTTTGACATGATAATAATATAACCTCCTTTTGACTTGTTTGTTGTTTCCTTCTAATTTCTGTCATGCATTTCTTAGTTTAGATTTTAGCTTTGCAAAATTTGTGCAACTATCCTTTGAAAATATCCTGATCAATATACTCAGTGATATCTTATGAAGACCTTTATCAAATAAAATTTCTCAAAATCCAATCAATTTTAGACAAAATTTCTAAAGAACAAAAGATAGTCTATTTTCCAAAACTTGTTTTGATAACACTTGTTTGATCAGAGTATTAATTTTCAATCCAAGTATCATCTCCCGAATATTCCAGTCAAATATCCCAAAACGTATCCCAAAAACACATTTTGAAGACATATCCTAAAGATATATCCTTATCAGGATATTTTGAGCCTTAAACAGAGTTAAACAATTCATGTAAGGTTCACAAAGGAAAGATCATACCAGGAATTGAGTGTAACCCTAGTATTAAACTCCAACCCCTTTTGCGACTTCTCCCACTAAGATGTCCCCAGTCCGAGACACTTAGCCCGATTTTGATCTTTTGAGCTTCACACAATTTCTTTAGAAGGAATGTCCCCTGTGCATGAAGTCTATAAACACTTAGAAATTTTTTGAATATCAGTTCCAACTGTTTAGACAATTCTTGTGTTACAGGGGTAAAACCCAAAAATATACTGGAGATAAATCCTTAGTACCCTGGGGAAAATCCCAAATTTTCATGCGCTACAGGCGGGAGTGTATAAACTCCAAGACTTAGAAAGGTGATAACCTTTAAACCTTAGAGAGTATGAAAATACCCTTTCGTGAGAGAGGGTGATCAATCCTCATATACCTTTAGGATTCGGGATATAGCCAATAGTAACGAAATTGTCAGCCACTTTTACATGAACTGGTACCGCCACCTTGAACTATTCCCGAATAACTTGCGCTCCAGGAGGGTGTTTAAACCCAATTCGGAAGAAAGGTGAATACATTTAAACCTGTGAAGGGATCAGGATCCCTTAGACGTGAGAGAGGGGGCCAATCCTCTAATCTTCTGAAGTATCCTGAATGTATATCCTGGAGCTATATCTCGAAGCATATACTGCAAAACAACTGTAAGCTAAGGTGGGTGTTAGCCTGGCTAACACCCCACCGATGCTTAAGTCAGTAATGGGTTCAAAACAGTAAATATATTAAAATTTAATAAAAGAGACAGAATCCATACCATCCTAAGTTAGAATTTAAATTCCATACTCACTTGAAATAGAGTTTTAGATGTATAGCATTCCAGGATCTTGGTAGCATATCCCCCTCCATATTCTTGAGCCGGTATTCTCCTTTTCCTAATTCTGATTCAACCTCATAGGGTCCTTCCCATTTTGGAGCCAACTTTCCATCACCAGGATTAGTAGTATTCTGAAAAGCCTTTCTCAATACCCAATCTCCAAATTGAAATCTTCTAGTCCTTATATTCTTGTTATATGCTTTAGACATCCTCTGTTGATACGCTGCCATCCTTAGCCTTGATGCGTCTCTTGTCTCATCAATAGTATCCAGTTCCTGGCATAGGACTTCAGGATTCTTCTCAGGATCCCGGAGGTTGGATCTTGCTGTAGGTATCACCATCTCTGTCGGGATTACTGCCTCTGCTCCAAATACTAAGGAAAATGGGGTTTGCCCAGTAGCATTCTTCACGGTTGTTCTATCAGCCCATAGGACAAATGGTAGTTCTTCTGCTCATCTTCCCTTCTTAGCTCCAAGTCTTTTCTTCAAATTGTTGACAATTATCTTGTTTGAGGATTCTGCCTGCCCATTTGCTTGAGGATGTACCTATGTGGATGTAATCATTTTGATTCCCCAACTCTTGCAAAAGTCAGTAGTCCTTTTACTTATAAATTGAGATCCATTGTCACAAATTATCTCAGCTGGTACTCCAAACCTAGTCAGGATATTCCTTTTTATGAAGGATACTGCTTCTTGGTCTCTAACTTGAACAAATGCTTCAGCTTCAACCCACTTAGAGAAATAATCAGTCATTGCCAGCATAAAGACTTTTCCTCCTGGAGCTTTTGGTAATTTCCCTACTATGTCCATCCCCCATTTCATGAATGGCCAAGGGGAAGCTATAGGATATAGTGGTTCAGCTGGTTGATGTAGTATGTTACTGTGCCTTTGACATGCATCACATCTTTGAGCATATTCAGTAGCATATTTCTTCATTGTCGGCCAATAGTATCCTGTTCTTAATACTTTTGAGAACAATGACCTGCCCCCAGTATGGTTACCACAATCCCCTTCGTGTATATCCTGAAGCACTTCCTTAGTTTCGGGATCCTCTAAGCACCTCAGATATGGTCCTGCAAGAGATTTCTTATACAAGACATTATTTATAATAGTGAATCGTGATACCTTCATTCTGAAGGCCTTAGGATTCTCATCCTTTGGGATGTGTCCTTCCTTGAGATATCTTATAATTGGAACCATCCAGGACTTGGGATCCTTCTCAGGATACTCATTAGGATCCTGAATACTTAGTACTTCCTTATCCTGAGGATTCGTCGCAGGATATAAAATATGTAACATTGGTATTCGGGTTCCTTCCGGTATCCTGACTGATGATCCTAAATTCGCCAAGGCATCAGCTTCAGCATTATCCTCTCTTGGTACCTGTTCAAGTGTGAAAATATCGAAATATCCTGCTAATTTTTTGAGAATTTCGAGATACTCGATTAATTTCTCGCCTTTAACTGCATATGATCCCTTAAAATGATTAGTAATTAACAAGGAATCGACATATACTTGCAAATTTTTAATATTCATATTTTTAGCCAACTCTAATCCTGCAATTAAAGCCTCATATTCTGCTTCATTATTAGTAGCAGGGAATTCACATCTAATAGCCTGGGGTAATATGTCCCCCTGTGGCGATTTTAGTAGTATACCTAAACCTACACCTCTTACATTAGATGCACCATCAGTATATAATGTCCAGGATTCTAAGTTTTCTCCTAGCTGCTGTACTTCTAAGTCTACTTCATTTTGAATGTCACTACTGAAATCAGCCACAAAGTCAGCTAAAGCCTGAGACTTTATGGCATTTCTAGGCTCATAAACTAAATCATAGGCACTTAATTTTACTGACCACTTAGCCATCCTGCCCGACATCTTGGGTTTCCTAAGCACGTTCTTAACAAGATAATTAGTTTTAACATGAATCCTATGTGTCTCAAAATAATGTCTAAGTTTGGTTGATGCCATAACTAGGGCTAATATCAATTTTTCTAGATGAGAATATCTAGTTTCAGCATCTAATAAACTTTTACTAACATAATATACAGGATATTGCTGACCTTCATGGTCCTTTATAAGAACGGCACTTACAGCATTCCCTGATACTGCGAGGTATAGGGACAGTGGTTCACCATTTTCAGGCTTCATCAATAGAGGTGCAGTTGAGAGATACTGCTTCAAATCCTGCAGGGCTGCTTTATGCTTCTCTTTCCATTCGAACTTCTTGTTTTTCTTCAGGATATCATAAAATTCCTTGCATTTCTTGGAGGATCTTGAGATAAATCTGTTCAATGCTGCCACTCGCCCTGTTAGCCGTTGAACATCCTTCATATTTGAAGGTGATTTGATATCCAAGATAGCTTTAATCTGCTCCGGGCTTGCCTCTATTCCTCTTTTAGTCACCATATATCCTAGAAACTTTCCTGCCCCTACTCCAAAATGACACTTGGCAGGATTTAGTTTCATATTGTACTGGTCCAGGATATCAAATGCTCCTTTAATATCCTGGAGATGATCCTCAGCCTTTCTTGGATTTGACTACCATATCGTCAATGTACACCTCCATGGTGTCCCCCAGTTTGTCTTTAAACATCATGTTCACCAATCTCTGGTACGTTGCACCTACATTTTTCAAACCAAAAGGCATAGCAGTATAACAGTAAATACCTGTTGGTGTCATGAAAGCAGTATCCTCCAGGTCTGAAGGTTCCATTTGGATCTGCTGGAATCCTGAGGATGCATCCATGAAGGTTAACATCTCATGACCGGCAGTGGCATCCACCATCGAGTCTATATGAGGCAGAGGGAATGGGTCTTTAGGACATGCTTTGTTCAAGTCTGTGTAATCTACACAAACTCTCCATTTCCCATTCTTCTTTTGAACCACAACCACATTTGCTAGCCACTTGGGAAATTTGACTTCCCTGATCATCTTGGACTTCAATAGTCTTTCAACCTCTTCTTGAATAATTATGTTTCGTTCTGGAGCAAACTTCCTTCTCTTTTGCTGGATAGGCTTGAAAGACCTGTCAATTCCAAGCTTGTGAGTTATAATATCCTTGGAAATACCTGTCATATCCTCGTGCTTCCACGCGAACGTCGACATCCTGCATTTTAGAAAATTAGTCAATTGATTTTCAATATCCTGAGGGATATTGGTTCCTACGAGCACCGAGATATCCGGATTATCCTGATCCAGTATAACTTTCTTTACATCCTGCTCCGAAGCCTCCATGATATCCTGGGCCCGCATCTTTAATTGCTATGCTGCATTAGGCTTGGTTGAGGATTTCATTGAGGATGAGTAACATTCCTTCGCCTCCTGCTGATCACTATCAACCTTGACAACCCCCAAGGGGTAGGGATCTTGATGCACTGATGATAAGTGGATGGCACAGCCTTCATATCATGGATCCATGGCCTGCCTAGTATGATGTTATAGCAGGATAGGGAGTCCATCACACAGAAACGTTGTATTGAGTTGACCCCTTCAACATAGACTGGTAACTTTATCTCTCCCACTGTGTTCCTGGCCTCTCCACTGAACCCAACAAGCACGATGGATTTTGAAGTAATATCCTTTGGAGATACATCCATTCTTTTCAAAGTTTCTAGTTGGATTATGTTGACGGAGCTGCCATTATCCACCAATATCCTGCGTACAAAATGGTTAGCCACGTATAATGTTATTACGAGAGCATCATGGTGAGGATCCTGGACAGTATCCCTGTCATCACTGTCGAAAGTGATCACTTTATCAGTTGTGAGGGTAGTCATCCTGGCTGGTTTATCTCCCCTCTCGGCCTTAGCTTCCTTTGCATGTCTCTTGGCCGCAGAATATGAAGTCCCATATATGTCGGATCCTCCTGAAATAAAGTTGATTATCTTGGCATCCGCAGGAGGTGAAGCTGCTCGTTCAGGATCCTTCTCAGTATCCTGACCCTTATTCTTCTTTCTTCCTAGGAGATCCTTCAGATATCCCTTGCTTAGAAGATAACTTATTTCCTTTCTTAGAGCAATGCAATCCTCAGTTACATGTCTGAAATCTTCATGGAAGGCACACCATTTGGATTTATCCTTCCAATCAGCTTTTTGTTGATTCTTTCGAGGACACCTAGCTTTGTCTCCTAAACCCTGCATAGCATACATTAACTCAGGTATAACAGAAAAGCAATATTCAGATAATTCAGGATATTCTTCAGGATCCTCGTCTTCAACAGCATTCACTTTCTTGTTGTCATTTCTGCCATATGGCTTAGAGCGATATGGTTTATACGAGGATTCTGATTTCCTATTGGTTGATTCATAGGTTGAGGTGGAATTCATCCTCTCTTGCATCTTCTTATCATCCTCCAAGCGAATATATCTCAAGGCCTTGTTACGAGCTTCGTCGAGATTCCTGCAGGGATTCATTACAAGATCCTGATAAAACTGAGAATCTTTTTGTAATCCCACCTTAAAAGCCTGCACAGCTGTTGCAACATCAAGATGTGGGATATCCAAGGATTCCCGACTAAACTTGTTCACATAATCCCTCAAGGATTCCTGAGGCCCTTGAGTTATCTTGTAAAGATCACTGGTTAGTTTGTCAAAACTCCGGCTGCAAGAAAACTGACTATTAAATAAATTAACCAAATGAGCAAACGAAGTAATTGAGTGGGGAGGAACATTTAACAGCCATTTTAAGGCTGATCCTGTCAAGGTAGAACCAAAACCCTTGCAGAGACATGCTTCCTTGATATCTGGAGGGATAGGGTTGATCTCCATCCTTTCCCTATACTGGGCGATATGCTCTTCAGGATCCGTGGTTCCGTCATAGAGTTTCATGTTGGGGGTTTGAAATCTTTTCGGGATTTCAGCATCACAGATAGGATGCGCAAACCGGGATATCCTGTGACTGTCTTGGGACACTTCTAGAATCGGCTGGACCACCCCAGGCACACTGGATATCATGTCTTTCAGCTTTTGGAGTTCTCTGGAAAATGCCGATGTCATACCTGCATCCTGCAAAGATCCAACACCATTAGTAGCAAGAGTGTTATTATTATTAGATACATTACCAGTCTGGGGATTATGGCCATATCCTGAAGCATATCCTGAGCTTCTCACGGTTGATACTCTTATTGAAGAGGGTATCTCAGGAGTATGATTCTGGGAATGACTTGGCACGATATTCCCCTGGTTATCCTCAGTGTAAACTGTAGAACTGAAGTTCAAAGCCCTGGGTTGCAAGGGAGTGACAATTTCTTCAGCAGGCCTACTTGGGCCGGATTTCAAGAGTTGTATCTCTCTCATCAGCATCCGATTAGTTTCCTACTGCTGCCTCATCTGTTCCTATACACTACCAAACAAATTCAGAATTTCGTCATTAGAAACCAAAACAGGACCAGATCCCTGGGCACTGGGAGCGGGGATAACATTCCGAGCCACATGACTTTCAGCTCCTTGTGAAGAGGCTTGCATTCTTGGAGGAGGAGGTGGAAGCACCGAACCAATTGTTGCAGAGGTTGTAGCAGACATGGTGGAAGAGCTCATGTTTGATCTCGAGGCCATTGAAAACAATGTAGCAAAAAGTTTTGACAATAGAAAACTGAGTAATGATTTTACTAAAGTTTTTAGTAAAAATAGCACCACTTGCCCCACGGTGGGCGCCAAATTGTTTTGGTCAAAAATTACCGAAGCAATTAAGTGATCAAATTAATTAAGTGAGGTAGTGTGCTAGAAATATGTGTTGAAAATATGCTGATTAAGTTGTTTGTAAAAACAGTTTTCAGGATACGGCTCAGGATATAGAGCTGTATCTATGATCAAACAATGAGCAAAAAATGTAAGGAGTGACACGAGATATACGAGGAAAGCCCTTGATCAATCTAGATCGCCGGCACAAAACCTAGGGAGCTGACAATCGCAGCTGCCTTGTTCTTCTATTACTTCGAATATCAGGATACAATGCAGGATGTGATGCGGATCAACTAGGTGTTACAAGGTAATTCGAGTACAAGTGTTTGTGTGTAGTGATTGCTAGTAGCTAGAGAAAAAGAGTATGAGTGAAATTGCGTGCCTTAATCTGATCCGACCCATCTATTTATAGTAAAAGAAATTCAACAAACTACCCTATTAAACCGGGATTCGGCGGATATTCCCCATACGAACGTTATAGACCTGGTCTTTCGGGTTCAACGTCTCTCATATAACTGGTTTGCCCGAGTCTTAAGGAGAAGAGGTCCACTTGACCGTTAGTGACCCATAGCTTCTAACCTGCACGTGGTTAATTCAGTTAATAGCAGGATATCGCACCAGGATGTTACCAATATCCTGATCCGGTATCCTGATCACAAGTAAACAATCAAAAGCAGAATATTAGTCAGGATATATATGCTTAGAAAATGACCCATAACAGTGCTATTAGCTCTAACAAGCCTCACACCGTGCCGCAGAGGACGGGAGCAGACTAATGTACTTGGGCACTGTCAATGATGATAGACACTGACGTAGGGCACATAAACATGACTTAAGTCAGTAGTCGATATGGTAACGGGTCTAGTGGTTTACAACATGGGGCAGCCCCCGCGGTATTGGTTATGGGAACATGGAACTGGATAACTTTTGGTTTTCGAAACAACTTAACAACTTATGGTTTTGGGAACAATATTTAAACGGACAACCAACTGTGAACTCGCCAACCTTTTGTTGACACGTTACCACATGCTTTGCAGGTCGTTAGGCTATTTGCTGGAGCTTGCATGGGGAAGGAATCGTTGTGGGACATGAACCGCTGTGTGTTTATGATAAATTTATGAAACGATACTTTGGTTTTGATCTTATGCGTCCGTTGACTTTTAAATTTGGTTTTGGATTTTGGTTTGGTTAACTTTAAACGTTTAGTTTACGGTGGTTTTACTTTACTTTACTTAATGTTTATTATGATTAGTGGTATGATCCTATTCAGTTACACGCTTCGCGGTAATACTCCGCTTGTGGATTTTGAGGGTGTGATATACAAAGTGTCTAAAGTGTGAGAAGTGTAAGAAGTGTTTTAAACCATTAGATCTTTAATCTAATGGTTGAGATCAATAGGGACCAAATTATAAATTGTGTTTTAATTATTTGGAATGATTTGAAAATTGTAGGGGTAATAATGTCTTTGTATATGTTACAAATTAGGTAACCTCTCCTAAATTCTAGCTATTCACTCCTAAATTCTAGCGATTCAATTTTAAGCACATTCTAAAAAATCCAGAAATATGTAACTGCTACAAGAAATATATAACGCTATACATCCATCATATAACACTATATAACACTCTATAACAACATATAACACCGTATAACACTATGTAACAGCATATAACACCATACAACACTATGTAACACTATATAACAATATATTACACTATACATCTATTATAGACATCCTATTAGAAAAATATAACAGTATAACACTATATAACTCTAAATAACACTACATAACACCATATAATACCATATAACACTATATAACACTATACATCCATCATATAATACTATATAACATTATATAATACCAAAAAACACTATATAACAGTATATAAAAATATATAACACTATACAGTTCTGAATGGTGGTTGCAGTGTTATATATAATGTTGTAGTGTTGTATAGGGTTATAAAAGGGTTATATGGTGTTATATGCTATTCCTAGTGTCTTATAGAGATTTGTAGTGTTATATAAAAACCTTCATTCTACATCCATCATTCTATAAAACTCTATAAATTTTCATTCTGCGTTCTTCAGAATTAATAATTGATGAACGAAATGTCACAAATTCGTAGATTAATTCTTAATTCGTATTCCTATAATTAAGGGTGACGGTTATGGAAGTTTATCAATTAATTAAATCAATAAAAAAATTACTTGTTTACCCTTTTGGATTAATTTAGATTGAGAACACATGTAATCTCCACAATATTTCTCACACTTCTCACACTTTTAAATTAATGTATAGGATCTTCAATCTTATTTTGATAATGTATAAATCAGCATTCAAGGTTAATGCACAGTAACCCCGACTGCGGAGGGAATCCCCTCCCAGGTCGCTTACCGGATCGCTCCCTGGCGGTAAAATCTTCCTCTGAATCTACTTGCTCGGGATCGAACCCAAGACCTCCACGCAATGGAAGGCCACGAGAGACTTAACAAGGAAGCCGGTGGCCACTGGGCCAAGACCCAGTGGTTATAAATCAGCATTCAACAAATTATCTACTAGATCAAGAGTGGAATTACTTTACTTTGTTTAATGTTTATAGCCTTTACTTCACTACTAAGTATCTACTTCGGAATTTAAAGTATTATATGTTAATTAGATACTAAATGTAGCAGTTAGTTTACCTTCTTATTATTATTAAAGAAGTACAAAACTTTTCATTTGAGACAAGAGTATCGGAGGAAAATAATTTGATGATCTATTATTATATCCTCACCAATTAAGAATTCTAATTATGTAGTTCATATAATTATAAACATATAAGTGTGTAATGATAACCTTTATTTTAATAGAGAACGAATACAACTTTAATTTTTTAATTAGAAAGTTAGGTACATTATACATACTAATTTCGTAGGTGGGAGTAACATCTTTTTTTTCCTTTTCCTTTTAATATTATATTATTATATTAAGTAACACATTATTTTTTTTATTATTATACTAGGTTAGAACCCCGTGTATTACACGGGTTGAATAAATGTAATTTTATGTATTAAATAATAAAAAGTTATATCTTTATGAACCTCGTATATTGTACGCGTTAAATAAATGTAATTTTATATATCAAATAATAAAAAAATCATGTGTATTACACATATTAAATAAATGTAATTTTGTATACTAAATACTAAAAACGTCGTATCTTTAAAAAACACGTGTATAATCGGGTTGAATAGATCTACCAAATAATAAAAAATTACATCCTTAAAATCCCCCTATATTACACGTGTTGAATAGATCTAAAAAAAGTTATATATTTAAAAACCATGTCTATACACAGATTAAATAAATGTAATTTTGTATATTAAATACTGAAAACGTCGTATCTTTTAAAAACCCATGTATAGTCGGGTTAAAAATCTACCAAATAATAAAAAAATTATATCCTTAAAAAACATTGTGTATTACACGTGTTGAATAAATTTAATTTTACATAGCAAATGATAAAAAGTTATATCTTTAAAACTTCGTGTATTACACGGGTTATATAAATATAACTTTGTATAGTAAATAATTAAAAAATTATATTTAAAGTAAATAATAAAACATTTATATTTTTAAAAACCCTGCGTTTTACACGATTTGAATAAATATAATTTTTTATACCAAATAATAAAAAAAAATATTTTTAATAAATTAGGATAGCATTTAATATTAATTTATTATTTTATATATTTAATATAAGATAAGTAGGAAAGAGAGGTATTTGTTTTAGAAATATATTAAATTAATAATTTAGATTTGAGGATAATATTTTATTAAAGTACGATAAGATTTAATATTAATTTATTATTTATTTATTTATTTAATATAAGATAAGTATAGGTTTGAAGATATCTTCAATGAATGACACCTGCCAAAAACTAATTACTTTTAACATATCTAGAAAATCCATCTTTCAAAGCCTCTTCTTCTAACCATGCCTTTCCAAAACAACATATCTTCCCCATCCTAACTTTCTTCTATCGCGTATTGGGTAGACCATGAAATAATACCTTTGTCATTCAACACTTTACTCGACTTAATTATACGATTGCACACCCATTACAATTACTAATACCCCAACCCCTCACCCCACACGCACACACGCCATTTATAACCCCTACTAATTTCTCACCATGAGTCGCTTTAACAATTATCATCCATAAATTATATTTTTTTTTCTTACGAACTGCCAGACATTTATACAAGAGTAAACTACAATTTTACCCCCTGGGGTTTAAGCCAATTGGCACTCTGACCCCTTCCCTGGAAATAATTGCAATTTTACCCCCCCCCCCCCCAACGTTGTTGTTATGTCGCATAATTACCCCATGCCGTCAACTTTTGTTAACAGTCAACATAACTAAGTAATGGTCAAAGGGTATAAAGGTCATTTCCAAAAAACCTTTGTAGCTTATACATTACACCACCCTATAAGTAATCGATCAAGGCACTATTACCCCCCCCCCCCCCACCTTCCCACACCGGTCCTCCACTCCTGCTCTGTGCCATCTTCTTCTCCGGCCATCACCTTCTCCGGCGATCTTCAGCTACAATCGTCCACCGATCTTCAGAGCTCCGGCGACACCTTCTCCGGCAATCATCACACCACTGACGACAATGTCGCTACTTTGTTGGCTGATCCGATACGTGATCCGCCACACGGCAGGTACAATCGCCCATTGTTAGTTAATCAGGGTCTTTGTGTCAGTGTTAGTTAATATCATGTTATAAACAGGGTTAGGGTCGGATTTGTGTCTGATTGAGTCTCATGTTAAACAGGGTATTAACAGTTAGTCTGATTGAGTCTGATTTCCATGTTAATTTTGTGATGTTTGGTGTTTTTTTACAGTTGACCTGACGATGAGCCAATCAAGCTCATCAGTGGTGGTCTCCATGTTTGGTAGGCCTGTCCTCAACTTCCATTATCCACCGGAGAGTTGAGCGGATGTTTACTCTAGTAGTTATTTAGGTTTTGTGTAATATGTAGGTTAACTTAAGTTAAATTAGATGTTAATGACGATGACTGATGATGATGTTAATCATGGTTATGATAAACATGCATTTTTGATGTTAATGATGGTTATGATAAACATGCAGTTTTTGATCTTAACTGTTTGTTTTTAACTTGTTATGAAAATCACTTGTTAAGCCAACAACTAATGTATACTCATTGAGATGTCTAGAATGTATAATTTTAACACCCCCTCTCAGGTCAATGACTACAAAATAGATCTTGCAACTTGGAAATGACCTTTATACCCTTTCAACAGGTTAATGTTTCAGCAGGTTTGAGTATATGTGTTTTGAGCATATTTGAACAGGTTTGAGTATATGTGTTTTGGGCATGTTTGAACAGGTTTGAGTATATGTGTTTGAAAAGGTTTGAGTATATGTGTTTTGAGCATGTTTGAACAAGTTTGAACAGGTTAACCGACCATTTGCAACAGGTAGATACATTTGCATACTGCAGGTATGTGTTTTGCATACTGCATGACCAATTGATACCATTTGCAGTTGCAGCCAAACAGCTAATGTTTACAGCTAACATTTGAACAACAGATTGTGATATAACAGCAGATTGATCAAATATGCCTAGTTATAATGTGCATTTGCCTAGCTATTAAACATGATGTCTGTCTTTTATCACACATGTGTTACATATTTTCATAAGATCTGCTCCTGTGAATACTCCATTATTAGTCAACATAACTGTTGTAAATGAGCATGATCTGCTCCTGTGAATACTCCTTTGCTTTGTATATATATTGTACCTCTTACATTGTATTAGACACAACTTTTATAATACAAAAAACACACAACATTGTTCACTGTTCTATAGGTCTTTCATTTGGCAGGATTGTAATTGAGTGTAGTTGGTCTTTCATTTGGCAGGATTGTAAATGAGTGTAATTGTGTAAAGTTGGTAGGGACATTAGTCTTCTGTTAAAACTAGCAATAAGAGTTAAATGGTAACCTATTATAAAATGCCATTTTGTAGCTATCCTTGGATTGGGTCATAACATTTGACATGAAAAATGTTGGTCTTTCATTTGGGTTCAAGCTCTAGTTGTGCAGACATGTGTGGGTGTGTGTAGTTGTTTTCTAGTGAAGAAAATACAACATTTGACAGAAAATTGAGCATTTAGTTTGTGGAGCAGGGTATTATATCAAATATGGCATTTAGTTTGTGCAGTAGGGGGTAAAATTGAGCAGGTTAGATTCTAATTTGTGCAGCAGATTCATTTTCAGCATGTTTGAGCAGGTTAAATGAGCATTTGCAGCAAGTTAGGCATTTCAAATACCAGGCTTTACACTTAGTTTCTGCATCATTTGACTTTGGCTGGTCAAACCTTTTTGGCGGGAAGGGTTTTGGTTACTGCAGGGGGTAATACTATTTCTTACAACAAAGTATAGGGGGTAATAAGAAAGGACAATTTAATCATTTAACAGTGGGGGATAATTATGCGACATAACAACAACATTTGGGGGTAATATGAAAGGGTAAGACAGTCATTTCACATTCCAGTTAACAGATATGTTAACTTAATTGACGGCAGGGGGTAATTATGCGACATAACAACAACGTTGGGGCGTAACATTGCAAATATTTCCAGGGAGGGGGTCAGAGTGCCAATTAGCTTAAACCTCAGGGGGTAAAATTGCAGTTTACTCTTTATACTATTTGAAGGACCATACAATAGTCTTAAAAAGTCGAGTGGCACAACAAGGCATGCGACACATCACTTCTTGTCGCTACAATAATCACATTAAACACTAAACGTGTTTTTTTTAAATAGTATCAACTCCCATGGTCTATAAATAACATTTTAATACTAGTGTTACACTAAACAAATGCTACAACTCTTTCAGTTACAACCTACAAATAAGAAGCACATATCAAAATGCATGATTGTCTACATTAGACTAAGCACAAACGATACTCCTTTATTTGTATTTGTAATCAAACAAAAATCTAACACAACTATAACAGAGAGTGGTTTGCTTATAAAAGGAATCAAACAAATCTAAAACAATAAATTTGCACTAATATTAATAATTAGCATATGAATTTTCTTTTAATTGGAGGCCTTATTTTTTGGAGGCACTAGGCCCAAGACTGAATTACTTATACTGTAGGTCCGGCCCTTTGTCTGCTCCTATCATCCGTTTGGCCTCGTTTGATCACTATACTTTCTTTTTCTTCTGTTTTCGTGAAGGCCAACTTGTCAATGATACCAACAAATTATTAAGTGGTGGACTTCGATTTATTGCTTCAATGTGCTTCACTGATAAGATAACAAAAGAAAGACTAAACCTTAAGTAAGATGATAAAGAAGACACTTCATCGTGTCCCTTCAAATGCACGTAACACATACCCACTATTAACATAGTGGTCTGTGTGTGCATACATTGTCTGTCCTCCCACTAATTCAAAGAAATACATTTTCTATATCTTGAGAAAAAAAATGTTTTTTAATCACTATTGATGATGAGAATAATGCCAACTTACAGAATTATAGAAATTAATAATATTAATTTATATGTACATCACTATTGATGATGAGAATAATACAACTTATAGAATTATAGAAATTAATAATATTAATTTATATGTACATATAAGAAATATCGTAATTATGAATTAACGTTAAGATACTACTATACGACAACGATGTAGGAATTAATAGCCAATTTCATTTTCCATATTTTTTTCAACCATGATTGGCGGTTATGGGCTATTAATTTTGAAATAGAAAGAGTGTCTTATCGTGAGCGAAGTCTTGAAAAGAAATTACAAAAATTAGGAAGCATGCAAACCCTATAACTACACACTTATATCTTTTTCTTCAAGGTCGTGAGTTTGTATTAACATTTTAAAATTAAAGATTAAAGAAAATTCACAATATATACATATACACATTGCATATTCCAAAAAAAAAAAAGGTAAAGAGTCCTTCAAATTACATGGTTGGTTCCAAGTATACATGTACATACTTGCATATTTCAAAAATAAAAAAAAATGTAAAGAGATGGTTGTAAGTTGCAAACCGTGAACCAAACTGTTAAACTCAATTTTCAAACCAAACCATGAACAAACCATATAAATCTTGAACCGACTAATTTTTTCCGATTTTACATTCGCTTGTTTAAATTTATTAATGGTTTATGAACCCTCCGTAATAATGATAATTTATGAAAAGTATACTAAATTTTCATATTAATAATATATATAGTTTTTCTCTATTATATTATAAATACTTCTAATTTGCAACAACTTTGAGCATTAGGTACTTGTACCTCATGCTTAAATGGTGTTTTATGCATATAAGAGTAGTACTCTTCTTGTACCATCTGTATGCGTGCTTGCTAAATAAAAGGACACCACAGCTTCACAAGAAAAATGAAGGCGGCCACGGTGATTTCATCTCTGCACGTTAGTCACGGTGATTTGGATTCCGTCTGAGAAAACGCAGCAGATTACCGGCGTCTAGGGCCAGTCAACAACGGCGGCGATTTGGTTGTGCAATTTGACCGGTTCCGACGACTAGGTGAGGGTTTTGCTCGGAATCCGGTCGCTACATAACTCAAATTCGGCGAGTAAGGTAAACCTGACCATTTCAAGCTTTGTTCTTTTCAAGTGATGTTCAATTTTGTTGATGATTATGATGATTTGTAAGGGTTGTATAGATGAAATCGCACAACAGGGATGTTGGGTGTCGGTGGTGGGCGGCCTAGATATGGTAAGATCGACGAACCCTAGCTTAATTGCTACTGAGTTTTGCACCATATGTTCTTTGTTTCATTGTTTGATTTTGCGTATACTCGGATTCCGTTGGTTGTTTCTAACTTCTCTTACTTGATTCTGGTTTAGGATTTTTGTTTTAAGATTATTTTACTGTGGCTTAGGATTTTTGTTTTAAGATTATTTTACTGGATTTGTAGGTGGATGATTGGCGAAAATCATGGTTAGAGGTTTTGAGCTAGAAATCATGGTTAAAGGTCCAGGACTTTACTCCGATATCGGCAAAAAAGCTAGAGGTTTGTTCTATTTCGATGTGTAGATGTGATTTTATAGTTAGATGTATGTGTTTTAGTGTGTATGGATATGTATATGTGATTCTGTAGCTCGATATATGCGCCTGTATATGTATGTGTTCTCTCTCGATGTGTAGATGTGATTTTATTGTTAAATGTATGTGTTTTAGTGTGTATGGAGATGTATATGCGATTATGTAGCTCGATATATGTGCGTGTATATGTATGTGTTCTCTCTCGATGTGCAGATGAGATTTTGTAGTTAGATGTATGTGTTTTTGTGAATATGAATATGTATATACGGTTCTGTAGTTCGATATATGCGTGTGTATATGTATGCGTTCTCAGTTATCTCTAGTGATTTTATAGTTCGATCTGTAAGCAATTCATAAGATATGCATTGCTTCTCATATGGATTATCATTAACTAACATTCTGTGAGAAATTTCGACCTTCAAGACTAGAACCCACTTTTAACTGATAACATCACTTTTAAGTTTATCTCCAATTTATCATTAAGTTATGTATTATTTGATATTTGAATTTTAAAGTCAGTCATAGTTAGATCTCCAATTTATCATTAAGTTATGTATTATTTGATATTTGAATTTTAAAGTCATAGTCATAGTTAGATAAGTATTAGTTTAAAGTTTGAATTGGTTGCTTCGGACTACAAAGTTGGGGACTAAATGGTGTATAATCTATATCTCTGTCCCTTGGGTGTGGTGAGTGTTGTTGAGTGATAAGTTGTTTTTGTTTTGAATGTTTTTTTTCTTGAAATGGTTGTTAATTTTTTTTGGTGTAGCCTGTGTTCCTTTGGATGTTGATGGATGTAGCTATACTTGGGTCGGAATGAGGTAAGTTGGCTACGGTTGTTGTTGAATGTTGAGATTGTGTTGCCAAGGTTTAATTTTTGTTGTTTATAGTTTACATTTTTGTTGTAAATTTATGGGTGGGTGCAGAAGCGGCATCTTGGACATCGTGATCAGATTCAACGCGATAGGCCAACAGTGGTATCTATACTTGGTTTGTTTTTTTTTTGGGATTTGGCTGATTTTTATGATTTGTATTGTTTTTTTGGTTTATGGGTTTCGTTTGTGAGATTAAGTTTGACTCATTTCTTTGTTTGACGCGTGGATTTGTATGCGAATTATAGGGCAATACCAGCACATGCTATAACCAACATGTTTCTTTCCTTTTTTCTTTAAAGTTATTGCCTTGGTTTTATCATCTTTTACTTGTATTAACAACAAATCTATTGTAAATGTAGATTTTGAGGATAACCCTGATCTGATCTGTATGCCTTTCCCAAGTTGAAGTCTGTTGGAACACTGATGAAAGGTGACGTCAACTTTTGTGGGTCTGCATAGAAGGTGTGCAACGCAGACGCACAAATATAAGATCTTTTGTACAAGTTATTCAACTAATACACAACATGTTACTTGCATAACTTGCAAACACACTTTTTAGGTTGACCATTTTGTTTAGGTGATTTGTAGATGCGACTTTGAGGAAAAAACTTATGTAACAAATACTCGACTTCCAACTGTGTACCCGGCCGCAACGCGGCGGGTGCTTTTTCTAGTTACGGTTTAATTGGGTAATGCAACATGTATATTGCTGAGGTATGATCCGGTTGAGCCAATTTGAACCGCTCCCAAACCTATTTTATGATAATTTTATATTATTGGTCTAGAATATTCCAATAAGACAAAATTTATGGAATCTCTACAAGGTTAGGAAATTTACATAATCTCTTAGACCGTGAGGTGTGGTGGGGCGAGGGGTTTAGGTCATGGGTTGACACGTGGATTATGGGGCACTCAATACCTAAACCCAAGTTCATAGGTGTAACGCCCTATGTTTTCATACTTTCCATATTTAGGAACCATTGTTTGAAATTCTATTTTTGGAAATCTCGCGTTCTTATAATCATTCTTTGATCGTAAGCATTGTAAAATACGGGACTTGATTCATAAATAAAACTCGTATTTTGTTACATACACGTTGTACATACTTTATACATGCTCATACATTCAATTTCGTGAAACAATTGATGCTTATTCGTAATTTTTGGAAACTATGTGCTAAACTTGTAAATACGTGAAACTTATGCATAAAACGTGTTTTGATCGTAAACGAGACTTAAATACGACATTCATACGCTTAATTATACTTGGTTTACGTTCCTCATACTTGATTTACCTTCATACTATGCTTATATGTCGAAAATAGTCCCTAAAACACCTTAAAACCCTAATTTATAAACTCAAGGGACCAAAATGTCATTTCTAAAACTTGAAGTGCTGACTTGATGGTCTCTGGCACCCGCGACCACCCTTGGTCCTCTCTCGCGCCCCGCCAGAGGCCGTAATCTGCAGCCAGTATGTTTCCAGCTACGGGACTGGCGAAAAAGTGTGTTTGTTGGTTCTTTTGTTGTGTTTCTTGCATTAAAACTCAACCACCAACCAACCCCCTTCAAACCCTATAAAACCAAGGCCTCCTCCAAGCTAAAATCACTTTGCAAACTCTCCTAATCACCCTCAAATCACCATAATCAGCTGCAACATTAGAAGATTCGGACAGAAGCATACTACTTCACAAAAGTATGCATAACTTCTTCGTTTCTTATCCGATTTAGTCCATTCTTTTTCCTATGTGATTGGATTGAGCTTAGCTTCGATTCCATGGGTTTTTCAGAGTAAATAAGTCCCTGGAACTCCGGAAAAAAGGCTCCAAAGTTCACTGGTCATTTCCGATTTCATCTAATCTATACTAAACTTGTTCAACTTGAGTCTAACTCATCTCAAACCCACGTCCTTATGCGCATAACCACTTGTATGGTTAGTTGGGCTTAAAAACGAGGCTGAGACATTCGAAATCAGAGGTTAAACCTCACATACGTTCTGGTTTTTTAGGGTTTTTAACCCACAAGTGATGTCAAACTCAAAACTTGATAAGTGTGTGATTATTTGGATAGCTTGGGATATCCTACCTTCAATCCACCCATCACTTGATGTTTTCTTAGTTAGTTAGTATGTATTTCCATTCCTTATTGTATGTATTCATGACCATCCTTGTTGTCTATGACAACTTGTGCATTGGTGAAACACAAGAGGTACCTAAATGGAAGATTTATCTTCCTACCTCCTATATGACTTCCATGATACTTAAGAGATGCCTAAATGGAGACTTTAATCTCCTACCTCATGCTTGATCTCTTAGACATATTAACATATCACATAGTACGTATATTATCTAAGTAATCAACCTTAGTGATGAACTAATATTCACTTGTCAAAATGTTGGTTACATCATGTAAAAACATCATATGTGTTAAAAAGATGATTACTTTTCATATGTTTACTTTCATGTCCACAAACTCCAAATCCTTAAACCATACGTAAACATCTCCTAAACTCCCTATCAAACACAATTAACTTACTAGTCTCAACAAATTCGTCACATTGGATAATCGGAAGACTTGGCAATTTTGTGAGTATACTCACAACCCCCTTTTTATGTTTACCAATTTTGGGGTGTGAAGCAACACTAGATAAATGACCAGAATCAGGTTATCTAGGGGGTCACATTCTGCATAAAAAGGGTTGGTTCCCTCTCGTTTGATCCGAAGGGATTGTTCTTCTTCTCCGGTGAACTCTGCAAAACAGAACACCGTTAGCCTCGTCACGGGGAAAATGTTTAGAAGGGACGATTTGACAGTTAATCATGATTGTTAACTTTTTTCCTTTCCTGGAGTCGGTACTTCTATATATACGTTTGAGGGTTTTGAACATTTTGCTTGATTTGGAAACATGAAGGCTAGGCATTCTTTTCGTACCCGACGATTGTTGGATATTTTAAGGATTTATGAGGCCGCCGAGGGTCTCCTTCTTCTTGCTGACTCACCGCCACTGGTGGTTACCGGGAACGAAGAGCCGTTCAATTCTGTTCCTTCCACGGTTGTGGGTTCTGGTTTTGAAGCTCACCAGCCAAAAGACGTTGTTGATGAAAGGGTTGATGCATTATCTGCTGATGACTTGATGGCACGTTTCCCGACGATTCGGAAGGGTGGATGTCAGCTGGTGTACCATCGCCGGAAAAGTCGCCGTTCTGGTCAGGTACCGGTTGCTGATGATGAGCTTGCTGCTGATCTTCGCCGTTAGGTTTTTAGGGGAACGGTGTATACCTCTTTTGATGTTGTAGGTCAGTTTGTTTTGCTACTGGTATTTTGGAAGAATGCTGTTGTGTTCTTTGTAAATGGTTGTTTGAAGTGCTTTTGCTGCTCTAATGATATATATTTTTGATGCACTGTCGTGCATGTATGCCTTAGTGTTTACCATTTTATGTTTGGATTACAATATGTTGCATATGTTTAATTGCTTTGAGTAGGTAGAGCGAATGAGAACGGTATTGTGCTCATGTGTGAACGTATGTCTAAAATGCGCGCGAGGGTTGTGCCTATTTATACTGTTCATGAGGCGTACAATGTTTACCATATTGTTTTCGCGTAAACCAAAAGAATTATATGCAATTTGTAACAAACAATGACATATGTAAGGATAACTTTTGCATTAATAGGACGCAGGGCCAATAATACAAAGTAAAATAGAAAAATACATTGCCTGTATAGATCTGATTTGATTGAATAGCTCGGCTATATATAACACCTGCGCAGCTGCTGCGCGTTCCAGGTGCGGGGGACGGGTGTTCCGTCGATTCTTTTTAGGGTGCACGCCCCATTGCCTAGGACCTCATTGATAATGTATGGTCCTTCCCACTTTGGCGCTAGTTTACCTGGTTTTTCCCCATTAGAAGCTTCATTGTCGCGCAAGACAAAGTATCCCGGGACGAAAGTACATATGCGTACGCGCGTGTTGTAGTATTTTTCAAGTTTGGATTTGTACCTTGCTTCTGCGATGGCGGCGTTTTCTCGCCTTTCTTCAAGAAGGTCTAAATCCATTCTTCGTTCATGCTCATTGTTTTGCTTTTCCATGGCAACCATGCGCGATGATGGAAGGCCAATTTCAGCTGGGATTACCGCCTCTGACCCATTGACGAGACTGAATGGGGTTTCTCCCATACTAGTCTTTGGCATGGTACGATGGGCCCATAGGATGCTTGGGAGTTCATCGACCCATCCTCTGCGCGCGGTCCCGAGTCTCGCTTTTATGCCGTCAACTATTTATTTGTTAACACTTTGAACTTGCTCGTTCGCCTGTGGATGCGCTACAGAGGCGAAGTTGTGTTCAATCTTCATTTCTTTGAACCACTTTTGAAGATCTTCCGAGGCGAAATTGGTGCCGTTGTCGGAGATAATGCACAATGGTAAGCCGAATCTGCAAATAATATGTTCCCATATGAATTTGCAGATTACCATTGCTGTGGTTGAAGCTAGCGCATTGGCTTCGACCCACTTTGTGAAGTAGTCCACTGCTACGATAATGAATTTCACCGCGCCAGGCGCGTCAGGGAATGGCCCAACAAGATCGATGCCCCATTGTTGGAAGGGCCAGGCGGATGTGACCGGTATGAGTGGGTTTTTTGGTTGGAGGGTTTTTGGCGCGTGTCGTTGACAGGCTGCGCACTTTCGTAATAATTCTACCGCGTCCACGTGCATTCCTGGCCAATAGTAGCCTGCGCTCATGATCTTAGCTACTACCATGCGCGGACCGGCGTGTATCCCACATAAGCCTTCATGGATTTCCCTGACTAAGTATTGTGCGTCTGTTTTGTTAACACAGCGCAGGAGCGGTCCCATGAATGATTTCCGGTACAGAATCCCATCCGCCATCTCATAGTTTATTGCCTTGTTCTGGATTTTTCTAGCTTCTGCCTTTCCTTCCGGGAGTTTCCCATGTTGTAGGTACAAGATGATCGGGGACATCCAGGATGGGTTGCCGATCTCTATGACGTTTACTTGTTTGAGAGGAACAGAAGGATTGGACAATACCTCGATGCGCACCTCTTTTGCTAGGTGTCTGAAGCTGGTGGCAGCCAATTTGCTTAGTGCATCTGCGTGCTTGTTTTCGCTTCTGTTTATGTGATTAACTTTAAATGTTTGGAATTGGCTGATTAACATCCGCGCTTGTTCCAGATATAGCGCCATAGCTTCACCTTTTGCATCGTAATGCCCATTAACTTGCTCGGCTACCAGTTTTGAATCAACGTTAGCTTCAAGGTTTCTTGCTCCCATTTTGAGCGCTAAACGAAGGCCTGCTAGAAACGCTTCGTATTCTGCTTCATTGTTCGTGCTCCGGAAATCCAAGCGTATCGCATATGTAAGCTCGTGATCATATGGGCTGACCAATCGGAGACCCACGCCTGCCCCGTCGTCATTAGAAGCTCCATCTGTGTGCAGAGTCCAGACCCTATCGTCGAAAATTGGAACAGGGTTTTGAATTGCTTCACATTCTTGCACTTTGTCTATGGGAACTTCTGTGGCGAAGTCTGCTAAAACTTCCCCTTTGATTGCTAGTCGTGGTCTATATAGGACGTTATATCCTCCCAGCTCCATAGCCCACTTAGCTAATCTCCCCGCAACATCGGGTTTGGATAGAATTTGCCCCAAGTGGTAATTGGTGAGAACTGTGATGACATGGCCATAGAAATACCTGCGTAATCGCCGTGATGCATGTACCAGAGCGAGGACTAGTTTCTATATCATTGAGTAGCGCGTCTCCGGGCCAGTGAGCATCTTGCTTATATAATAAATTGGAGTCTGAATGTTTTCTCGTTCCACCATTAACACTGCGCCAACCGCTACTTCCGCAACGGATAAATACAAGATCAGTGGTCCATTTTCCCGCGCTGCTGTTAGCGTTGGCAATTGAATTAAACATTCCTTCATTTTTTTGAAGGCTACTTCCGCTTCTGGTGTCCACTGGAAGTGAGTTTTCTTTGCGCAGTTGCGTAGTGTGCTAATGAACAGGTAAGACTTTGCAGCATGATTCGCCAAGAATCTGTTCAAGGCTGCTAATCGCCCTGCGAGTCTTTGCATCGCTTTTATTGTTGCAGGTGACGGCATCATCTGGATGGCTTGCACTTTCTCAGGGTTTACTTTAAAACCATCTCTTGTCACTATAAAACCAGAAATTTTCCTTCTTCCATCCCGAAGGAGCACTTCGTTGGGTTAAGCTTTAAGTTTACGCTGCGTAAAGAATCGAATGTGGGTTGGATATTTGTGAGGATTGTTTCCCCTTCATGGCTCATGATGACGAGGTCATCCATATATACCTTGACTGTTTTACCGATGTCTTCCCCGAAGACTGTATCCATTAAGCGCTGGTAAGTAGCTCCCGCGTTATGGAGGCCGAAGGGCATTTTTGTATAGCAGAAGATGCCCTTGTATGTGCAGAAGGTGGTCTTGTCCTCATCTTCCTCTTTCATTTGGACCTGATGATAGCCCTTATAACAGTCAAGAAAACACTTCCAGCGAAACGATGCTAGAGAGTCGACTTTTTTGTCTATCTCAGTAAGCGCATAGCAATCTTTCGGGCAGGCTTTATTTAGGTCTTTGAAGTCGACGCACATTCTCCATCCGCTATTGTGTTTTTGGACCATTACTGGGTTGGCGACCCAGGTATGGTACTGAACATCAAGCAAGATTCCGGCGTTGAGTAACTCTGTTACTTGTTCGTTCATGGCTTCTGCTTTTTCTATGCTGAGACTTCGTCTTCCCTGCGCGACAGGTTCTGCTGAGGGCCGGATGTTCAAACAGTGTTGCGCTATATCTCGCGGAACCCCAGTCATATCTGCTGGACACCAGGCGAATACGTCCTTGTTATTGGAAAGTAATTCCTTTAATTGTACTCGTATTGCCGGTGAAATGGCGTGCCCTAGTAAGATGGTCTGTTCTGGATACTCCTCGTTGAGGACCCATTTTTCTGGCTCACTCGGTGCTGATGGTTTGGCCATTTTTGCTGGTGGCTCATCGTCCACGTACATAACTTCCTTACTCGAGTACAAAATTGCGACTCCGGTTTCCGTTGGAAATCCGCAAGCAGCGTGTGGGATAGAAGTGATCATGCTGAATTCTCTTTGGGATCTTCTTCCTAGCCAGACATCGTGGCGCGATGTTGCTGGCATGACCATGAAGTTTACTGTGACCGTGCGTGAATGCTCGCCATCTGATAGGGTCACAGGGAATGCAATTTGCCCTAATGGTAACACAGCTTCGTTGCAGAAACCGGTAAGGGGAAAATCCACCGGCTCTAAACGGGCTTTGTCCTCTGGATCAAGTTGTTTGAAACATTGTTCATATATTATATTCATTGAGCTTCCTGGACCTATGAACATATAATCCGTTCTGTAATGGCCGAAGATGCCGGTAATGATTACCGGTCGTTCTTCCTGAGGGCCTCCAGGGACGACAGGGAATACGACTTGTTGCTCTCTCCAATGCTGATTATGGCTTCGTTTGTTTGTCCTTCTGGAAGGACCCCCTTGCACCATGTGTATCTGTTTTGGTTCAGCATTCTGACGGTTAATATCTTCCGATTTTTGGATTATCTCAGTATGACTGTTAGATTGGATGTCCCACTGACCAGGTATCTGTGGGTCCAATACTACAGTGTCAATTTTACTTTTGCTTTCTTTCAGAGCACCAGATCTGACGTTTAATGACTCAGATCCGTTAATATGTGTGAGAATTTGGTTTATAGCAACCTGGAATCTGTTGAACCAGTATTCCGGAGTTCCTTCTAAGAGTTGATCTGAAAAGTCATTTTCTACTGAATGACTGTCGTTTTCTTCGATTCCCATGATTTCGTCGATCTGGGTATCTTGGGTTGCAAAACCCTTGAATTCAGATCAAGGATTTGATGGGTGGGGTGATGAATTCTCTGCCATGTGAAAACAGAGAATGAAGGAAAACAAATCGAAACGAGACAAAACTGATGAAACAGAGAAATCGGTGGGCGCCAATGAAGAAACACTAGATAAATGACCGGAATCAGGTTATCTAGGGGGTTACGTTCTGCATAAAAAGGGTTGGTTCTCTCTCGTTTGATCCGAAGGGATTGTTCTTCTTTTCCGGTGAACTCTGCAAAACAGAACACCGTTAAGCCTCGTCACGGGGAAAATGGAGGTTTTCTCCGTGACCCGACTCCGGCGTGAGAATAAGTATGTGTTTATGAAGAAGAAGAAGTATTGGTGAAATGAGTGTAACTTGAAGTTCATACCTGAATTACTCTCATATTTATAGCCGGGAGTTTGGGCGGGAAAACTCGTTGATGAAATATTAACGGAAGATGCTAACACCGTAAGCGGTTATTTTCCTTCCGTCGATTCTCTTGATTGAACTGTGAGATCACACGGATCGTGATCTTGATCGACAGCTGGGGTATTGCCACGTGGAAAGTGGGCAAGTGGAAGTTTCTCTCCAATTTCATACCATCATCGTGATTTCAGGGAGGCCTGAGATGATGACACGTGTCCAGACGGTTATAACCGTCTGGTGGTGCACAATTGAGTTTTTCTAGAAGGTTATTTCTATAATCCAGTGTGACTCCTTATCGTGTGTGCCAGTTAAGTAAATAATATCCAAGTCTGGGTACTATTTAAGTGGAAGTATTTAAACAAGGATTCTTATCCTTTGTTTGTTATGGAGGAAGGTGCGAGGGTTTATTAACTTCCTTTTGGCGCGCGGGTGTTACCTGCTATCTTTCTCTTGAGCTCTCTTTGTGGGACCGGTGCGCGGCCGCGGAAGGTCAAAAAAGGGCTAAAAGATAAGGTTATGGTACGGTCCCGAGTATCTATTACTGTCAGACCCCTACTTTCCACGTGTCACCGGTGGGCCCGGTGGGGAGTATCGTGACGTAGTTGGCATCATCATAGACAAACAACACAATATATAAATGCACAGCGGAAGCAAAGATAGATTCATTTCAACTTTAATAAAGTGTAATATTAAATATCACGAATAGTTGAAACAGATCCACAGGCGGATCAAAATAAAATAAGATATTGTTCAACAGTTTATTTGACATCCAAGCTTGCGAGACTTATTGTGGACGCTTAGAAGACAGCCAGCCTAGTACGAGTAGTACCTGCACTTAACCTTTTGGGAAAAATACGTCAGTTTACACTGGTAAATACAATTTAACTGACTCATTTTGAAAAGGGTTGAAAATTGATTTGAAGGCACGTGGCACAAAACATTTTTATAACTTGGGATAATTATGCAATATAATCTTGTAAGGGATTTACATGTTACTTATGCCTTCAGTAGCCCGATCCATAACCGGGTTAAAGATTAATAGACACACCACAATATTGAGTTATGCACTTAATGGTGTACGCCTACACCCCGTGCTCAGGTTGTGGCCATCTCGTAAGATGATGCCAAGGATATCCGGGACATGGTCATTAACCCCCCAAAGGCTTTAAGCAAACAAAACATATTCAAAACATAGCATATCAATAAATTTAACCTCTATTCGATTAAAGAATTCAATGCCGGACCAAGCGGTATTTTATATACCGTACCCCAAGCCCGTATAGGGAAAATAAGTTAAAAGTATTTACCTTGGTAAGTATAAATCACAACTAGCAAGTGAAGGTAGCTTTTACTGATTCTTCTTATTCTGGAACAAAGGTTTATAATAACCTATTAGATTTCTAACGGGTCTTTATTTAAGCTTAAGCTTAGACCGGCTAGTTTTAAGGACGATACGGTTCAAACGTACGATTAAGCGAAGACCGGATAGAATGTGATTTAGACCCGACAAGTTTGAATACTTGTATAATATGGGTATACTAAATACATTCTGGATTTTGAGAAAAAGATGATAAGGTTTGACCCGTTTCGGTCAATTTATGCAAACTAGTTACATAAACCGAACCGAGCCCAAAAAGGGAGTTACGGGTAACCATAAGGGTCATATGCAAGTTTCCTAAGTTAATATATTTTAAATATGTTGTGACATCAGTAAGATGTCTTCTATTATGCCCCAAATGAATTTAAACTCAACTTATGCCTCATAAGGGCATTTTGGTCATTTAAAAGATTATAAAAGAGTTTAATTTGTAATCTGAGTTACAGGTCTGATTTATACAGTAAAAACACTTAATTTAACATGTTATAACAGTAGGGTATGACCTATATGTGAAACTTATCATTTAAAACCAAACTATGCACCTTAGGGGTATTTTGGTAATTTCACAAGGGCTTAAAAGGTCAAAATTGGAAACCTGAGTTCAAAAACTTGTACTTACTATTATTTTATAAAAATATACTAAAAACATCAGTAGGTATCAACCTTATATGTTTAATATGGTTATAGTACATAATATGCGTTAAAAACGCTTAAAAAGGCGATTTGGAGCCGTTTCCGGGTTTTTAAAGGAAAGCTGATAATTTTATAATTCCAGAATGCTCAAAATATTTTATTTATCAAATAAAATCAGTAGAAAAAGGTTTGGGGTCAAAAGGATTTTTAAAACTCATTTTATGGCTTAAAAGGGCAAAATCGGTATTTACCGGATTAAACTTAGAGACCTATGTTATGCTCAGCCAAAAATTAAATAAAAATATTCAAAAATCCCAAAATATTATATTACATCAGTGGGTAAAAATTTTGATATAAAAAAGTGGGTTTAAATAGGCTATTCGCTAATTACGCCGTTTAATTAACATAAAGCTTCCAATTTACACTAATGAGCATAACTCTTAATCTAGACCTCAAACTGATGTCAAATTTTAGGTGCAAGTTTATAAATCAGTAACTAATGTTTCTACTCTTTCACTTTTTCAAAAATCACGTTTTATAGTCAAAAGGGCATAATAGTCAACTTTTAAGCATTAATCGGAAACATGCATATGAATCGGATAAGTATTGAACCAAGTTGTATAATCTCAGGGAGTTATACTTATATGAAACCTGGTCCAAAATAAGCTCTAAGGCAGATCTTAAACATGCACAAACGGATCAGAACTGATAGTCAAAGCAAAAGTCAATATATGCGACTTTCGGGTCCGATCCGGGTTTATACTGAAAATTGTCGAGTTGAAAATGTTGAGACATGTTCTTATATTAGTTACCATGTTATTTTAATGATCAAACAGGTTGCATGTACCCTACATTGCTAATTATGCTTAATTTTGAAAATACACATTCTGTTGACTTTTTAAGATAAGCTTTGACTCGACAATTAACATAGTTAGAGTGGGAATCTGAAAATACCCTTTTAAGGGTTTGTTACCCACATAGATACCAACTTGTAGGTACTTTCAATTCGAGAAAAGACTGAGCCAATTTCATTTAATCACGAAGTCAAACTTAATTTAGGACGGTTTGACTTTAGGTTAATTAACTAAGCTACAACGAATTAGAAGGGGTTAGGAATACTTACAAGAGTCCTAATTATGCTTAGAGATCACTAGAAAGCCTGAGGTTGATCAGAGAAGCTCCAGAAGTGGTCTTGTGAATTTTTGTAAATGCAAGTGTTCAATTGTTACAACCTTGGTGCCTTTATATAACAATTTTGATCTTGCTAGATGATGCCACAAAGGTCTACTGAGGTTATAAGATCTGTCCAAGTGCCCCTATATGCATGAAAAACCATTGGAGAGCTCATGGTATCAGATAACAGCTGGTTGTCATCGAAATCAGACCTGTTAACTGGCAGCTACAAGTTTTTGTCACTGGCAGGTCGTAGGCGGGCCGCGAAGAGGCCTTACGCGGGCAGCGTACAAGTGGTGACCAGGTTAACAAGTTTTCCAACATTTACAATTCAGTCCTTGTCCTTTGTTACGTGGTTTTGTTTATTTTTCTTGCTCATTAGACCCTCAAACCTGATTTTTAAGGGCCTTAGGACATCTACAAACTTGGCTAGGTCCTTGGTTAACTTTGTGCTTACCCGAAAAGTCACGAATTTCAACGTTAACGCATTTAACCCTTCGTGCACGGTTTTGATCATAACTTTCTCATACGATAACGAAACTTGATGAAATTTTTATCACATATTCTAGTGAGTATATTTTACCATTACAAAGCTTCGGGTTTGCCAAAAGGTCACTCAGAGGTATACTTTCAACATGTTGACACATTTAGTCCCTGTAGTTTGTAATTCCTCACTTTCTTTCATTTTTCCGCTTTGTATGATCCATGATTTAATCGTTTAAGATTATAAACACCATGTAGGGTTATTGTAGAGCCTATTTATCCATTGTTGACACTTTGGACCCTTATATTCACATAGTTTCACTGTTTGTCAACTTTAGTCCCTCTAAAGTGCTTTTTCACATATTCAAAGCTTATGACACGTGTCAATACATTATTGGACGTAAATTTTCGAGGTGTAACATCCTCACCCCCTTAAAAGAAATCTCGACCTAGAGATTTACTGAAACAAATGAGGGTATTTTTCTTTCATCGTGGATTCTACCTCCCATGTGTATTCGGGACCTCTACGGGCATCCCATTTGACTTTTACAATAGGCACATGCTTCCTTCGAAGCTTCTTTACCTGTCGATCCTCAATCGACAATGGTTTCTCCACAAATTTCAAGCTTTCATCTATATACACATCCGTATGTGGTATGACCAGTGATTCATCAGTGAAACACTTCTTCAGATTACAGATGTGAAAGACATTATGTATAACACTGAGCTCTTCAGGCAAGTTTAACTTATAAGAAACTGACCCGACACGTTCGATAACCTCGAAAGGTCCTATGTATCTCGGGCTTAGCTTGCCTTTCTTACCAAATCGCATCACTCCTTTCCAGGGTGATACTTTAAGCAATACTTTGTCACCTACTTCGAAGTGAAAAGATTTACGCTTTGGATCCGCATAGCTCTTCTGCCTATCCCTGGCAGCTTTCAAACGATCCCGAATCTGGACAATCTTGTCCGTCGTTTCAAAAACCAAATCTGGTCCTGACAATTGAACGTCTCCTACTTCCGCCCAACAATAGGTGTTCTGCATTTTCTACCATATAATGCCTCAAAGGGCGCAGCCTTAATACTAGTATGGTAGCTATTGTTATAGGAGAACTCGACCAATGGCAGATGCTTATCCCAACTGCCACCTAAATCAATCACACATGCACGAAGCATGTCTTCCAATGTTTGGATGGTACGCTCACTCTGTCCGTCTGTCTGTGGGTGGTAAGCTGTACTAAAATTCAAGCGCGTGCCCAAAGACTGTTGGAAACTTTTCCAAAAATGAGAGGTGTATCTCGTATCTCTATCGGAGATAATTGACAATGGTACACCATGTAGAGCTACGATCTTATCTACATATAATTGAGCTAACATGTCTGAGCTGTAAGTTTCCTTAATGGGTAGGAAATGTTCTGACTTGGTCAGTCTATCTACTATGACCCATATAGTATCGTTTCCCTTCCTCGTCTTTGGCAACTTGGTGATGAAATCCATCGTCACCATCTCCCACTTCCACGTGGGAATTTCAGGTTGTTGTAACAAACCTGACGGCTTCTGGTGTTCAGCTTTGACTTGCGCATAAGTCAAACACTTAGCTACATAAGCAGCTACAGACTTTTTCAAACCAATCCACCAGTAGTTGGCCTTTAGATCCTGGTACATCTTATCAGCTCCAGGATGAACAGAATATTTGGAACTGTGGGCTTCCTGGAGGATAACATCCCGAAGTCCTCCATAAACTGGAACCCATATTCGTCCATTCAATCTTAGCATTCCGTCCTTGTCATAGGATAACTGCTCTTCAGTTACTCCTAGTTTTTCTTCAGGATAGTTAGCTTCCAGCATAGCTTCCTTCTGTGCAGCTAACACCCTTTCGTTCAAACTATTCCTTATTTCAATGCGCTTGGCATTGATTCTTATCGGCTTCACTCTTTCTTTTCTGCTTAAGGCGTCAGCAACTACATTTGCATTGCCTGGATGGTATTTTATCTCACAATCATAATCATTTAGAGTTTCCATCCAGCGTCGCTGCCTCATGTTCAAGTCCTTCTGATTGAACAAGTGTTGAAGGCTCTTGTGATCTGAATAGATCACACACTTGGTTCCATACAAGTAATGCCTCCATAATTTCAATGCAAATACAACGGCACCCAGCTCCAAGTCGTGGGTGGTGTAGTTCTTCTCGTGTACCTTTAACTGCCGTGAAGCGTAGGCAATAACCTTGCCTTTCTGCATGAGTACACAGCCCATACCAGTGTTGGATGCATCACAATATACCACGAATTCTTCTATACCATCGGGCAATGTTAACACTGGTGCATTGCTCAACTTTTTCTTCAGAATGTCAAAGGATTCCTGCTGCTTAGGGCCCCAATCAAACTTAACCTTCTTACGTGTCAACGAAGTTAGGGGCGCAGCAATCCTTGAGAAATTTTCGATGAAACGCCTATAATATCCTGCTAAACCCAGGAAGCTACGAATTTCAGTAGGCGTCTTTGGCTCTTGCCAATTTATAACTGCTTCTACCTTAGCGGGATCCACTTGGATTCCACGCTCACTTACCACATGTCCAAGGAATTGGACTTCTCGAAGCCAAAATTCGCACTTCGAAAATTTGGCGTAGAGTTTCTCTTGGTGTAGAAGTTTGAGAATACAACGAAGGTGTTTCTCGTGATCAGTTTGGCTCTTTGAATAGATAAGGATGTCGTCAATAAAGATGATGACGAATTTGTCTAAGTAAGGCTTGCAGACGCGATTCATGAGATCCATGAATGCGGCCGGTGCATTAGTGAGCCCAAAAGGCATCACTAGGAACTCGTAATGACCATAACGAGTCCTAAACGCAGTTTTGTGCACATCTTCATCCTTGACCTTCAACTGATGAAAGCCTGACCTTAAGTCGATCTTAGAGAAGTAGCTTGCCCCTTGCAATTGATCGAACAGATCATCGATCATGGGCAAAGGATACCTATTCTTGATAGTGACTTTATTAAGCTCACGGTAATCGATGCACATGCGCATTGATCCATCCTTCTTCTTGACAAACAAGATCGGCGCTCACCAAGGGGACGAACTAGGTCTAATAAAACCTTTAGCTAACAGATCATCTAACTACGTCCTTAACTCCTTCATTTCTGTTGGTGCCAACCTATAAGGCGCTCTTGCTACTGGTGCTGCACCCAGGATGATGTCAATTCGGAATTCCACTTGCCTATCTGGTGGTAAACCAGGTAGTTCTTCGGGAAAAACTTCAGGATATTCCGAAATGATAGGGATGTCTTCAATCTTAGGCTTTGGCTCATCAATAGTAGCTTGTGCCATATAAATGACACAACCCTTCTGTAGACATCTGGATGCCTTGAGCATGGACACTTGCTCAGGCAATCCATGCTGGGTATCCCCTTGGATGGTAAGTGACTCCCCAGATGGAGTTTTGACTACCACTTGCTTTCTGTTGCACACAATCTGGGCTTGGTTATGCGATAACCAATCCATACCTATAACTATATCAAAGCCGGCTAGCTTAAAGGGAAGTAAGGACAAAGGAAAAGAGTGATTCCTAATGGATATAACACATCCATCTAAATCAGTTGAGGCGGTTTCTATGGTTCCATCAGCTAATTCCACCTCATATTTTACACTTAAGGGTTTTACAGGCAATTTCAACAACTCACTAAACTTATTATCCACAAAAGACTTATCTGCTCCAGAATCAAACAATACTCTAGCAAAAACATCATTTACGAGAAAAGTACCAGTGATCACGTTGTCATCCTGAACAGCTTCCTTAGCGTCCATCTTGAAGACCCTCGCATTGGTCTTCTTCCCATCCTCGGTTTTCTTGGTGCTCTTTGGGCAATTGGACTTAATGTGCCCTTTTTCATTGCAACCGTAACAAGTTGCATCTTTCAGCTTCTTACACTCCAAAGTCTTATGATCCGTAGATTTGCAAATTCCACAGGGTCTCGAGTGAGACTGGGATTTCGACTCAAGTCGACACCTCCCAAAATGGTTCTTCTTACAGGTTTTACATTTGGGCTTATCTCCTGATTGTTGCCCATCTTTCTTAAATCCCGACCCTTTCTTGTGGTCATCATTACCTCGGTGCTTTTTATTCGATCTTCGTGAGGTGTCGTCCTCACGCTTCCTCTTACCTTCCTCCGAATTCCTGAGCGCTCTTAACCTGACTACGTCCAAGGTAAGAGATAGAGATAGATCAGCTGCTGATCTGAAGGTTGCAGGCCTTGATGCCTTAACACTAGCTTTAATCTCTGGGGCTAAACCCCCGATGAAGCGAGCAATCCTCTTAGGTTCTGGGGTTACCAAGTACGGAACCAACCTAGATAGGGTATTGAAAGTGGTGAGGTATGCCTGGCAGTCTAAATTCTTCATCACCAAAGATAAGAAGTCTGATTCGATTCTCTCGACTTCGTGCTGCGGGCAATAATTATCCTTAATGAGAGCAACGAACTGATCCCATGATAAATTGTAGAGCGGGAACTTTCCAGCAGCTTGTATGAGAGACTTCCACCACGCCAGTGCTTCTCCTTTGAACGATTGGGATACGTATTTTACTACGTCCCTTTCAGCACAACCGCTGATGTCTACAACCGTATCCATTTCGTCCAACCAAGTCATACAATCTATTGCTCCTTTCTCCCTAGTGAAGTCCCGGGGTTTGCAAGAAACAAAGTACTTGTAAGTACAGGACTTGGTGTGTGATTTGGAATCATACACCATCCTTTTTGAGGGAACACTGTTGTGATTTGATGAATGTCGATCATCATCCTTCTTGAGCTCATCTTTCTTAGATTCATCCTTCTTAGAGGGCGGTTTGTTATGAGCCTCCGAGTGTGTCTTTGGCTTGGAATGTGGTGCAGATCGGGTCCTACTTCGGGTCCCGCTCGATTCACTATACTGTCTATTTAGTGCTTCGGTAACAGCATCGTTTACTAATGCTTTCAACTCCGCACCAGTTACTAATATTTTAGCATTTTCAGGGTTTTCCTCTGGACGACTGTTTATTTCTTCAGACTTGGCCATGTAGTTTTAATTTCTACATAAAGAAATAAGGACAAGGTCTATTTAGAAGCCTAAACAGTATTATCGTTCTTGATGATTTATTAACCATGGTTTTATTAGCCATACTAGTTAATTTATTCAATAATTTCATTCGGGATTTTTACTAGAAATCTTTTTAGAATGAAATATAATATTGGCATAATAGGCCTAGTCACGTAGACAAAATTCAAAATTACAAATTTAGATCTTATAGGATTATATTTTGAATAAATAAGACAAATCAATCCCTTTCTTGGCAGGGAGTCTATAAACTACGGCTGCCTTTTGTTTTATATGACATTAATTATAACCCGTAGGCATTTTGTCACAATCAATTATATATAAAAATATAAATTTGGATAATTTATTAAAAAGGGTGACATGTGTGATTTTGCGGATCACACTAGCCAAGAATGTTAACATGTTTGCAGATGTTAACAGAGATTTGAATCTTTTTAAACAGGTTCTACCATATTGGCCAGGTCTTTAATATGACATTCACGCTAGGTTTTACCTTTTTAAGATTCTTATTATTATCAAAATGGTAAATCAATATAATACATGTTATTTTTCATTTATTCATATATTATATTCGTGCATATAATTTAAAAATGAAAAACTTAAATTAACCATTTCAATTAAAAAATTAAACCAGTACGAGTTTGCCCTAAACGGGACTTTTACATAAACAACATGCCCACGCAGGGGCCAACTAACAAAACAGACAAACCCACGCAGGGGTCAAATAAGAAGACATGCCCACGCAGGGGCAGAACAGAAAGAAAATACCCACGCAGGGGTAGAGTACAGAAATAAATTTCCTCGCAGGGACATGATTACAACTAAAATAAATAAACAAACAAAGGATTTAGTGATCCTTCTTGCTTTTTCCCTTGATCAAATTCACCATCTTCTTAAACATCCCCCGGTTATGCCTACGTTCTTCCCGCAGCCCATGTTGCACCTCTTGTCGCACCTCATGTATCTCATGAAGGATTTCTTGAAATTGTGGCGGTGACATCACCGGTGTCCGCGGTGGTTGCTGAAGATGCTGAGGTTGAGGAGGCGGCGGTTGCTGATAATGCGGAGGTTGAGGAGGCTGCGGTTGCTGATACCCATATGGTGGGTATCCATAGGTCGAGTGTCCCGTAGCCCAGGGACCTCCGTAGGGACCTTCCTGATGGAGAGAGTTCGCAGCTAACCAGTAGGGATCCTCTACAAAGTTGTAATTTGTGTGGATCGGCTGCTCGAAGGGGTTGTACGCTGCCGCACCAGTGTAAGTGGGAATTGGATCTCCAAAACCCATTGGTGGTTGTGGCGCGACAGGCGCAGAGACTACTTCAGAGACGGGATGTGAAGATTCTCCCTTCTCTGGTTCTTCGTGGACAGGCGAGTACCGGCTGCCACTTGAATGTGGAGGGGTACTGATGCGTATCCCCCCTCGTGCGGATATTCGCAAAGTCGTTCTCCTTCGCCTCGGGGGCGAGGGAGGCTGAAGCTGAGGTGGTGCTGCCGGCGGAGTGACCGCGACTAGTCGGGAATCCTCGGAAGGATTCTGCTGCTGCTGTGGCTGCTGCTGGTGCAGGGGAGAGCTGTGTTGCGGCTGATGCAGGGGAGAGCTGTGGTGTGGCTGGTGCAGGGGAGAGCTATGGTAACTGGGAGTAAATACCCAGTCATACTGCTTGAAGTTCTCCTCAAAGCTATCGGGACCATTGTAAGGTGATCCCACAAATGGTGACCCATCAGAAATTTCGATGGGGTGGTTCGGAGTTCCGGATGGTGGCATTGAAGGATCGGTATCTTCATCGATGTCCATCGGGTTGCCACCAGAAAAGTGGTCTTCGGGTCCAAGTGGGTTAAAACCCACTGCTGCTCCTAGGTAGTCGTCAGGGTTGAACTGGCCCTGGAAGACGGGTGATGGATGGTCAAAGGGTGAATTGTGTCCTAGAAGAGGAATGTAGGACTGGTGAGAGTTGTGGGGCTCATTTTCAGAATGAGGCCCGAAGGAGTGTGGGATGGAAGGTGAGGTACTCAGTGAAACTGAGCGCCTAGCTGGTTCAATAAAAGACCTCCAAAGATCTTGAGCATCTCAGTTATGGGGGTCTGAAGGTGTTCGCCGGTGCGAAGGTCCGACTTCATGGTCGTTTGGGGCGGTAAGTGGCCCGTTTCCCCTGCCTCTTCCTCTCATTCACGGCGGCATTTTTGACAACCTGTCAAAAACAAACAAGTGATGCAACAAGAAATATATAAGACAAAGTTAGAAATAAAACAAAAAATTTGGATAGTTCCTAAGTTCTTTGTCTAGACTCGAGAATCGAGGAATGTGCAATTGTGTAACTGAGATTAAACACAAAAGGCTAGTGTTTAATTCACTCAGAGTTGGCTCTGATACCAACCTGTCACACCCCTACTTTCCACGTGTCACCGGTGGGCCCAGTGGGGAGTATCGTGACGTAGTTGGTATCATCATAGACAAACAACACAATATATAAATGCACAGCGGAAGCAAAGATAGATTCATTTCAACTTTAATAAAGTGTAATATTAAATATCACGAATAGTTGAAACGGATCCACAGGCGGATCAAAATAAAATAAGATATTGTTCAACAGTTTGTTTGACATCCAAGCTTGCGAGACTTATTGTGGATGCTTAGAAGACAGCCAGCCTAGTACGAGTAGTACCTGCACTTAACCTTTTGGGAAAAATACGTCAGTTTACACTGGTAAATACAATTTAACTGACTCATTTTGAAAAGGGTTGAAAATTGATTTGAATGCACGTGGCACAAAACATTTTTATAACTTGGGATAATTATGCAATATAATCTTGTAAGGGATTTACATGTTACTTATGCGTTCAGTAGCCCGATCCGTAGACCGGGTTAAAGATTAATAGACACACCACAATATTGAGTTATGCACTGAAAGGTGTACGCCTACACCCCGTGCTCAGGTCGTGGCCATCTCGTAAGATGATGCCAAGGATATCCGGGACATGGTCATTAACCCCCCAAAGGCTTTAAGCAAACAAAACACATTCAAAACATAGCATATCAATAAATTTAACCTCTATTCGATTAAAGAATTCAATGCCGGACCAAGCGGTATTTTATATACCGTACCCCAAGCCCGTATAGGGAAAATAAGTTAAAAGTATTTACCTTGGTAAGTATAAATCACAACTAGCAAGTGAAGGTAGCTTTTACCGATTCTTCTTATTCTGGAACAAAGGTTTATAATAACCTATTAGATTTCTAACGGGTCTTTATTTAAGCTTAAGCTTAGACCGGCTAGTTTTAAGGACGATACGGTTCAAACGCACGATTAAGCGAAGACCGGATAGAATGTGATTTAGACCCGACAAGTTTGAATACTTTTATAATATGGGTATACTAAATACATTCTGGATTTTGAGACAAAGATGATAAGGTTGACCCGTTTCGGTCAATTTATGCAAACTAGTTACATAAACCGAACCGAGCGCGAAAAGGGCATTACAGGTAACCATAAGGGTCATATGCAATTTTCTTGAGTTAATATATTTTAAATATGTTGTGACATCAGTAAGATGTCTTCTATTATGCCCCAAATGAATTTAAACTCAACTTATGCCTCATAAGGGCATTTTGGTCATTTAAAAGATTATAAAAGAGTTTAATTTGTAATCTGAGTTACAGGTCTGATTTATACAGTAAAAACACTTAATTTAACATGTTATAATAGTAGGGTATGACCTATATGTGAAACTTATCATTTAAAACCAAACTATGCACCTTAGGGGTATTTTGGTAATTTCACAAGGGCTTAAAAGGTCAAAATTGGAAACCTGAGTTCAAAAACTTGTACTTACTGTTATTTTTTAAAAATATACTAAAAACATCAGTAGGTATCAACCTTATATGTTTAATATGGTTATAGTACATACTATGCGTTAAAAACGCTTAAAAAGGCGATTTGGAGCCGTTTCCGGGTTTTTAAAGGAAAGCTGATAATTTTATAATTCCAGAATGCTCAAAATATTTTATTTATCAAATAAAATCAGTAGAAAAAGGTTTGGGGTCAAAAGGATTTTTAAAACTCATTTTATGGCTTAAAAGGGCAAAATCGGTATTTACCGGATTAAACTTAGAGACCTATGTTATGCTCAGCCAAAAATTAAATAAAAATCTTCAAAAATCCCAAAATATTATATTACATCAGTGGGTAAAAAGTTTGATATCAAAAAGTGGGTTTAAATAGGCTATTCGCTAATTACGCCGTTTAATTAACATAAAGCTTCCCATTTACGCTAATGAGCATAACTCTTAATCTAGACCTCAAACTGATGTCAAATTTTAGGTGCAAGTTTATAAATCAGTAACTAATGTTTCTACTCTTTCACTTTTTCAAAAATCACGTTTTATAGTCAAAAGGACATAATAGTCAACTTTTAAGCATTAATCGGAAACACGCATATGAATCGGATAAGTATTGAACCAAGTAGTATAATCTCAGGGCGTTATACTTATATGAAAACTGGTCCAAAATAAGCTCTAAGGCAGATCTTAAACATGCACAAACGGATCAGAACTGATAGTCAAAGCAAAAGTCAATATATGCGACTTTCAGGTCCGATCCGGGTTTATACTGAAAATTGTCGAGTTGAACATGTTGAGACATGTTCTTATATTAGTTACCATGTTATTTTAATGATCAAACAGGTTGCATGTACCCTACATTGCTAATTATGCTTAATTTTGAAAATACACATTCTGTTGACTTTTTAAGATAAGCTTTGACTCGACAATTAACATAGTTAGAGTGGGAATCTGAAAATACCCTTTTAAGGGTTTCTTACCCACATAAATACCAACTTGTAGGTACTTTCAATTCGAGAAAAGACTGAGCCAATTTCATTTAATCACGAAGTCAAACTTAATTTACGACGGTTTGACTTTTGATTAATTAACTAAGCTACAACGAATTAGAAGGGGTTAGGAATACTTACAAGAGTCCTTATTATGCTTAGAGATCACTAGAAAGCCTGAGGTTGATCAGAGAAGCTCCAGAAGTGGTCTTGTGAATTTTTGTAAATGCAAGTGTTCAATTGTTACAACCTTGGTGCCTTTATATATCAATTTTGATCTTGCTAGATGATGCCACAAAGGTCTACTGAGGTTATAAGATCTGTCCAAGTGCCCCTATATGCATGAAAAACCATTGGAGAGCTCATGGTATCAGATAACAGCTGGTTGTCATCGAAATCAGACCTGTTAACTGGCAGCTGCAAGTTTTTGTCGCTGGCAGGTCGTAGGCGGGCCGCGAAGAGGCCTTACGCGGGCCGCGTACAAGTGGTGACCAGGTTAACAAGTTTTCCAACATTTACAATTCAGTCCTTGTCCTTTGTTACGTGGTTTTGTTTATTTTTCTTGCTCATTAGACCCTCAAACCTGATTTTTAAGGGCCTTAGGACATCTATAAACTTGGCTAGGTCCTTGGTTAACTTCGTGCTTACCCGAAAAGTCACGAATTTCAACGTTAACGCTTTTAACCCTTCGTGCACGGTTTTGATCATAACTTTCTCATACGATAACGAAACTTGATGAAATTTTTATCACATATTCTAGTGAGTATATTTTACCATTACAAAGCTTCGGGTTTGCCAAAAGGTCACTCAGAGGTATACTTTCAACATGTTGACACATTTAGTCCCTGTAGTTTGTAATTCCTCACTTTCTTTCATTTTTCCGCTTTGTATGATCCATGATTTAATCGTTTAAGATTATAAACACCATGTAGGGTTATTGTAGAGCCTATTTATCCATTGTTGACACTTTGGACCCTTATATTCACATAGTTTCACTGTTTGTCAACTTTAGTCCCTCTAAAGTGCTTTTTCACATATTCAAAGCTTATGACACGTGTCAATACATTATTGGACGTAAATTTTCGAGGTGTTACAATTACGAGGTTTTTGGGACCTTACCCCTTCAGGGTGTAACATGTTAATTTATAAAACCACACTTAAACTTATTCTTTATGCAATGCACGAAAACAATCCTTATACATAAATACTATGTTGTTATACTTGATGCTTATACATGGACCATACTTATGTGATATACTATAGTCATTAGCTTTATATGAGCCTCCATTTGACATGTATAGCGCTATAGGAGTAACGCACCTCCCGTAAACTAGTGGTCATGTTGAATTATATCATTTTGCGTAAACAGATGGTTGACTAGAAATATTGCATGCCATGTTATGTTGATCTTGTATAAACTAAGTTTCCATGTGGATTCGTTTTAAACTTTTATACTTATACTTATACATAAACTTGTATACTCGCATTTGCTTTTGCATTGAACTTTATTTTAAACATGTTACAGGTTGAGGATGATGATGCTATGAAACGAAGTAGCAATGATGCCTAGATACACATTTAGACGTCTTAGGTTTAATATGTTGTATCAAATTTTGTTCATGTTGTTATGTACTTTTCATTAAACTTGTTGTTATTTGAGATTCCTATGTAATGTTGACAATTTGATCTATGGAATGTAAATGGTTAATTTAAATATTATCACAATTAGTGTTATGAAGTCTCTTGCAATCTCGAACTAGTCCCACTCCGATGATTCCGCTATTGGTTGGAGTGTGACAGTAAGGGTATGGTGGGCGTGGCTGGGGTGGCGTGGCCAAGCCACATCATTTTTTAATATATATATATATATATATATAAACCATTAAAAACTACATAAACATAAATAATAATTACAAAAAACATAGTATCAAAATAAAAACAATCATTCTTCGTCATCTTCGTAGGTTTCGAACCCAAGAATCGTAGAAACATGATCCACCAAATCAGATCGAAAACGACGCCTAAACATTTTTTCATCATACTTAGGTTCGGCTGAGAAATAATCGCTTACCAACAAATTGTTAGCGGTGTTGTAGGATCGTTGTTTGACCTGATTGAGTCGATCAGAAGAGCTTTATGTCTGGTTCAAAGGCGGAATCAGAGAACTAGACGCGAAAACAGCTTGATACTATAAGATCTGTCACTTATATTGCATTTAACAATGATTACAACCTTGACAGATTTCGGCAGCACTTCGTTACAATTCTGGAAGTCGTACCAAATGAAACAACAAGTGCACTATATATAGGGTGGAGGTTTAGCTTATATGGACATGACCATATAAGTGAAACCTGTTGCTTATGGTTTCGCTTTTATGGACAATGTCCATATGAGCGAAACCTCTTGCTTAATCACTAACCTTCGACTCTCGAACCTCGTGCACTGGTTATCCTAACCTATCCTATTACGTTACATGATACAAGACGAAGTCAATAGACGTAATGCACTAACAGGTGTGCCATTCACGAGCGATGTACCTCCTCCGTTTAGGTTTCGAAGTCTCTTCCCCATCGTCTTCCACGATAGCTTTCACCACCGTCACGATCGTTTGTAGAAATATTTTCCGCACTATCGTCAGATGATGATGACGATTCACTTGAACTTGAAGAACTCATGGCAAGATTGTGTTTTATGTGGTTGATATTGTGTGAGAAAAATGTTAAATATGGTAGGGTATTTATATAGTAAAAATGTTTTTTTTTTTATAAAATTAATGCCCAAACGGCTACTTTTGTTGGCCAATAAGATCCCGCCATGTCAGGTTCGTAGCCCCGCCCAACTCCTGGGCTGAAACCCCCGCCAAAGGGGCCACGCCGAAACCCAAGCCCACCCGAGGTGGTGACTTGGGCGTTTGTACCCAACCCCCGCCCCATACCCCATAGTCTTATAAACAAAACAGACCCCAATGCAACTAAGATTTCTAAAAAAAGAAGAAACTCTAAGACTATACGGTGTGGTCATGACTCTCATAGTCATCATGACCCTCCACATCAGCGTTATGTCACCAATTTCTATCATCATCTAAAACTACTACCCTAAGGGTCTGGTCATAACCCAAACCACTATTCTCTTCTTTAAATTTATTTTTATGAAAATGAAAATGAAATATTGAAAAAGGAAAGGAGGCACATGGTTTCCATGGTTTAATCCATGTCAACCATGGTGGATGAGGCAAGAGGGTTGTGTAACAATCCCTTAATGGTCTTATGTGACGATTGATGACCCAACCCATGTCTCTCACACCCTTCAGCCTAAAAGCAACAAACAGAATAAATAGAGAAAAAGATCTAAAGATACATTCATCAACTCTCTTTCTGTCTCTCTCTCTTGCTTTACTCCTACAAACTTAAACTTATTCTCATGTCGGATGATGATTACAGGAATAACATTATTCCTGTAATGAGTCCTAACGATGTTTTATTTTACATATCGTAGCTCTGATTATTGACGTCCATATTTATTAGCGGAGAACTTGTGGCAGGTTTACGTTTCTTCATATACAATAATTTCACTTATCTAAAATGAATAAGGAAATAATAAAAAAAAAAGAAACATATACTAAAGCTTATCTTGCATTTAGAGAGAGAATGCTAGCATTACTATTTTTTTTTTCTGAACGTCAAATTTCTTTTATTCTTATTGTTTGTGGGATTTGAACTCAAAACTTTTCTCTCAAAGTATTTAAAGACTTTGCCTTTATCAATAGACCACCACCCATTAATGTTAGCATTACTAATAACCTTACAAACTTCTCCTTGCATACAGACTTTGTTGTAAACCATATAGTCAACGATTTCATTCAATCCAATTATGCATGCATTCAAATTTCAAATGTTTTAAAAACACATATCTGTATTCATTAACCATAAAGTAAATAAGTCAAACTAAATTTTAATAAGATCAAAATTTCAAATGTTTTAAAAACACATCTGAAATAAGTCAAACTAAATTTTAATAAGATCAAAATTTCAAATGTTTTAAAAACACATCGGTATTTATTAACCATTAGGTAAATAAGTATTAGTCAATATCTTTGTATAGTGTGAGCCTTTCCCTAGACACTAAGAGTAAGCGGTATGGGGGCTGGCTTAGGCCCGGCGAGGCCCCGGCGCCGGTCCCCCACACCGCCCCCCTCGCCCCATCCCGGCTTGACCGGCTACCCACGCTCGGAGAGGACGGGCCACAATTTGAATTTTATATCCGTTGTTAAACGGATAGTTTAATAAAAAAAATTACCTTTTTCAATTTAAATATATACCATTCTCATCCATTTTATACCATTCTTCTCCCATTTCTTCCATTCTTCTCCAATTCTCTCATCCCTTTTTATAAAAAACAATCCTATTTTTTATACAATCACGAATCCCTTCAACCCAAACAACCCCAACCCGAACAATCCCAACCCGAACAATCCTAACTTTTTTTCGAGTCCCGCTTACACTCCGGCTATGGATCATTCGTGGGGGAATCCACAATTTACGTTTTCGGGTTTCCAACAATCACCTAACGCCTTCTCCCAAATGTCCCAACTTCAACAAATGCAACAATACCAAACACTCCAACAAATCATGCAACGCAACTCGGTTCAACTTGATCAATTCCAATCGCAACCGCCAACTTCCCAACCGTAACCCTCGGTGGAGCTTGACGATGATGATGAAGTCGTCCCCGAATCGCCACCTAAAGAACTCAAGCGCAAAAAAAAACACGGGGAAGGGGAAGGCGGTTGAAACCGAACCCGACACCGCAAAAAAAAAGCGGTTCGAGAGCAAAGCCGAGACAGTGGACAAAAGTAGAGGAGGAGGCGCTAGCAATTGCGTATCTTAAGGCTTCAACTTGCCCGATTGTCGGTATGAACCAAAGTTAAAAAATTTTTAATTTAAATTTAAAAATATTTATTTTTTAGTTTTACTAATGCAATTTTTTTTAATTTTAGGGAACAATCAAACCCGTTCTGGTTTTTGGAAGGGATGTACGAAAAGATTTAATAACCTTATGGGGGAAGGCCCCTACCGTGATCTCGAATCCGTATCGGCCAAGTGGCGAAAAATGAACAAGTGTGTGAATGATTTTATCGGGATTTATAACCCACTTTACATCAATCGTCCTAGTGGGAGTAGCGACGAGGACGTTCTTAACCTTGCGACGGCTAAATGGGAAGCAAAAAATCTGCCTTTCCCGCACATCCGAGCATGGAACATTTTAAAGAAATAACCTAAATGGGCGCCGATTCCAAATGAGGTCGCAACCGCCAAACGGACTAAAACTTCCAAGTCCGGAAGTTATAGTGCGGGAGGCTCCACCGTTCGTTGTCAAATCGACATAAACGACGAACCGGAATATGACGAGGATGCGGTGCCCGCTCACGAGATCGAACGTCCCGGCGGAAGGGACAAAGCAAAAAAAGAGGTGGCCGAAAAGTGCAAAGGGGCCGTCTCGAGTGGAGGGGGCAGCTCGGGTGGAGGTGGCGGGAAGGCGTCTTCGAAAATGGACGAGTTGATTTCCGAATTCCGTTCGTTTAAAGACTTTGCGGCCGAAAAATATAGTCACAAGAAAAACGTGTCGGCCGACTATGCTCGAGCGGAGGATTTTAGGATAATGAGGTTGGATCTCGACTCGGTTCCGGAGGAAGAACGAGAGGTGTATCGGAGGATGAAGGAAGAGGTGAAGAAAAAATGGACGTCGTAGGTTTTTTATTTTTATTTTTAGGAAATGTAATTTTTTTTTATTTTTCGGAAATGTTTTTTTTTTAGGAAATGTAATTTTTTTTATGTTATGAAATGACTTTATTTATGTTGAATTTTTTAACTTTTATAAATTTTTTATTAAGTTAAACAAAAAACACTTAGAAAACTATAAAATAATGAGGTGGGGTAGCCCCATCCTCCATCCCCCTCAAAAGTGAAGGAGACCCATCCTCCATGAGCCGGTGATGTGGCGCCTACGTGACGGCCCATCCTCGTGGGGATGGGCCTCACCATACCCTTTAGTCTAATAGCCGGCCCTAATGATGTTCTATAGTCTATATATAGGACCCTATTGTATACCTATTATAATCATCAATAATAATACAAATCATTACCAAGCTGATCTTGGTATCAGAGTCTAGGGTTTTTCTGTCTGCCGTCAGCCCCACAATTTTTCTTCAGCACACAATTTTCTACAACCGACAGACACAACCTGTTAAGTTTTTTTTCTTCCATCACTCACAATGGCCGACCAACTTACAACCTTCACCAATGCTGAGAAAACCACACACAATGTCGCAACCCCCGATCCCTATCTTCCGGGAACGGGTGGCCGCGAGCCAGTTTTGGTGGTATCTGGGTTTGTCAATTTGGCAGCGGAATTTACATCAGGACCGTAGTTAGGAAATATTTTATCAGATTAAAATACCACGCTTTTATAATATTAAACACATGAGAAAATCCCAATTTTAGGTACACACATTTTCATAGGGATAAAACCCTATTTTATTTAAATAAAACATCTATTCATTTTAGGTAACTTTATAGCCACTTTTCCAAGCCTTCAGTGCTGTCAAGCTGGCTTCTATTTGGCTTTCACATTTTGTTACCTTAAACGCGTTTAAAAACATTTGTCAGTGGGAAATACTGGTGAGTGAATCCCAGTTTAATCAAGTTTAATAAAAACCATTGTACAGTATTGAGAGCGGTCGCTCAATTACATTTGTTTACATCTATTCAATTACCACCCACGGTACTGTCAACCCGACTTGTGGTCATGTAACTCCTCGCAAGGCAGTAACAAATTTTGTATACAAAATCCCAACATACCGACGATAATTGTAGAATACAAATACTCAATAACTGTTTAATATATTATTAATTGTGTGAGGTTTTGTAAAAACAATTTGCAAAAATGAGATTACTCACATTGCTGTCTTAGATTATCCTTTAGGATTTTCTGGTGATTATCTATAAATTACACAAATGCACACGTGTTAGTATAATAACCCATTATTTATATTAAGGATACCCTCCCCGAGACGGCATTCCAACGACTACGTCGGGCAGAACCACGACAGCCGTTACGGAACCCTGGATCAATCGGGCAGTGTATCTAATACGTAACCGGGGTTATGATACTTACAACAGAGCAGAACTTCGTTATTTAGGGGGATATTATACCTGAGAATTATGCCTATTATAGAGAAAGTCGAGAGAGAAAGTCGAGAAATGAACGAATTGTCTGAAGGCCCGATGCCCTCCTTATATAGGGCCTAATTTTGGTTTCCTCGCGGCCCGCGTAAGGTGAGACTAAGGGCTACGCGGCCCGCGTAGTAGACTGGGTATGCCCTAGCCTGGCCCAGTCATCACACTAGCTCTGCCACGATGATGACACGTGGCAGCACCGGGGGTCGCCTAATCTCGTAGCTGTCGCGGGCCGCGTAAGGAGTAGCCAAAGGCTACGCGGCTTGCGAGCGCCCATAAAAATTTGTTTTTAATTAATTTTTTTTAAAAATAAAGGTATTTGGGCTTGGTTTTCGCGTATGGGGTGTATTTTAGGACATATTGGGGTATTTTAATATATATTAGGGTGTCGGAAAATAGTTTGGAGGGTTGTTATATCCTCCCCACCTTGTTTTAGAACTCGTCCTCGAGGTCTACTGGAATAGATGTGGATATTTCTTTTGCATTTCTGATTCAAGCTCCCATGTATACTCTGGTCCTCTTTTGGAGTCCCATTTTACTTTGACCAGTACTAATCTCTTGTACTTGATGTTCTTGACTTTCATGTCTTCAATCTGTAGAGGTCTTTCTACAAATTTTAACTGTTCATTTACCTCTATATCCTTAAGAGGTACTATCAGTGATTCATCAGCTAAGCATTTCTTGAGATTAGATACATGAAATACATCATGTATTCCTGCCATTTCTTCTGGAAGTTGTAGCTGATAGGCTACAGGTCCTATTCTTCTAACAATCTCTAAAGGTCCAACATACCTGGGACTTAGCTTTCCCCTTTTGATGAAACTTACCACTCCTTTCTATTGAGAGACTTTCAATAATACTTTGTCACCTAGCTGAAATTCCAACGGTTTTCGCCTATTATCAGCATAGCTCTTCTGTCGATCGCGTGCTGCTTTCAGTCGTTCCTTGACTTGAATGATCTTGTCTGTTGTTTCTTGTACTATTTCGGGTCCAGATAATTGCTTTTCTCCAATTTCTGTCCAACAGACTGGGGTTCTGCACTTTCATCCATAAAGTGCTTCGAATGGTGCAGCATTGATACTTGTGTGATAATTGTTATTATAAGAAAATTCTATCAATGGTAAGTGATCATCCCAATTACCTCCAAAATCAATTACACAAGCTCTAAACATGTCCTCCAGTGTCTGAATTGTCCTTTCACTTTGCCCGTCCGTTTGAGGATGATAAGCTGTGCTTAGATTTAGCTTGGTTCCCATGGGTTTTTGGAAACTTGTCCAAAAATGAGAGGTAAAACGGCTATCCCTATCAGACACAATTGATAAAGGAATTCCATGTAATGAAACTATTTCATTTACATATAACTTAGCTAATTGTTCCATACTGAAGGTTTCCTTCATTCGTAGAAAATGAGCTGACTTAGTTAGCCTGTCTACAATCACCCAGATTGTATCATTACCTTTTCTTGTTTTGCGTAATTTAGTAACAAAATCCATTGTTATTAATTCCCATTTCCACACTGGCATTTCTAACTGTTGCAGCAGTCCTGAGGGTTTCTGATGTTCAGCTTTAACTTGTGAACAGGTTAAACACTTTGCAACATATACTGCTATATCCTTTTTCGTCACTATCCACCAGAAATTCTTTCTTAAGTCCTGATACATTTTGTCACTTCCAGGATGCATCGTATACTTAGACTTATGGGCTTCTTCTAATATACGGTGGCGTAGGTTTCCTAATTTAGGTATCCACATCCTTTTCTTATGGAATCTCCAAATTCCATCTGTTCCTGGTTCTAATTCCTTAATCATCCCTTTTAATTTTTCAGTATCTTCCTTGATTACTGATTCTTGTGCTTTCCTAATCTGCTCATTTAAATCTACTTGTAGATTTAATTTAAGTGAACGTACCCTTTTTGGCTTTTCGTGATACTTTCGACTTAAAGCATCAGCCACAACATTGGCCTTTCCTGCATGATACTGGATATTACAATCATAGTCACTAAGCATCTCCATCCAGCGTCTTTGTCTCATATTTAATTACTTTTGCCCGAAAACATACCTTAAACTTTTATGGTCGGTGAAAACGGTAAACTTAATAGCGTAAAGGTAATGTCTCCAAATCTTAAGGGCAAAAATTATGGCTCCTAGTTCTAAATCATGAGTTGAATAATTCTCTTCATGATTCTTAAGTTGTCTGGATGCATATGCTATAACCTTTTGACGTTGCATCAATACACACCCATAACCTAATTTAGAAGCGTCACAATAGACTTACAAAGTCTTCAGTTCCTTCTGGTAACGCTAGTATGGGTGCATGGGTTAGTCTTTGCTTAAGAATTCTAAAGGCTTCTTCTTGTCTCAATCCCCATTCAAATTTAACAGATTTACAGATTAACTTAGTTAAGGGAATGGCTATTCTAAAAAAATCTCGAATAAATCTCCTATAATAACCGACTAGTCCTAAGAAACTTCTAACCTCAGTTGGTGACTCAGGGGTTTTCCATTTAGTAATTGCTTCGATCTTGGTGGGATCTACATGAATTCCTTCATGATTAACTAGATGTCCAAGAAATTGTACCTGTTCTAACCAAAACTCACATTTCGAAAACTTAGCATAAAGCCTTTCTTTCCTTAATAAACTTAGAAGTGCGTGCAAATGCTTTGCATGTTCCTCTTTATTCTTAGAGTAAATGAGAATATCATCTATGACGACAATTATGAATTTATCCAAATATGGCTTACATATTCAGTTCATCATGTCCTTAAATGTAGCTGGGCATTGGTTAGACCAAATGGCATGACAGTAAATTCATAATGACCATACCTTGTTCTAAATGCGGTCTTAGGAATGTCCTCTTCCTGTACCTTTAATTGATGATATCCTGACCGTAGATCGATTTTTGAGAAAAATCGAGCTCCTTGTAATTGATCGAACAGATCATCGATTCTTGGTAATGGATATCGATTCTTAATCGTGACCTTGTTCAATTCACGTAGTCAATGCACATACGCATTGATCCGTCCTTCTTTTTAACAAATAGGATTGGCGCTCCCCATGTCGATGAACTTGGCTGTATAAATCCTTACTTTAACAATTCGTCTAATTGTTGCTTCAGTTCCTGCATTTCTGCGGGTGCCAAACGGTAAGGTGCTTTGGCAATTGGTGCTGTTCCTGGTATCAAATGGATTCTAAATTCAACTTCTCGGTCTGGAGGTTGTCCTGGTAATTCTTCGGAAATACATCTGCAAACTGGGATCTACTGGAATATCCTTCAATTCTTTCCCTTTAGTGTTAGTGATTATAGAAATCAAATACACTAATGACCCTTTTCTGATATAACTTGCTATTTTCATCACAGAGATGAATTTTGTGGATCTAGATGGTTTATCTCCTTTAATTGTGATCTTTTCACCCTTTGGTGAATTTACTTGAATTGACTTTTGATCACATAAAATACTGGCTTTATTGGTTATTAACCAATCCATTCCTAATACAACATAAAATCCTACCAGATTCATTGGGTAAAGGTTTGCACTAAACTTCTGATTTAAAAACTCTATTCTTGCTCCTTGCAAGATTTCAGAAATCCTAACGATTTCCCCATTCTCTGTCTCTACTAGACATTCTTGTGAGAGTTTAGTTAATAGTTGATTGAGAATTTTGCAAAATGAAGTATTAATAAAACTTTGGTTTGCACCAGAGTCAAATAATACTTTAGCAAAAACATCATTAACTAAAACCGTACCGGCTATCACGTTCGGGATCATCTTGGCCTCATCTGCAGTCAGAACAAATGCTCTAGCATTTTTGGTATTCTTGTTGTTCATGGCTGGAACTAGTTTCAGACAGTTTGGCCTGATGTGACCTTTTTCTCCGCAGTTGAAGCACATTCCATTATTAGGTTTCCTCCTGCAATCTTCTTCCTTGTGCCCTGCCATCTTGCAGAAATTGCAATAAGTGGAGCATTTTCCCGAATGCTTCTTCTTGCAAGCTTTGCAGTAGGGTGCATAGGTAGAACCTACATTCCTACGGTTGGAATTACCGTAGCGAAATTCCTGGGTAAGTCTTTGAGCTAGGTTCTTCCTTTGATCCTCTTCCCGTGTTCGTACTAATTCATCTGTCAAGGTATTTGCTAGTTCTACAGCTTCTTCAATGGTTTGTGGTCTAGCTGCCTTGACTATATGCCTTATCTCACCAATTAATCCCCAAATATAACAGGAGATTAATACGGGTTCGGGTGATGCAAGGGTTTGTACTATTTTAGCATATTCAAAGAATAACGTAGTGTACCCCTTACTATCCACTCCAGTCATCCTAAGGTTTAGGAATTTATTTGCTATCAGTTCCTTTTCATTGGGAGGGCAGAATTTCCTTTCTACCATGTTTTTAAATTCCTCCCATTTCATATTGTAAACCCTGTCACTTCCCCTAGTTTAGAGGATAGTGTTCCACCATTCTAAGGCTAAGTTCTTAAACATATTAGAAGCAAACATTATCTTATCCTCTTCTGCGCACTTGCTTATTCTTAAGACTGCCTCAGTCTTCTCTATCCAGCGTAGAACTGCAACGGCCCCTTCATTGCCCAAGAATTCCATTGTTTTACAAGACCAGAATTCTTTATAAGAACAACCATAGGATATGGTTCTTCTTCTTTTGGGAATGGGCGCTTGAAGTACAGGTCCATTGTTCACACTGTTTTCTGGTTCAGTCGGTCGCTTACTGCTATGGTTACTTTTATTATCTGCTTCCCTAACTGTCTGAATAATATATGGCATTGCATCTATTATTCCTTGTGCCACTATGTGTTGGATGGCACTGTTATCCACTTGATTTCCATTTTTATCATTATTTGGGTTATCATTATTCAGATTATGGTCATTCTGGTTTTCCGGGTTATTATCCAGGTTCTCTTGATTCACTTGGTCGGCCATCTGAATTTTAAACAATTATCACGTATTAATATCACATGATAATATTTAATATAACCAATCACACAATACGCATTCTGGTCAAAAACGTCGATCATTGCGACTTACTCTATTTTTATATAGTAGGCATCTAATAAAAACCAGAACTGGAAATTAAAATTACAATACAACTGAAATAAAATTATACTACTAGTAGGCATCTATAGTTTTTTTTCCAAACACATACACACCTATTATATATATATATATATATATATAATTACTACCTCTACCATCTCCTTCACTGATATGGATTTATCCAAAAATCCATATGACGCTCGTCATACTTCCAGACGAGTTGTTCTCCTACCTGCCTCATCCTTTCACTACTTTCTAAAATCTCTTCTCCGAAAGTTCGGAGCTCTTGCACATTTTCTGCACTCATTGGGGGTGCAGGTGCGGGTACTGGATCTGGGTACTGTGGCGTGGGTTCTTTCCGAGGATACAGATTCTCTAAGATTTCCCTAATGTATTCATCATTATCGTAGTAAGGATCTAGAGGGTCCAGACCTGGGTAAGCTGCTAGGTTTGGCATGGGTAGGTCTGTCAGCTGGTAGCGTTGCACATAATCCCAATGATCATCAAACCACGGATCGTAGTCTGGGTCTAAGGGATTGGGTGCTGGTACCCTAGGTATCTCCTCTGGATTAAAATCATGCATTTCTACTTTATTTTCTGGGTTGTTTTCTATCTCCATTGGTTGTAATGGTTGGGGTGCTATCAGTTGTTCCAGGTTTGGGTCGGCAGCTGTGGTTGCTAAAATATGGAAGTTTGCTAAACTCCTATTAAGCATGTCTTGGGTGTGGGCATCAGTTTCTCTTTTAATGGCTGCTAAAGCCCGCTGTTCTTGCAACTTCTTCATTCTCTTCCTACGCTCATGTGCTCCCTTACTGAACCATCCTCTCTTTTTCTGAGGGAATGGCTCTTCAGACTGAGCCTTAAATACGAATATCTCTTCTTCATCATCAGCAGAATACCCTGAGAGGGCAGGCTGTGAAGGTGCCTTCGCTCCTAGGTGAGCTGGACAACTGACAATACGCGTTAGATGGTCCTTGATCACTCATACTGTAAACTAACAAATAGTTAAATAACACATAACAATAAAATACAGATATGCACGTATTTCGATAATTTATTTCCTAACACTTTAGATAATATCCTGGTGTCAGCAGAACACTTATGTGGCTGAATCAGTGGCTTAGCTCTGATACCACCTTCTGTCGCAACCCCCGATCCCTATCTTCCGGGAACGGGCGGCCGCGAGCCAGTTTTAGTGGTATCTGGGTTTGTCAATTTGGCAGCGGAATTTACATCAGGACCGTAGTGAGGAAATATTTTATCAGAGTAAAATACCACGCTTTTATAATATTAAACACATGGGAAAATCCCAAGTTTAAGTACACACATTTTCATAGGGATAAAACCCTTTTTATTTAAATAAAACATCTATTCATTTTAGGTAACTTTATAACCACTTTTCCAAGCCTTCAGTGTTGTCAAGCTGGCTTCTATTTGGCTTTCATATTTTGTTACCTGAAACGCGTTTAAAAACATTTGTCAGTGGGAAATACTGGTGAGTGAATCTCAGTTTAATCAAGTTTAATAAAAACCATTGTACAGTATTGAGGACAGTTGCGCAATGACATTTGTTTCCATCTATTCAATTACCACCCACGGTACTGTCAACCCGACTTGTGGTCATGTTACTCCTCGCAAGGTAGTAACAAATTTTGTATACAAAATCCCAACATACCGACGATAATTGTAGAATACAAATACTCAATAACTGTTTAATATATTATTAATTGTGTGAGGTTTTGTAAAAATAATTTGCAAAAAGGAGATTACTCACATTGCTGTCTTAGATTATCCTTTAGGGTTTCCTGGTGATTATCTATAAATTACACAAATGCACACGTGTTAGTATAATAACCCATTATTTATATTAAGGATACCCTCCCCGAGACGGCATTCCAACGACAACGTCGGGCAGAACCACGACAGCCGTTACTGAACCCTAGGTCAATCGGGCAGCGTATCTAATACGTAACCGGGGTTATGATACTTACAACGAAGCAGAACTTCGTTATTTAGGGGGATATTATACCCGAGAATTATGCCTATTATAGAGAAATTCGAGAGAGAAAGTCGACAAATGAACAAATTGTCTGAAGGCCCGATACCCTCCTTATATAGGGCCTGATTTTGGTTTCCTAGCGGCCCGCGTAAGGTGGGACTAAGGGCTACGCAGCCCACGTAGTAGACTGGGTAGGCCCTAGCCTGGCCCAGTTATCACACTAGCTCCGCCACGATGATGACACGTGGCAGCATCGGGGGTCGCCTGATCTCGCAGCTGTCGCGGCCCTCGTAAGGAGTAGCGAATTGCTACGCGGCCCGCGAGCGCCCATAAAAATTTGTTTTTAATTAATTTTTATAAAAATAAAGGTATTTAGGCTTGGTTTTCGCGTATGAGGTGTATTTTAGGACATATTGGGGTATTTTAATATATATTAGTGTAACACCTCGAAAATTCACGTCCTATAATGTGTTGACACGTGTCATAAAGTTTAAACGTGTGAAAGAAATATTATAGAAGGACTAAAGTTGACAAACATGGAAAGTATGCGAATATACGTATTCTAAATGTCAACTGTGAAAAAATAAAATGTACATTAACCCTACACGATGCTCATACCTTCAAACGAATGAATCATGGATCATACGAAGCTAAAAGTGAGAGATTTCAAACTACAGGGACCAAATGTGTCAACATGTTTAAAATTATACCTCTGAGTGACCTTTTGACAAACCTGAAGCTTTGTAAATATTAATTATGCTCATGAGAAAGCACCATAAAAATTTCATAAAGTTTCGTTAACGTATGAGAAAGTTATGATCAAATTCGTGTACGAAGTGTTAAAGCGTAAACGTTGAAAGTTAGGACTTTTCGGGTGACAATAAAGTTACCCGGGGACTTGGCAAAGTGGGTATATGTTTTAAAGCCCTTATAGATCAATTGTGAGGGTTCATAATGCAATAAACAAGTGCCTATTCGATATTTGAAGAGCCAAGGACCAATGCGCAAAAATCTAAAAATATAGATATGCTGCAGGTAGGCCTCGCGCCACGCGAGGGGGTGCCAGTTCCAGAAATTGTTATTCTTGGCTGCCTTTTGCAATCTGCTCGATTTTATCCATTTCTCCACATAAAGGGCAACCCCTAAGCACCCCTAAACTCTTAGGGACATGTGGTAATCAGTTATGGAGGGTTGTAGACTTAAGTGTCAACATTTTATGGTGTTTAGTTCACTATAAAAGGACCTAAGTTACCACAATGTTTCACACACCTTCAAGTGCATAACTGATTGATTCTGGAGCTCAAGCTTGCTTCCAAGTGATCATATCTCGTGCATAGGACTCTTGTAAGTCTTCTAGCCTTTCTTTAATTGAGTTTAGCTTGTTTATTTAGCTAAAAGTCAAACCGTCGTAATTACGGTTTGACTTCGAGATTAGTCAATAATGGCTCAGGCATATCTCGAATTAAAAGTAGTTATGAGTTGGTATTTATGTGGGTAATAAAACCTCAAAAGGGTTTCCCCTGATCACCACTCTAACCAGGTCAAAAGTCGGGTCAAACTTTTATTTAAAAAGTCAACAGGATGCTTAAAATGTCATTTATGCATAATTAGCTATCTAGAACATATATAACCTGTTTGATCATTGTTATAACATAGTAATAAGTATAAGAACATGTCCAAACATGTTCAACCCGACTATTTCCCGTTTAGACCCGGTTCGGAACCGAAAGTCGCATAGTTTGACTTTCACTTTGACTTTCAGTTCTGACCCGTTTAGGCATGTTTTAGAAATGCCTCAGAGCTTAAATTGGATTAGGTTACATGTTAGAACAACCCTCTGTGATAATACACCTTAGTTCACTAGTTATCCAATTAATATGCATATTTCCGTTAATTGCTCATATGTTGACCGTTATGCCCTTATTACCTTAAAACATGATTTATGAAAATGTAAAAGTGTAGAAACCTTAGTTACTGATATATAAACTTGTATGCAAAGTTTGACATCAGTTCGACTTATAGATTAAGAGTTATGCTCAATATCGCAAAATTAAAGCTTTATGTTAATAAAACGGCTTAATTAGCGTATAGCCTAGTTAAGCCTACTTTTTGGTATCAAAATTAATACCCACTGATGTAATATATTATTTTGGGATTTTTAAAGATTTTTAATTAATTTTAGGCTGAGCATAACTAGTAGGCGTAGGCTTAATCCGGTAATTGTCGGTTTTGCCCTTACGGGCCCTAAAATGAGTTTTACATATCTAAACGACTCCAAACCTTTTGCTACTGATCACACATGATAAATAAATTATTTTAAGCCTTCTGGAAATATAAAAATATCATATTTAAGTATCGAACCCGGAAATGGCCTTTAATCGCCTTATTTAGCGTTTTTAACGCATAGTATGTTTTAAAATCATATTAGACATACCCGGGTTGATAGCTACTGATATATAAGGCAAATCATGATATTTTAACAGTAAGCAAAGGTGGATAAACTCAGACATCAGTTTTGAGCTTTTCGGCTTATGTGAAATTACCAAGATGCCCCTTCGGTGCATAGTTTGGTTATAAATGATATATTTCACATATATGCTTTAGCCTACTGATATAACATATCAAATTGAGTGTGTTTGCTGTTTACATCAGACCTTTAACTCAGTTAAACATCTAAACTCTTTTACAACCTTTAAAAATGACCAAACTACCCCTACGGGGCATAGTTTGTGTTTAATCTCATTTCGGGCATAATGAAAGACATCTTACTGATGTCACAACATATTTGAAGCATATTAACTTAGGAAACCTGTATATGGCTCTTACGGATACCCGTTACGCTTATTACGCGCACGGTTCGGTTTATGTAACAAGTTTACATAAATTAGCCGAAACGGGTCAAACCTTATCTGTTTTATCTCAAAATCCAGAATGTGAATAATAAACCCATATTAAACAAGTCTTCAGACTTGTCGGGTCTGAATCACATTCTCTCCGGTCTTCGCTTAATCGTGCGTACGAACCGTATCTTGAAACTAGCCGGTCTAAGCTTAAGCTTAATAAAAGGCCCGTTAGAATTCTAATAGGTTATTATAAACCTTCGTTCCAGATTAGGAGAACCAGTAAAAGCTACGTGCTATTTGCTTATTGTGAATTATACTTTGCATCAGGTAAATACTTTTAACTTATTTTCCCTATACGGGCTTGGGTTACGGTATATAGCATACCGCTTGATCGAGCATCAAATCTACATCATGAGTGGGTAGTTGACTAATTTGATCGGCTCGTTTAAACAGTCTTGTTTACTTAATGCCTTTGGGGGGTTAATGACTATGTCCCGGATATCCTTGGCATCATCTTACGAGATTGGCCACGACTTGAGCACGGGGTGTAGGCGTACACCTGTCAATGTAGAACTCTATGATTGTGGTGTGTCTATTGACCTTTAACCTGGACAAGATCCGGGCGACTGAACGCACAAGTAACATGTAATTCGTTCACAAGATTATAATATTATATGATTCTCCCAAGTTAAAAATAAAATGTTTATGCCATGTGCATCCAAACCAATTTTCAATCATTTTTTTCAAAATGAGTCAGTTGATTGTATTTACCAGTGTAAACTGACGTATTTTCCCAAAAAGATTAAATGCAGGTACTAAGCGTAATTGGCTGTGATTTCTCCTTAGCATCATTAAAAGTCTCGCAAGCTTAGGATGCCGAAGTCTGTTGAACTATTGTTTCCATTTTATGTCCGATCCTTCTGTGGATAAACTTCCGAATATTGTGACATTTGATATTACAATAATAAATTCGGTTGTATTATATTTTCAATTGCTTCCGCTGTGCATTATTAAATATTGTGTTGTTTGACTATTATGTTGCCAACCACGTCACGATACTCCCCCACCGGTCCCACCGGTGACACGTGGAAATTTGGGGTGTGACAGGTTGGTATCAGAGCCAACTCTGAGTGAATTAAACACTAGCCTTTTGTGTTTAATCTCAGTTACACAATTGCACATATCTAAACCTCTGAGTCTAGACTTAACTTAGGAATATTCTCAATCCTAATCTTGAAATTTTACTTTCAAATTCTTATTGGAAACGTCGCCAAGCGAAGAAGCCGTAATAGGAGTTCTCCACGCCCGGAGCCCTGAGATGCTGAGCTTCGTACCGCGGCTAGAATGAAACGAGCACCCAAGGGGAAAGCATTCAGAGATAGAATGAAGAAGAAACTCCTTTTGTTGAAGATCGTTTCCTTAATAGTCCTTATAAGGACATAATTATCTTTCAGTCCCTCCGAGGACATATTATTCCTTTTAAGTCCCGCTTAGGGCAACTTTATACTTTTATTTTATATAGTGGAATGATTAAGTTTGAACTTTCATTCTAAACAAGAAATATTAAATAAATGGAAAATAACATTTCCTGTTGCAAGATCTACCATTATTATGGCAAAATCTAAAAAGGACAAGACCTAGCTTCGGGTCATATTAAGACCGGCCAAGATGGCAGTTCCTCAATTTAGATTCAGATCCTTATTAACATTTCAATTTAAAATTTTTCTGCGATAAATATTAAAAAGAATCTTAAGAGTGAAACCTAGCCTGAGTGTCATTATAAAGACCTGGCCAAGATGGTAAGGCCTGTTTAAAAAGATTCGTATCCCGGTTAACATCTGAAAACATGTTAACACTCCCGTCAGATGTGATTCGTTGGAAATCACACACGTTATTAAGGATTCTTCAAAAGATTCCCAACACAGTTTAATGATCTCTAGATCCTGGGTTTACATCATTAATTAAGATGATCATATTTTAACCATACGTGGTGACATAATGCCTACGGGCCTTGCTCATTTCTACATGAGCCAAAATACAGTGGTAGCTATGACTCCCTGTCAGATAAAGGTAATGAACTAGGTTCAAACCTCAAATGCTTTGATTCTCTGAAATCATAGCTTACAACTTATAATTGTCCTTGCGACTAGGCCTATTGTGCCAATATACTTTCATGCTTTGATTCTCTGAAATCATAAGCTTATAATTTATAATTGTCCATGTGACCAGGCCATTGGGTGCCACTAATAAAACTGTTAATGTTTTATAATTAGGATAAATTATAATAGAAATCCTAAATATATATGATTAATAAATTAACCAAATATGGTCTCTGTTTACCATGGTTAATGAATTTCCCTAAGGGGCAATTTCGTAATAAACATCCCTTAGAAGGGAAGTGCCTACGGGCTATAATTGATGTCCTCTGAGACTAAAGACAGTGGTAGCCTATAGCTCCCTGTCAGGAAAAGGTGATGAACTTTGATTCAAACCTTAATGCCGCGATTCTCTGAAATCATGGTTTATAAATTTAACTTGTTTATGAGACTAGGCCATTTGTGCTATTATTAACTTATGAATTAGGATTTATGATAAAAATCCTGAATGAAATAAATATCCTTCCTTCCCTATCAGTATGCTCTTTATAAAGAATATTAAAGGTGAAACCTAGCCTACGCGGCCAAGATGGTGAAACCTACTCAAGGGATTCAGATCCTGGATAACACTTAAGAACGTGTTAGCACTCTTGAGAAATGTGATCCGAGAAAATCACAACGATCATCCTTATATTGGATTCTTCCAATTCCCTTATCTAGCCTAGTGATTTAGAAATCACGGCTTATATCATCCCATAACACGATCATGTTATAAACATCCGTTAATGATAAAGTGCCTACGGGCTAAACTTGTCCGATAAGACAACGACAGTGATGGTCTTTGACCTCCTGTCTAAAATAATGGACTATGTCCAAACATAATAGTCTATATGATCAATGCGATCATGACTAATATCATCTGATGCGATGATAGTATTATTAAACACCCTTTAGTGATGTTTTGCCTACGGGCTATAATATATTGTCCATTTGAGACATTGACATTGTTATCTTTATGATTCCTTGTCTGAGGTGGTGAGCTATGCTCAAGCCAAAATAGTCAATATGATTAATGCAATCATGACTTATATCTTCTAATAGGATGAACCTATTATAAACATCCATTAGTGATGTTTCGCCTATGGGCCATATTATATTGTCCATGTGTGACAAAGACATTGTGATCTTTACGATTCCCTGTCCAAGGTAGTGAGCTATGCTCAAGCCTAATGGTCGATATGATCAATGCGAGCATGACAAAAATCATCAATACGATGATTAAAACAGTTTCAACATCCTTAGAGATGTTTTGCCTAAGGGCTATATTATGTTGTCCAGTTGAGACGAGGCAATTGTAATCTTTTGTGATTCCTTGCCCAAGGGGGTGAGCTATACCCAAATCCCATAGTCTATACTCGTTGTGATCTTGACTAGTATCATCAGTATGATGATCATAATATTAACATCCCTTGTGATGAAATGCCTACGGGCTATACCCTATTCTAGTGTCGGTAAGACAAAGATTGTAGTAATCTTTATGATCCCCTGTTCAGAACGGTGTGATTATACCCAAACCTAATAGTCAATATGATCGATGTAATCATGACTAATATCATTAGATACTATGGTTATATATAAACATCCATTAGTGATGTTGATTGGCTTCTTTTCTGCCAAATGAATCGTCTTTCAAGACGATGACGGTTGTGGTCTATGACTCCCTGTCCAAAGGTGATGAACCACGTTCAAACCTTGAAGCCCTAATTTAATAAAATTGCGGCTAATAAATTAAGGTCCTTGATGATAGACCATCGAGTCATGTTTTAAAGTCATTCATGACAAGCCTATGTGCTATAAATTATCATTCGAGACAAGCTAACATATTAAAATGTTAACACTCCTGGAGACATGCCTTTCTGCCAGATTGGATAAATGTCCTTATGACAAGGCCGTTTGTGCCATATCTAAATGTCCTTTATGACAAGGCCTTCGTGCCGTATAATTATTTATGTCCTTCATGACTGGGCTTTATGCCATATCTTGCTACGTCCATCGAGACAGGATTCTATGCCATACATGTATATATAATAAAAAGTCTTGTAAGACTAGCCTTCGAGTTATTTATAATCGTCCTTGTGACAAGGACAGTTGTGGCATTAAGATCCCCTGTCAAGCAGGTATTGGACTCGCTCCAAACCTTAAATTCCATTGTAGTCCTTTTGTGACCTAAGCTAAATGTAATAGATAGACATTCAAATAGCATTCATTAAGAATGTTCAGAACAGAATAGCCCATACGGTTTATGAATGCCGTGGCTAATCTAAGTCAGGTCATCAGGATGATGACTAATAATTGTTAATCTTGGTGATTAGTACCAAGTTTCGAGTATGGAAAACTCGGATGAGGTAGACGAAAGTCGCAATACTATTAATGTGACGAAAGTTAATAAAACTACAAACGTAAACCTCAATATTAATGGAGTTAATCTCCAGGCTGTGGTTGACGCAACAGTTGAAAAGGTCATGAGACAATACAAAGAGCTGAATACTTCTCGCTCTAAATCTCATTCAAAACCATGTTAAATTACTCATGAGGAGAGCTATGTTCACACTTCAAATATGAAGGATGAACCAAAGAAGGAGGATAACTCCCAGAAATCGGAGAAAGAGAGCGAGTACAGGCTTAATAAAAAGCAACGAAAGTTCAGTAAATAAACCTGTATACCTCAGGGACTGCTTCAGCATTATAAGATGGATGTTTTAATATCCATTGGGAAATTTTTCCGATGTCCTAGTTCCGTTAAAATATAAGGACTCAATATAGTGAAAAAAAAAATTGATTGGTTGCCTCGAAAAATCAAGCCCATATCGTGGGTGATAAGAAGCAATTAATTATCAAGACTCCTTATGAGACAACTCTCATAATTACACGTATCCGTACGATTAATTAAATATTAAACATAAAAAATGGTGGAATTGGCCGTCCCCGGAATCGAACCTGGGTCTAGGCCGCACCCTTTCGCGCGCCTAGCCAACTGAGCTAGGTGCCTAGTTTGTGAAACTTCCATTATTGATTAAATATAAGCACTTGTACAATAAACTTCCTTATCATTTATCAATGATAATTTCTGCTAAGTGTCATGTTTTTAATACAGGCAATAATAAATCTTCATGAACCATAAACTTAGCAAAATTTTTATTATCATCCACAAGGTATAACTACCAAGGAAACCATAGTAACCGATTCTTATGGATCGGCAAGGAGTCCTTCCGAAAATCTAAGAGCACTCTTTCTTTGCATAGAGTACGACAACATATATTATTTTAATTATTTTTCTCTTTGTTTTCTATCGCTTGCGAGTGCCAAACTATGTTTGATTAAAGTGTCATATGAGGATTGGCGTATCCTAGTGTGTCCCATAGATTATTTCCATGTCTGATCAGTATGGAGGTTTAATACATGGAACCCCTGAGATATCCCAATGGTCATATTGTACTAAAGTCGACTAGTAGTATTCAAAGAAGATATCCAGAATAAAATTGTCCAAGTAAATGTTCCTGATTAAGGAATTCATGGACTTATAACATAAAGGTGTCACTTATTTGACACGAGTAATGATGGATGAACTGGAGCCTGGGATATGGAAAATCTCTGTAGCCTCCTTGTAATCTTGATTATCTTCTCATAAGTTTTCCCTGCTTACCTCCGGGAAGGCAGGTAGAATTAAGATTGTATCCCGCTGTGGGCTGTAGTATTGTGAAAACTCCATATTGATTATGGAATAATCGAAACCTTGATTAAGTAGGTTTAAGACATAGGCTCATATAGCCTGACTCAATATTCTGAGGGTGTTATATTATTAAATAAGGAAGACGGTTCATATTGCTTACGTATTAAATGCCGCAACCCTAATTAGGCAACGATTAAGAATTTGCCATCAGCTACCCAGGATCTAAGGGCAAATTATTGGTGGATAGGCTTGAAAAAGTCGGTAGCCACCCATGTAGCTAAATGCTTGACATGTGCGCAAGTCAAAGCCGAGCATCAGAAACCGTCAGGTTTGCTACAACAGCCTGAACTTCCTACGTGGAAGTGGAAATTGGTAACTATGGATTTTATTACCAAGTTACCCAAGACAAGGAAAGGAAATGATACAATATGGGTTATAGTTGATAGACTGACTAAGTCAGCACATTTCTTACCCATCAATGAGACTTACAGCTCCGATATGTTAGCCCAGTTGTACGTTGATAAGATTGTAGCCTTACATGGCATACCTGTGGCTATTATCTCTGATAGAGATACTAGGTACACGTCGCATTTTTGGAAGAATTTCCAACAATCTTTGGGCACACGTTTGAATTTTAGTACGACTTACCATCCTCAGACTGACGGTCAGAGTGAGCGTACTATTCAAACATTGGAAGACATGCTACGTGCATGTGCGATCGATTTGGGTGGTAGTTGGGATAAGAACCTACCATTAATCGAATTATCCTACAACAATAGCTACCATACCAGCATTAAGGCTGCGCCTTTCAAGGCATTATACGGTAGAAAGTGTTGATCGCCCGTTTGTTGGGCGGAAGTTGGGAATGTCCAGTTATCAGGACCAGAGATAGTGTTCGAAACAACGGACAAGATTGTCCAGAATCGAGACCGTCTCAAAGCTGCCCGAGATAGGCAGAAGAGTTACGCTGATCCAAAGCGTAAGGATTTTCACTTCGAAGTAGGTGACAAAGAACTACTTAAAGTGTCACCCTGGAAGGGAGTGATGCGGTTTGGTAAGAAAGGCAAGCTAAGCCCGAGATACATAGGACCTTTCGAGGTTATCGAGCGTGACGGGTCAGTTGCCTATAAGTTAAACTTACCAGAAGAGTTCAGTGGAGTTCACTATGTGTTCCACATCTGCAATCTGAAGAAGTGTTTCGCTGACGAATCACTGGTTATACCACATACAGATGTGCATATAGATAAGAGCTTGAAGTTTGGGAAAAACCTTTGTCGATGGAAGATCGACAGGTAAGGAAGCTTCGAAGGAAGCATATACCTTTTATAAAGGTCAAATGGGATGCCCGTAGAGGTCCCGAGTACACGTGGGAGGTTGAATCCACGATGAAAGAAAAGTACCCTTACTTATTTCAGTAAATCTCAGGTCGAGATTTATTTTAAGGGGGTGAGGATGTAACACCTCGAAAATTCACGTCCTATAATGTGTTGACACGTGTCATAAAGTTTAAACGTGTGAAAGAAATATTATAGAAGGACTAAAGTTGACAAACATGGAAAGTATGCGAATATACGTGTTCTAAATGTCAACTGTGAATAAATATAATGTACATTAACCCTACACGATGCTCATACCTTCAAACGAATGAATCATGGATCATACGAAGCTAAAAGTGAGAGATTTCAAACTACAGGGACCAAATGTGTCAACATGTTTAAAATTATACCTCTGAGTGACCTTTTGACAAACCCGAAGCTTTGTAAATATTAATTATGCTCATGAGAAAGCACCATAAAAATTTCATAAAGTTTCGTTAACGTATGAGAAAGTTATGATCAAATTCGTGTACGAAGTGTTAAAGCGTAAACGTTGAAAGTTAGGACTTTTCGGGTGACAATAAAGTTACCCGGGGACTTGGCAAAGTGGGTATATGTTTTAAAGCCCTTATAGATCAATTGTGAGGGTTCATAATGCAATAAACAAGTGCCTATTCGATATTTGAAGAGCCAAGGACCAATGCGCAAAATCTAAAAATATAGATATCCTGCAGGTAGGCCTCGGGCCACGCGAGGAGCCCCTCGCGCCACGCGAGGAGCCCCTCGCGCCACGCGAGGGAGTGCCAGTTCCAGAAATTGTTGTTCTTGGCTGCCTTTTGCAATCTGCTCGATTTTATCCATTTCTCCACATAAAGGGCGACCCCTAAGCACCCCTAAACTCTTAGGGACATGTGGTAATCAGTTATGGAGGGTTGTAGACTTAACTGTCAACATTTTATGGTGTTTAGTTCACTATAAAAGGACCTAAGTTACCACAATGTTTCACACACCTTCAAGTGCATAACTGATTGATTCTGGAGCTCAAGCTTGCTTCCAAGTGATCATATCTCGTGCATAGGACTCTTGTAAGTCTGCTAGCCTTTCTTAAATTGAGTTTAGCTTGTTTATTTAGCTAAAAGTCAAACCGTCGTAATTACGGTTTGACTTCGAGATTAGTCAATAACGGCTCAGGCATATCTTGAATTAAAAGTAGTTATGAGTTGGTATTTATGTGGGTAATAAAACCTCAAAAGGGTTTCCCCTGATCACCACTCTAACCAGGTCAAAAGTCGGGTCAAACTTTTATTTAAAAAGTCAACAAGATGCTTAAAATGTCATTTATGCATAATTAGCTATCTAGAACATATATAACCTGTTTGATCATTGTTATAACATAGTAATAAGTATAAGAACATGTCCAAACATGTTCAACCCGACTATTTCCTGTTTAGACCCGGTTCGGAACCGAAAGTCGCATAGTTTGACTTTCACTTTGACTTTTAGTTCTGACCCGTTTAGGCATGTTTTAGAAATGCCTCAGAGCTTAAATTGGATTAGGTTACATGTTAGAACAACCCTCTGTGATAATACACCTTAGTTCACTAGTTATCCAATTAATATGCATATTTCCGTTAATTGCTCATATGTTGACCGTTATGCCCTTATTACCTTAAAACATGATTTATGAAAATGTAAAAGTGTAGAAACCTTAGTTACTGATATATAAACTTGTATGCAAAGTTTGACATCAGTTCGACATATAGATTAAGAGTTATGCTCAATATCGCAAAATTAAAGCTTTATGTTAATAAAACGGCGTAATTAGCGTATAGCCTAGTTAAGCCTACTTTTTGGTATCAAACTTAATACCCACTGATGTAATATATTATTTTGGGATTTTTAAAGATTTTTAATTAATTTTAGGCTGAGCATAACTAGTAGGCGTAGGCTTAATCCGGTAATTGTCGGTTTTGCCCTTACGGGCCATAAAATGAGTTTTACATATCTAAACGACTCCAAACCTTTTGCTACTGATCACACATGATAAATAAATTATTTTAAGCCTTCTGGAAATATAAAAATATCAGATTTAAGTATCGAACCCGGAAATGGCCTTTAATCGCCTTATTTAGCGTTTTTAACGCATAGTATGTTTTAAAATCATATTAGACATACCCGGGTTGATACCTACTGATATATAAGGAAAATTATGATATTTTAATAGTAAGCAAAGGTGGATAAACTCAGACATCAGTTTTGAGCTTTTCGGCTTATGTGAAATTACCAAGATGCCCCTTCGGTGCATAGTTTGGTTATAAATGATATATTTCACATATATGCTTTAGCCTACTGATATAACATATCAAATTGAGTGTGTTTGCTGTTTACATCAGACCTGTAACTCAGTTAAACATCTAAACTCTTTTACAACCTTTAAAAATGACCAAACTACCCCTACGGGGCATAGTTTGTGTTTAATCTCATTTCGGGCATAATGAAAGACATCTTACTGATGTCACAACATATTTGAAGCATATTAACTTAGGAAACCTGTATATGGCTCTTACGGATACCCGTTACGCTTATTACGCGCACGGTTCGGTTTATGTAACAAGTTTACATAAATTAGCCGAAACGGGTCAAACCTTATCTGTTTTATCTCAAAATCCAGAATGTGAATAATAAACCCATATTAAACAAGTCTTCAGACTTGTCGGGTCTGAATCACATTCTCTCCGGTCTTCGCTTAATCGTGCGTACGAACCGTATCTTGAAACTAGCCGGTCTAAGCTTAAGCTTAATAAAAGGCCCGTTAGAATTCTAATAGGTTATTATAAACCTTCGTTCCAGATTAGGAGAACCAGTAAAAGCTACGTGCTATTTGCTTATTGTGAATTATACTTTGCATCAGGTAAATACTTTTAACTTATTTTCCCTATACGGGTTTGGGTTACGGTATATAGCATACCGCTTGATCGAGCATCAAATCTCCATCATGAGTGGGTAGTTGACTAATTTGATCGGCTCGTTTAAACAGTCTTGTTTACTTAATGCCTTTGGGGGGTTAATGACCATGTCCCGGATATCCTTGGCATCATCTTACGAGATTGGCCACGACTTGAGCACGGGGTGTAGGCGTACACCTGTCAGTGTATAACTCTATGATTGTGGTGTGTCTATTGACCTTTAACCTGGACAAGATCCGGGCGACTGAACGCACAAGTAACATGTAATTCGTTCACAAGATTATAATATTATATGATTCTCCCAAGTTAAAAATAAAATGTTTATGCCATGTGCATCCAAACCAATTTTCAATCATTTTTTCAAAATGAGTCAGTTGATTGTATTTACCAGTGTAAACTGACGTATTTTCCCAAAAAGATTAAATGCAGGTACTAAGCGTAATTGGCTGTGATTTCTCCTTAGCATCATTAAAAGTCTCGCAAGCTTAGGGTGCCGAAGTGTGTTGAACTATTGTTTCCATTTTATGTTCGATCCTTCTGTGGATAAACTTCCGAATATTGTGACATTTGATATTACAATAATAAATTCGGTTGTATTATATTTTCAATTGCTTCCGCTGTGCATTATTAAATATTGTGTTGTTTGACTATTATGTTGCCAACCACGTCACGATACTCCCCCACCGGGCCCACCGGTGACACGTGGAAATTTGGGGTGTGACAATTAGGGTGTTGGAAAATATTTTGGAGGGTTGTTATACACAATTCCCATAAGTTTGGGTACACTTTATCTCCTACAAATTATGGTCATTGGAAGCTTATAATCCACCTTTTTCTTGTCACACACTCTCTTACGGGTATGTTGATGGAAGCATCCCCTGCCCTACAGCAACCATGTATTCTCAAGGATCGTCTGGAAAACACAATGCTATTGCTACTACCATCATTCAGCCAAACCCCAATCACTAGATTTGGCTCTGTAACGATGCACACATGCGCATGCTAATTCTTTCAACCATCTCAAAGCAGTCAATTCAACACGTTCAGGCTACACTTCGCGTGAACTTTGTCTTGGCCTTGAAAAAGCTTATGCCCCACATACGTCTTCCAGAGAGTTCACTTTAAAAACACAGCTGCTGAAGATCAAGATGAAAGGTGATGAGACACCTGCTTCATAACTTGCTAGGGCACAGACTTATGCAAACGCCCTTGAAAATATTGGCTAGCCAATGCCTAAAAAAGATTTGGTTATGTTAGTCGTTGTAGGTCTTCGTGAGGAATACAACGGAATCAAACAAAGTCTTCTTCACAGCCAATTCACGGCTGTTTTTTCTGAACTTCCTGGTCTCCTTGTAGATCATGAATTTCTGATACGTAAACCAGCCCCGAACTTGCACCTGTTCAGGCCTTTACGGCTGCCCCACTTCTGTTTCGGATAATACAGTGGCTGTTATTCAGCAACTTGTTTCCCGTCTTGGTTTTCAGCTACAACGATCGTCTGGTTCATCCCACACAACTACACCCTAAGTCTTTTATACAAACCGGTCTGGACAATCCTATAACAGTCGCGGCCGGGGTACATGAGACGGACGAGGAAACCGTGGAAACAAAAATTAATACCGTAAACAGGGGGCACCAATCGAAATCCAGGTTAGATCAGTTTGGCATCTAACAAAAACACCGTGTATGGAACTTGTAACAGGTGTGGAATAGAACATGTGCCATCTCAATGCCTAAACAGATACCCATCCACCATCCGGTCAAGAAAACTATCTGCTATTTTGAATTTCACGCCACTTTTTTCTGTGTAGGACAAGTATACACACATTACCCTCCTCACGGGTCCAAGTGACGGTGACCTCTACACTATCAAACTTCCAATAAACTAGCCAATTCCAAAGGTTGTTTTTTCAACAACTCTTGCATCAGCAACCACATGGCATCAACGATTGGGACATCCACATTCCTAATTGTTCAAGACAATACTTTCTAAATATCATTTACCTGTTTCTGCTAAGACTTTTGATTTTAAGTGTAATCCGTGTTCAGTTGGAAAATCATCCAAACTGCATTTATTATATTCTAATTATAAAAGTACCCAAGTTTTGGATTTAGTGTTTTGTGATGTATGGGGGCCAACCCCTATGACCTTTTTGATGGCCACAACTACTTTCTTTTATGTGTTGACCATTTCTCCAAATTTATGTGGTTGTTTCCTTTAAAACGAAAATCTGATGTAGGGGTGTTCATCGAATCGAACATAGAATTTTCGAATTATTCGAATAATTTTTATTTTTCCTTGAATTCGTATTCGATTCGAATTCAATTAAAACCTACCGAATTCGATTCGAATTCGTATTCGAATAAAAAACCCAATTCGTATTCGATTAAAAATTCGAATTCGAATCGAATTCGAATAAATTCGATTTAATTCAGATTCTTTAAAAACATGTAAAAAACTTTCAAAATGAAACAAAAATTTTAAAGCAGCATAAAGCACGATATCACATTAAAAAGTTCCAAATAAAGTACCACAAGTCTAAAATTCAAAACGAGAAGTCGGGAATAATCACTCCACATTACAAGTTAATATTTTTACGCTTAGAAATCTACTGATAGATTTATTACTTAGGTTTTTGTTATGATCCATGTTATGGGTTTGGTAATGGGTAATTTTAATACTTGGAAAAAAATTTGAAAATAATTTATAGTATAGTCTAATAAAAGTTATATATGTATTATATATAAAAATAATAAATAAAAATGTATAATTTTTATTCGAATTTCGAATCGAATTTGAAATTATAAATTCGAATTTGATTCGTATTCGATTTACTTGACTCGAATTGAATCGAATTCGAATTCTTATAATCGAAACGAATTCTTGGTAATCGAACTGAATTTAAACGAATTTCGAATTTTTCGAATTCGAAACGAATTCAGCACACCCCTAATCTGATGTCTTTGTAGTTTTTAAAAAACTTGTGAACATGGTTGAACGACAATTTTCTACTAAACTTAAAACAGTACAGTCTGACTGGGGAGGAGAATTTTGAAACCTTTCTACCTTGTTTGCCTCCATTGGCACCATTCACCGCCTCTGCTGTCCTCACAACAGCGAACAAAACGGCATTGTTGAGCGACGTCATCGGCTCGTTGTTGAAACCGGTTTAGCACTAATGTCACAGGCCTCTGTCCCTCAACGTTTTTGGCATTATGCCTTTGGCACTGCGATATACCTAATAAATCGCATGCCTTCTCGCAAAAACTCTACAATTTCCCCTTTTGAGCATTTGTTCAAACACCCTCCTGACTTCTCATTTCTTCCTGTCTTTGGTTGCCAGTGCTTTCCATATATGCATCCTTATAATCCACACAAAATGGATTTCCGCTCTACACCTTGTATTTTTCTTGGGTACAACACTTCTCATCATGGTTATCGCTGTCTGGACCCTGTCACCGACTGCATCTACATTGCCCATCATGTTTGGTTTCATGAACATACATTCCCCTTCCGTATTCGCCCTACCAATCCATCACCTAGTACATCTACCAACCCCTATGTTTCCTCGTATCCAACGGATACATCTGTCCATATCGTTCCACCAGAACCAGAAAACCCAGTCTCACCCGAACCTAACCATAACATACAACCACAATCAACCCAAACCATAACCACACCCGAACCGACCCAAAGCAAAAACTCTCAACCTGTTCATAATACATCCTCACCACATGACCAAATGCCCATTACTCAGTCTACTAACACATACTCTCATCGAGCAACAACTCCACTGACTGCTTTAGTTCCTCCCTTTGATCGTTACTCTGTACCATCTGACCAACCATTAGAACCATCACAACAAGCCAGCACATCATCCCATCCAACCACTCCATATGTACCTACCCGACCACCTCCATCTCACCAACGACCAGCTAACCTAAGACCCAAACCTAAACAGACCAAACCCTTTAATCCCACCTTGTACCATACCTCCACCACTCCACCTGATATTGAACCCACCTCCTTTGCCATTGCCAACAAAGAGGCTCACTAGCGTAAGGCTATGGCAGATGAATATTCTACACTTATTCGTAATGGTACATGGTCTTTGGTTCCTCGTGTCCCACACACGAATATGGTTGATTGTAAATGGGTATATGAACTGAAACGAGATCAACATGGGGTGATTACACGCTACTGTCACACCCCAGCCGATGGCGGAATCATCGGGGCGTGGCACTGAGCGAAACAGATTGTTAAAGAGAATCCATAACAACTATTAAATGACAATATATATTTAACGTTAATATCCCATACTACTAACATATAAAGCAATAACAGTCATTACATATAGCGAGTCTCATAAACAAATACTATTCCGACAACTAAGATTTTTATTTAGCGGGTTTCTAGACTTCCTAGCTTGTTTCATCACAGCATAGCATCCTATCAGCCTGTCACATACGTTAAAATAAAGTCAATACATAAAATGTAAAGGTGAGTACACAAGTTTACATAGCATATAGTAAGAAAAGCGTTTACGCATAACCAACATGTATCACGTAACGGGCGAAGCAAGTAACTATCAAACAATGATTATAACTTAACCACGAGACAACATTTTGGAGTATGCGCGACACATGTTCACCACTGCGAACACGTGAAGTAAAGTAATGTGGTCCCTAGCAACCCCTGTCCACTACAGGTTCTGAGTCCAAACTATAGTAATATCGTTGCTAGAGGCGGTATAGTGTAACACTGTATAAGCATAACACAAGCATTCATAGATCACGTATAGCATGCGGGAGTGGTTAGCGTTGTAAACTGTTTGCGTTGTGTGTTGTGTTTTGATATAGAACGTATGTAACACCCAAAAGTGCGTTAAATGAAAATGGGTTTGAGTATACTCACAGTGCGTGTTTATCAAGTAATCACAACTTGATTGGATTGAAGGGAGCGCGTTGGAGTTAGCCTGAGCATAGAACAGTAACGTAAGCGTTGAATAGAGCATAACGGAATGGCGGATGGTTGAGTGTTCGATTGGTGATCCGGGTGAATGGATTTTATCCATTCGAGTAGATGGTCATCCGGACGGATGGACATCCGAGCGGATGGCCATTCGGGCGGATAACTTTTCAAGTGAGTTGTGTTGTTTTGTCAAATTGATAAAGTTAGTAGTTTAAACAATTGTAAAATATAAATACCAGGTCATCCGAGTGGATGGTCATCCGGTCGGATGACCATTCGAACGAGATGATCTGTAGTTGATGTTTTTTGGTAAAATTTTCTAAGTAATGAGTTTAGAGTTAACGGAGATGGTGTGGCGACGTGTCAAACAACGAGAATACACCAAGCCTAAGCTCATTTGACCAGATGGGAATCACCCCTTCTGACAGATAAGCTGTACTTGATGGAATCTCATGTTCGGCCCGTTAATCGGTCCATCTCTTCGGTAGAATTCCGTTTTCAAGTTGGCTCTTAGACTATGGAACGAGTCTAAGGTTAGATTGAGTCCCGATTCCATCGGTTTTGTGTAAAAGTTGAAGAAAAACTGAAAATAGATGAAAAGTGTTAAAATCTTGTAAAACTTAGTTGAAAGTTGTGGAAATCCCTTATATCTGAACCAATCTTGATGAGTTGGTTCTCCACAACAGGTTGCATAAGCAAAATGAGTGAAGAACACCTTCCAAGAGGTCCAAATCAGTGATTTCAGGGAAAAAGTTGAAGTGTTTGTGTGATTTTGATGAAAAAGATGATGTAGAAGTGTTTAGTAATGAAGATTCTACAAGGTTTGAGGAGAAAAGCTTACCAAAAAGCCTTGATTCGCGTCTGAGACTGAGTGAGAGCGACTTGAGTGAGTGTGTTCGGATGGAGGTGTCAAATCAGTGAATGTGGGGTGTACGGCGGTATTTATAGAGTGAGAGAGGGAGTTAAGGCGGTGGAAAATGGCACGTTTGGGGCGGATGGCCATCTGGACGGATGGTCATCCAAGCGGATGGTCATCCGGTCGGATGTCCATTCGGACGGTGGCCCATTCGACAACCTCATTGCGTTTACTAGTTTTCCGACTTTTGTTTCGTTTGTCAAGCGTTGCGTTGCGTTTAATCGAGTAGCGAGTGAGCGTATAAGCGAGTGAGCATATAAGCGTGTAAGCGTTGTGTTGAGAACCACAATACATTTAAACAAATAATCACACGACTAACACATATAACATAAGTAAATCCGCGTTTCGAGTCTGCGTTGAGTTTGCGTTGTGATAGAGTTGCGATAGCGTTTGCGAATATCATCCCAAAACATATATAAAGCACACACAAATAATGCACATAAAACATACACATATAACATTACTAATACCAATAACTGCATTTTGACTTTGCGTTGTGTAGGATCGTTTTACCGACCAAGTGAGTCAATCAGAGGCAATACACACTGTTTGAGAGGCGGAATCAAACAAACAGCTTAGGATCAGTAAGAATTGAGTAGAAAACAGATTATTGTACTTTAAACTAGCTTCTCATTCAATATGAACTTGATTACACAGCGGAATTTTGACAGCACTTCGTGACACTACCAGTAATTCCATTTGAAATGAGAAGACATGACAACCTATATATAGGACTTGTGATTTCGCTTGAAATGACTACTTGTCATTTCAAGCGAAATTACAACTAAAACTTCATAAAATTACCTTCAGACCCCTGAACTTTACATATTTGACACTTTTGACCCTTATACATCATGACCTAGACTTAAGACGTAGGCTTTAGACATCATGCATCAACAAACTCCCCCTTGGATATTGCCAGAGTCTTCAGTCTGGTCTTCAGGCCTTTCTTCACATCGACTTGAATTTCTCTTCCCTTGACTTAGGCTTTTTCGACAGCAGCTTCCTAAGCTTCTCGTTCTCTTCAACCTTCTTCTTTTCCTCAGTGGCCATTCTTTGAATCACTGTATGCCTCAGCATGTTATCTTTGTCTTCACGAGCCTTCCGTTCTTTCTCAGCCTTTAACTTCTCTTCTTCTTCAATCTTTCGCCACTTAGAATTCCATTTGTTGTCAGCATTGATACCCTTTTGAAAGCAAATGGATACAACTTTCTGGAATTGCATCGCTTGTTCTCTATCTTCGGTTTTAAACCATATCTTGTTCACAAACAAACATTCTATGTCTTTTGCAGAACAGTTCACCAGCCACAGAGGATCATACACAAAGATTTCTCTAACTTCATTTTCAGCCTTGTAAGTGATTACAGCTTCAGCCGACAGACAGCTGTAAACCCAACATATAAAACCCTTATAGAACTCTTGTTCCATCTTCGGCATAGGGATATTCTTGATCACTCTAGGCTTCTTCACATGCAATATCGTGTCTTCATTACCAGTTTCAGGATTAACTCTTCTCACTTTCTTTGGGTAATGTGGCTTCCAGTGCTTGAAGTTTTTAATGATTCATACTTTATCAAACCCCACATAGGCACATCGTTCTTTCTGATTGGATAGCCCAGAGTTCTAACCTTTGACAACTCTTCTACATCCCACCAAGGTAGGGACATAATATCATAAAGACGTTCAAAGTATTGCACACCATATTCTCTCCGAATAGCATATGCATTAACTTGAGGCAAAAATCCCCAGCTAATGATATCACCAAGTGACACTTCCCTGTCTCTGCTATAATACTTCAGTGGCGTCTTGAACTTTCTTTCATTAGACTGTCTAAACCACTTCTTTCTTTCTTCCTTCTGAGCATCTTTCACAGTACCATCAAATTCTTATCTTTTAAAATTTCTTCTACTTTCCTTCTCAGTTCATCTCTATTCTCTTGACTAAAGAACTCTACCAAAGTAGGAAATTCTGAAGTATCTTCATTCATACTATCTTCATCAGTACAATCTTCAACCTCAACCCTATCATAGTTATCAGCCTCATCAACATACTTGTACTGATACTCAGGTTGTTGGTTGATATCAAACGCATTCAGCTCTTCCTCGAAATCAAATTTGAACTCATCTTCATTAACATTAAACATCTTGAGAACTTCATCCAAAGTATACGTGTGTCTGATCTCTCCTTCTTCTACCTCAGGCTCAATACGAAGAATCAACTTCTCAGCTTCATCAACACTTTGATCATCCACATGCTCCCCCTCACCTTCAGCACTCTCGCGTTCTTCATTCGCATCATCATGCATATTATCATCAACATTTTGTTCATTTGACATTTCAGTAACTTTAACACCAGAAGTATCCAGATCGTCATCATTACCATCATCGTCATCATCACTACTACTAGCAGAGATTACATCATCTGCATCATCTTCGTCATCTTCATCATCATCCTCTTCATCATCATCTTCTTCATCATTACCAAGAATATCATCAATTTCAACATCAACATCGAATATACCAGAAACTGACGAAATAGGAATAGGATTTGGAATAGGTGATTCACAAACAATAGCTGGAACAATTGCCCTTTCAGAAACATCTTCAAGGCCTTTGCCCTTATTCTTTAGATCTGCATCAATCTCTGCTTGTCTTTGAGCTCTAACTTCTTCAATCTTGATTTCATCAAATTGTTGCTCAACAGACTTACCAAGCATCTTTTCTATCACTTTATTGATCATATACATCTCGTGTTCTTTCTGTGCCTTGATAGCCTCTAACTCTTTGTTCTTTAACTCAAAATACTTATTCTGCTCATCTTTTCGAGTTTTTTCTTCTAGTAACTCTGCTATCTGAACTTTCATCACATCAATTTCAGCCTCATCAGCTTCAATCTTTTTCAGCAACGCAGAATTTTGAGCTTCCACAGACTTAACACGCTTTTCCAATTTCTTTTCACGATCAACCAACTTCTTGTTCTCAGCTAAAACTTCTTCAACTTTCTTTTCCAAAAACTTAACTTGCTCATCAGTCGCAAAATTGAAATCACCAATAACAAGATTAAGACCTTCTGGAATAATTGGAAAGGTTTTGTAACAAGAAGAACCAGGTGTAATTTGGACAGGTGGTTGTGTGAGTGGTGGTGTTTGAAAGATTTGTTGTGAAGTTAGAATAGGTTGTTCTTGGATCGGTGTTTGGTGTAGTGGTGATAAATGTGGTGGTGTTTGATGTAATGGTGATGGTTGTGGTGATGGTGATTTACTGGTTTCTTGGATAGGTTTCTTGTTCAGCAAGATCTTCAATGTCTTTTTCACCTTTGGAGTAACAACTTTCTTTCTTGCACCAGCTTTCTTTTTACCACTTGAAGATGGAGGTGTTTGAACATCTTCAATATTTTCTTGAGAAGGAATGTACACATCATCTTTACCACTTCTTTTTCTCTTTTTCTGTTTCTCTTTCTCTACAGCAGACATGACTTTCTTATAACGTTCAGTCTCATCAACTTCATCTTCAGAAGAACTTGTTGTACTTTTGTTAACATCATCACTTTCTTCATTATCTGCTACTTTCTTTGGTTCATCAGTGTTAAGACTTTCTTTAAGAGCTTTTAACAACTTTGCAGATTCAGGAGAATAACGAACATCTCCTTCAATATTAATTTCAGCTTCAGCTTCAGTTTCAACTTCTTCATCAGATTCATCAATAAGCAAAGTCTTAGGAGTTTTCTTTTGACGTTTCTTGGGTTGTGAAGACGAACCCTCTCCTGGTAGCCATAGCTGGACGATTCTGGTTGTTGGGTTGAGTAGCGGCAATAGTGGCGTAGTTCTTGTTGTTATTACCTTTTCGCTTTTCTGACGTGAAGACTTGGAACCTTGTGTTGCTGCGGTGTCGGTAGCGGGAGTAGGAGTGACCTGGTTGAGATTCTTGGTTGAAGTTTTGAAATACCCAGCTAAGACTCGCTTGTCGTTTATCTCAGCTGCGAGTTGGTAGGTTTTCTCAATGGTAGTAGGGTTAGCTGCTTGGATAAAGTCAGCTACACAGTCGGGTAGAGCTCGAATGTACTTCGTGATCGTCATATCAGGCGTAGCCACCTGACTAGAACAGATGATACTGAGCTGCTTGAAGCGAGCGGTGAGACCAGCGTTGTCACCTCCTTCTTGTTTGATACACCAAAACTCGTTTTCTAGCTTCTGGAGTTCATGTGGGGGACATAATTCTTTCATCATGACTTCCTTTAGTTCCTCCCATGAAAGACCATAAGTTGCGTCATTACCGCGCCTGTTGCGCTGAGCAGTTCACCAATCCAGTGCCCTAGACTGGAAGACTCCAGTAGCATTCACAGTGCAGAGGTTGTCTGGCCATCCACTTTGACGTAGGGTGACTTCAATTGAATCAAACCACTTGAACATATCACTGGGTCCATCTTCACCAATGAAGTCTTTAGGACCACAGGCTTTGAAATGTTTAAAGCTGAAGGGTGCTTTTGAAGAGTCGCTATTGGATTCAACAGAGGACTTGCTGCTGACCTCGTTGATCTCACTGACGATATGAGGTATGACTTTAGACATTTCCCTGGCTACCAGTGAAGCGATACACTTGTCAGCATGGTTTCGGCGAGCTGCGCATTGAGTATGCGGCCCAAATGACGACATTGTCTGTAGCAGACATCGTTATATGGTTTAGGCGAGATTCGATTATGTCGGGTTTAGATAACAGCTTAGCATTACATACATACACTTACTATTATTATTATTATTATTATTATTATTATGTAAAGCTTAGGAAAACGTTGGCACATAAGCACATAGTCACATAGGCACATAAACCACATAGGCACATAAGCACATAAGCACATAGGAGCACATAATCCCTGTAAGCACATATTTTGCAAGTATTCACCTACATATTTTGCACGTATTCACCTATCTATCAAAGTTGCGTAGCGCGTTCGAGAGTTGTGAGCGACATCGAGTTGCGTAAGCGAGTAGCGTTGCGAGTAGCATAGCGTGCGAAAGTGCTTAGTTTAGTTTTGCGATCAGTTAACGTTTTAGATTAAGGGTTGTGGGAGTTGTGCGCGTTTGGCAGAGCGAAAAGCGTTAATCTCCAAAACCGAAACATATAAACATATAAACACATAAAACCAATAAAGTGTAAAATCGGCGATTGCAGGCTTGAAATAAAACAGAGCGTTTTGGGTGTTAGACATCGACTTCCCAAGGTGATTCAACTATTCACCATGGTTCGAGCGTACGCTTTGGCCTAATAGACTATGCTCTCTCACCGTGGTACGGTGAACGACACTCATCCTTCCAGTTACTACGCAACTCGAGTCAGTGGAACAGTTGAGACCTTGGTGAGAGTTTTGTAAAATCATAGCAGGGAGCGGAACAAATCATTAAGATGCAGGTTTTACCCCTAACTTAACAACTTTGTTCCTGAAAGTGTGGTAAACCATGAGATAGAGGAATGGAGAATTTCGTCGAGATATGGATGTCACTCCTAACTCAACAGAGATTCTCGTGCTGTGAGTAAAAATACGCATAGAGTGAGGGATCTTATTGAGAGTTCCCGGATTTCACACCTACTCTCGACAAGATCACCCAGTTGCAGTATGCGAGTGTTTTTGAAAAACTGTGTGTGTATTGTGTCAGCCTTAGGAAAGGAAAATAGTTTTCAGCCTTAGGAAAGGCTTTCTTCATGCGAAGCTATAGTATGCGGGTTCACACGAAGTTGTAGTTTTCGCGAGTTCGAATGAGAGTATCAAAAGTGAGCTTGTACGGAACCCCTGAACTGGTATGTTGGTACTTAGACTATAGACTAGGTCAATCTGTCACACCCCGACCACGTAGAACATACAAAACGTGGCGGAAATGTCGGGGAGTGTTGTAACAGAATTAATCGTTTCAAATCCATGGCAATTAAAGTTTCGTTTTATTAATCAATTATGAGAGTTTACATTGTTTAAACAAGAAACAAAGAGTACATAACATAAGTTAACTAGTTATTGTCTCGTTTTAAGTCGCTAAGGCACGAGTCCATCCTAAATATAGCATGTATCAACAATCATTGCAAAGCAGTACCTGAAACATGTGTAAAAACGAGGTCAGCAAAGAAATGCTGGCGAGTACATAGGTTTTGTGAAAATAAGATTCATGACTTCTGTTTAAGAAAATGTTTAGTTATGAACCTTGTAATTTGCTTTGCCTTTGTAAATCATTGAAAAAAAAACGATGAGTTCAGGTGATATGTATAATAAGAGAATAATGCATGATTAAATGAATAACCATGTAATATGAGTTTGTATAAGATAAGTTGTTTGTAAATAAATGTCTTGTGAAAAGTATGTTATTTGTATAAAATGTTTATATGTATCAAACTGAAATGATTCAAATAACGCTGCGATATATGTAATACCATACAAACACTTATATATAGGAAGTACCAGCGGCGTATCCACCATGCTTGTATCATATTACACACGCATCGTTACTTAATCACTTATTCAAACCAAACCATCCAGATGTAAAATGTTCATGTCTAATGTAAATCATGTAATATGTATTCAATGTGATTTGTATAAATAAATGTAAGATTTAAACAAATAACCTTATAGTAGCATATTAAAAGTATACTTTGGATTTGTAAGTAACATATTAAACTATGTTTTTGGTTTCATATATAACATATCAAAATATGCTTTAGATGTGATAAATAACATATTAAACTATGTTTTGGTTTCATAAATATATGTTGGTTTTGTACAATACCACACATGAGAGTATATTCAACTATACTTTAATAGTGTGATTTAAGAATTCATTCAGACCTAGTGCATCAAAATACACCTTTGAGACTATAGGAATACCACAAAGGAAATCCCTATTTGGATGGAGCAACAAATTGATTTCAGACATTCCATGACAACAGGAATGGGGTGTCAAATCCTATAGCGCTATATCATACTAACAATCGGTCTGGTGAACATAAAATAAGTACAATTCAACAATTTATTTTATGTTCTTTGAGAAATCAATGTTTAAACTATAATTAGTCATTCAGTTTGTCAAATGATAAGTAATAACATGTATAATCAATTATACTTTTGGAATCATGAAAATAACAGATAGGTACACATGCTTCACCCCAAAACAGTTTAGAAAACAGTAAAAGAGGGGAATAATGTACTCGCCTGAGAGTGCTTAGGAGTCTTGAACAACTACCAAGTAAGCTAGAGGAGTCCCGGAAATCAAACGGTACCTAATATAGGTAACTACATAAATAACCCGGACCTAAATCGGAAGACTGGGTAGCAGGAGGGTCTGTAAACCAAATGAGTGTAGGAACTCATATGATATGGTTTAACAAAGCCTACATACTAAATGAAACTTAACCTAAGTATTATCGACCCATCGCGACCCATTAAGGTAGCTTATGCTACTTTAACGCGTCGTGCGCGTGAAACGCGTTCGGACCGTCTAACTAGTCCTATGACAAGTGTTATATGCCTAAACATGTTACATAATCAGTTATGTGACAAAAGTTTAGGTTACATATGCTTAATTACCAATTACACATGAAAAGGGTATTCTGGTAATTTACCTAAGGCATATAAACTACCTATCATACAACTACTTAAACGAAGCGACCATAGGGTATAACCTCGGAAGGTTATTCCCTACCTACTATGGTCACCTAATGTATTTGGTCGGATCCTAATGATCGACCAAATGGGTCGGGTTCGAGGTATAAGCGATTTATTAGATCGCTTACCCTACGACCCTAGACAACGTGGTAATCAGTAGGCATAGTCCCAAGGGACTATTACCAACGTGATTACACTCACGTTGCGAAGTTCAAACGAACTTCGCATTGACCATAACTGGTCAATGTAGAAAGTCAAACAAAGTTTGACTTTCAGACTCGAAAAGCAATAAAAGAACGAAAGAATACTTACGAAGGGTCCCCGAATGCTAATCCCGATCCAAGAACTCAGGTATGAAACAATGGTTTCAACTTAGAGCTCTCAAATCAGAATTCTTGTAAGAAATGAGGTTGGGGTGATGGGGTATTTATAGTTTTCGGGTAACCGTTAGGATCGTTTCATGGAAAACGTGCCATGATCCAAGGCGTACACTTGTCGGAAACTCATGGTGGCTAAAAACCATCCTTATCAGCTGATTAGGCAAGTGGTGAGTGTGTGGTTGTGGTTAAAACAGCTGCAAACAGCTGTTAATGCAGTTAATCTGGTCCAGAAGGCGGACGTGGCCTGCTTCAGGATCAGCCAAACATAATGCGGGCCGCCTGAGCATGTCAGATCAGAAAATGTTTGAAAAATGACAGTTTCAGTCCCTGCACATGTTTAAGGCCATTTCCGACACTTCTAAGGCCCGTAAAGCCAACTTTAAGGCCCTAAAATGTTGCCTAAACATTGTGGACATGAAACATGCTCAAAAATATGCCGGGTGATGGTTCGTTTGGTCGTACGAACGCGATGTTCGCTTAATTACGACGGAATGCGCATAAGCGCGAAAAACGATCCAAAATGCGTGACGAATGGATTTTTCTTATACCGAACACTAAAATAAAATGTTTTAGTGCTTACATAAATTTTTGGATGTCCGGATGTATTCAGAATGTGAGTTATGCGCAAAAATGCAAACTTGTGCACTTTTTGACACTTTTAGTCCCTGAATGACCCAAAAGTTTATTTTAGTACACCGAACCCCTCAAAGCCTATTTCTAAGCTATGTAAAGGATATTTAAGGTGTGTTTAACTTATGGTCATGTTCCGGAATGTCTGTTACAGTTCACATTGGCATACTTTCGCAGTTTGTCATATTTAGTCCCTGTAAGCGATTTAACTTGATTTTGCCATACCAAAGCCTTCAAAACTTATTTCTAAGTTATGTAAAGGTTATTTAAGGTATGTTAAGCCTATTTCACTATTCCAGAGTGTTTGTTGCGTTAAACTGGTTATATTTACGCATCAGTGCGCGTATAACCTTCCAGAAAGCGATTTAGAGCTTGAAATTGAACAAGAGTTGATATGTGCAAAAGATACACATATTTATACAAGTCCAAAGTATGAAATACAATATTTCATTGGTTTGGCATTTGTTTGATGGTTGAAATGACACAGGTGTTACAGTCTCCCCTACTTTAGGAAATTTCGCCCCGAAATTAATTTCTAGAGGAAACTTGTGAAGACAGCTGTGACGGTTTCGCCTTCCAATAGATCCATTGAACCCTTAAGTAAAACTCTGGGCCATGTTAGGATTCTTAGCGAATTTGTTAACCCTCAAAGTGAATTCCTTGTAGCAGTAAAACATGGAATTTTTGAACTATGGATAGAAAAACGTTTCTTATGAAGACTTATCATAGGAAACTTGTGTGTGCTTGAAATCTGAATTGGGGAGTGTGAAAATAAATGACATTGGTCGAGGTCCAAGACTTCTCCCGTATCATTATTCTTGTCACTATAGGTTTTAACACATAACAAAACTTCTTGTGGTTTCTGTGCACTGAATTTCCATAATTATGTAGGCCTCCATAATTACTTAATTCCTTGCACAGTCCGCACAGTTCATTTCAGAATGCGTAGAGGAAAATCAATTGAATAAACATGAAGTGACTCGACTAGACCACCAAAGGGTCCTTTTAATTTGATCAACGAACGATCTTTTTAACTAGACCAACTCATGATCTTATTAACTAAACCGTCGTACGATCTCCTTAAATAGACCACTTAAGGGATCTAATTATAGAATAGTACTTTTAAAATCCAAGGGACTTGACTACAACGTAGAAGTCCATTAAGGATTTAAGATAGTAACTTTGGATATCCTATTATGAATCTCTCGTATGAGATATGAAAGATTTTACGAGGATTTGGATGGATCACATACAACCACAAACATGTAAGAAAACACATAAGCACAAAATTAGTTAACTTGATTCTTTAATTTGTTGTCTTTGAGCATGGATAATTAAAGCACACTAGAAATCCAATCCATGAATTTCATTAGGTACTTTAATCATTTTCAAGGATCCATCTATAAAGATAGAAGGATTCTTAATAAAAGTTTGGATTTGTCTCTTAAAAGAAACGAGTGTTTAAGGTTCTTGGGGAGATCACAAATATTCATAAAATGACAGAACCATACGAGTAGTTTGTCTTTGAGTTGACATCATAAGATTGTATCCAACGTTCACACAATCGTATCAGTTTTGCAAAAATAAAAACGACGAATTTTTATTTATATTACAACTGACTTGTCTTTAAATGTCAAAGATAACAACCAAGGGAAATAACAAAACACTAGTTGATCACTGCCGCATCTTTGTTCATGTTTGCCTCATTGATGTTAAACACTCATCCACGTGCTGGAGGTGCGTTAACAAGCCTTGGGCAATTGTTCCTGTAGTGGGTAAGGTCACCGCAGTTATAACATGACCCCGGAGGGAACCGTGCTTGAACAGCAGCAGGGTTTGCAGCAGCTTGATTTGCATAGCGACAAACATTGATCAAATCTCCCAACCGTCCACAGTGGGTACATTTGTGACACTGCTCTTGCTCTAGATGATGACGGTTGCACTTGTTGCACAAAGGTGCAGTACCAACATAGTTTTGCCTTTTGCGAGGTTGTGCTGGTTGGTTTCGTGCAACCTGTTTGTCTTGAGCAGTTACAGCACAGTTCTGAGAGGCTTTGCGCTTCTTCTTCTTGGATACCTTAGCATGTTCTTCCTTTGGTTCCACTTGAGCAGTCTTGTCAGATGGTCTTGGGTCGCCTTTTCGAAACAGCTTACGTTTCCTGATGTGGGATTCAGTTAGGGTGGCAGACAGTTCAATGGCTTGTCTGACAGTAGTAGGGTTACTGCCAGTAACAATATCCTGAACTAGGTCAGGAAGACCATCCGTATATTTCTCGATCGCTTTATCCACAGGAGTAACCATAGCAGGACACAACAGGCTCAATTCTTCAAAACGGTCAGTATAGGCTCGATGTTCACCACTGTCTTGCTTCAAATCATCAAACTCCCTATCCAAAGCTCGCAGTTCATGACGAGGGCAAAACTCCTTCATCATAAGAGCCCTAAGCTCAGCCCAAGTCTGTGCTAATGCAACCTCAGCACCGCGGTCTCTCATCACTCCGTTCCACCATGTGAGAGCCCTCTTCTGAAACACACTTGAAGAAAACTCAACCTTACGATTTTCAGGACACAGAACATGACGGAAGGTATTCTCAATGCTCTCGAACCACTGAAGAAGCCCAGTTGCTCCCTCAGAACCACTAAACTTGAGCGGTTTTGCCGAGTTGAAACTCTTGAAATTGCATGGAGCATTGTTGTTGTTGTTGGCTTGCATCATTTGAGCATAAAGATTTGGGAAGGCAACAGCCATTTGCTGCGCGATGATTTCCGCCAGTTCGGCATTTTCCATCTGATTGTCGCGTCGAGGAGGCATTCTAAAAGAGGAAACATGAAAGGAAACGGGTGAGAGATTTAGACGAAAAGAATGAGATGAAACAAATCTGATGAAAGCAAGGATAGTGGTCATTTGTTTGTCACTACAAAGCAACGAACGACCCTGGTGACTAATCAAAGTAAATGGATCAAAAATAATGTATCGCGAAGACATGCTCGCCTATAAGTGAACACTCATCCCAAGAATTCCCAGGTAAGCACAACTGGTCTCGCGTCTGATGAGATATATACGAAGTGCTTGCCTAGACAGAAAACCCAGAATACAGGCATTCACCCTTCCAGTTTGCACGTGTTCACATTATTTAAAACCCAAAACCTTGACGAGATTTTTGAAAATTTAAAGGGGTTCAAAACCATATAACAGAGGGTTCAAAACCTAGTAATCAATCATCCTAGAACAGATGATTAGTTTTCAAAGCGGTTTCGAAAATTGTGTTCTTGTTGTGGTCGTCGCCTAAGGATAGGTGACGGTATTGTTTTATGACTAAACGCAAGCAAACCCGCGTTAGGGTCCTAGAAAGGTTATAGACTAGGTCAAAACATTACTAATAACCTAATTCCCTATAACCATTGGCTCTGATACCATCTTTTCTGTCACACCCCGACCACGTAGAACATACAAAACGTGGCGGAAATGTCGGGGAGTGTTGTAACAGAATTAATCGTTTCAAATCCATGGCAATTAAAGTTTCGTTTTATTAATCAATTATGAGAGTTTACATTGTTTAAACAAGAAACAAAGAGTACATAACATAAGTTAACTAGTTATTGTCTCGTTTTAAGTCGCTAAGGCACGAGTCCATCCTAAATATAGCATGTATCAACAATCATTGCAAAGCAGTACCTGAAACATGTGTAAAAACGAGGTCAGCAAAGAAATGCTGGCGAGTACATAGGTTTTGTGAAAATAAGATTCATGACTTCTGTTTAAGAAAATGTTTAGTTATGAACCTTGTAATTTGCTTTGCCTTTGTAAATCATTGAAAAAAAAAACGATGAGTTCAGGTGATATGTATAATAAGAGAATAATGCATGATTAAATGAATAACCATGTAATATGAGTTTGTATAAGATAAGTTGTTTGTAAATAAATGTCTTGTGAAAAGTATGTTATTTGTATAAAATGTTTATATGTATCAAACTGAAATGATTCAAATAACGCTGCGATATATGTAATACCATACAAACACTTATATATAGGAAGTACCAGCGGCGTATCCACCATGCTTGTATCATATTACACACGCATCGTTACTTAATCACTTATTCAAACCAAACCATCCAGATGTAAAATGTTCATGTCTAATGTAAATCATGTAATATGTATTCAATGTGATTTGTATAAATAAATGTAAGATTTAAACAAATAACCTTATAGTAGCATATTAAAAGTATACTTTGGATTTGTAAGTAACATATTAAACTATGTTTTTGGTTTCATATATAACATATCAAAATATGCTTTAGATGTGATAAATAACATATTAAACTATGTTTTGGTTTCATAAATATATGTTGGTTTTGTACAATACCACACATGAGAGTATATTCAACTATACTTTAATAGTGTGATTTAAGAATTCATTCAGACCTAGTGCATCAAAATACACCTTTGAGACTATAGGAATACCACAAAGGAAATCCCTATTTGGATGGAGCAACAAATTGATTTCAGACATTCCATGACAACAGGAATGGGGTGTCAAATCCTATAGCGCTATATCATACTAACAATCGGTCTGGTGAACATAAAATAAGTACAATTCAACAATTTATTTTATGTTCTTTGAGAAATCAATGTTTAAACTATAATTAGTCATTCAGTTTGTCAAATGATAAGTAATAACATGTATAATCAATTATACTTTTGGAATCATGAAAATAACAGATAGGTACACATGCTTCACCCCAAAACAGTTTAGAAAACAGTAAAAGAGGGGAATAATGTACTCGCCTGAGAGTGCTTAGGAGTCTTGAACAACTACCAAGTAAGCTAGAGGAGTCCCGGAAATCAAACGGTACCTAATATAGGTAACTACATAAATAACCCGGACCTAAATCGGAAGACTGGGTAGCAGGAGGGTCTGTAAACCAAATGAGTGTAGGAACTCATATGATATGGTTTAACAAAGCCTACATACTAAATGAAACTTAACCTAAGTATTATCGACCCATCGCGACCCATTAAGGTAGCTTATGCTACTTTAACGCGTCGTGCGCGTGAAACGCGTTCGGACCGTCTAACTAGTCCTATGACAAGTGTTATATGCCTAAACATGTTACATAATCAGTTATGTGACAAAAGTTTAGGTTACATATGCTTAATTACCAATTACACATGAAAAGGGTATTCTGGTAATTTACCTAAGGCATATAAACTACCTATCATACAACTACTTAAACGAAGCGACCATAGGGTATAACCTCGGAAGGTTATTCCCTACCTACTATGGTCACCTAATGTATTTGGTCGGATCCTAATGATCGACCAAATGGGTCGGGTTCGAGGTATAAGCGATTTATTAGATCGCTTACCCTACGACCCTAGACAACGTGGTAATCAGTAGGCATAGTCCCAAGGGACTATTACCAACGTGATTACACTCACGTTGCGAAGTTCAAACGAACTTCGCATTGACCATAACTGGTCAATGTAGAAAGTCAAACAAAGTTTGACTTTCAGACTCGAAAAGCAATAAAAGAACGAAAGAATACTTACGAAGGGTCCCCGAATGCTAATCCCGATCCAAGAACTCAGGTATGAAACAATGGTTTCAACTTAGAGCTCTCAAATCAGAATTCTTGTAAGAAATGAGGTTGGGGTGATGGGGTATTTATAGTTTTCGGGTAACCGTTAGGATCGTTTCATGGAAAACGTGCCATGATCCAAGGCGTACACTTGTCGGAAACTCATGGTGGCTAAAAACCATCCTTATCAGCTGATTAGGCAAGTGGTGAGTGTGTGGTTGTGGTTAAAACAGCTGCAAACAGCTGTTAATGCAGTTAATCTGGTCCAGAAGGCGGACGTGGCCTGCTTCAGGATCAGCCAAACATAATGCGGGCCGCCTGAGCATGTCAGATCAGAAAATGTTTGAAAAATGACAGTTTCAGTCCCTGCACATGTTTAAGGCCATTTCCGACACTTCTAAGGCCCGTAAAGCCAACTTTAAGGCCCTAAAATGTTGCCTAAACATTGTGGACATGAAACATGCTCAAAAATATGCCGGGTGATGGTTCGTTTGGTCGTACGAACGCGATGTTCGCTTAATTACGACGGAATGCGCATAAGCGCGAAAAACGATCCAAAATGCGTGACGAATGGATTTTTCTTATGCCGAACACTAAAATAAAATGTTTTAGTGCTTACATAAATTTTTGGATGTCCGGATGTATTCAGAATGTGAGTTATGCGCAAAAATGCAAACTTGTGCACTTTTTGACACTTTTAGTCCCTGAATGACCCAAAAGTTTATTTTAGTACACCGAACCCCTCAAAGCCTATTTCTAAGCTATGTAAAGGATATTTAAGGTGTGTTTAACTTATGGTCATGTTCCGGAATGTCTGTTACAGTTCACATTGGCATACTTTCGCAGTTTGTCATATTTAGTCCCTGTAAGCGATTTAACTTGATTTTGCCATACCAAAGCCTTCAAAACTTATTTCTAAGTTATGTAAAGGTTATTTAAGGTATGTTAAGCCTATTTCACTATTCCAGAGTGTTTTTTGCGTTAAACTGGTTATATTTACGCATCAGTGCGCGTATAACCTTCCAGAAAGCGATTTAGAGCTTGAAATTGAACAAGAGTTGATATGTGCAAAAGATACACATATTTATACAAGTCCAAAGTATGAAATACAATATTTCATTGGTTTGGAATTTGTTTGATGGTTGAAATGACACAGGTGTTACACAATCCTAAATGACTCGACCTAATTCCCTATAGTTATGGCTCTGATACCAATCTGTCACACCCCAACCGATGGCGGAATCATCGGGGCGTGGCACTGAGCGAAACAGATTGTTCAAGAGAATCCATAATAACTATTAAATGACAATATATATTTAACGTTAATATCCCACACTACTAACATATGAAGCAATAACAGTCATTACAGATAGCGAGTCTCATAAACAAATACTATTCCAATAACTCAGATTTTTATTTAGCGGGTTTCTAGACTTCCTAGCTTGTTTCATCACAGCATAACATCCTATCAAACTGTCACATACGTTAAAATAAAGTCAATAAATAAAATGTAAAGGTGAGTACACAAGTTTGCATAGCATATAGTATGAAAAACGTTTACGCATAACCAATATGTATCACGTAACAGGCGAAGCAAGTAACTATCAAACAATGATTACAACTTAACCACGAGACTGCGTTTTGGAGTATGCACGACACATGTTCACCACTGCGAACATGTGAAGTAAATTAATGTGATCCCTAGCAACCCTGTCCACGACGGGTGCTGAGTCCAAACTATAGTACTATCGTTGCTAGAGGCGGTATAGTGTAACACTGTATAAGCATAGCACAAGCATTCATAGATCACGTAAAGCATGCGGGAGCGGTTAGTGTTGTAAAGTGTTTGCGTTGTGTGTTGTGTTGTGATATAGAATGTATGTAACACCCAAAAGTTCGTTAAATGAAAATGGGTTCGAGTATACTCACAGTGCGTGTTTATCCAGTAATCGCAACTTTATTGGATTGAAGGGACCGCATTGGAGTTAGCCTGAGCATAGAACGGTAGCGTAAGCGTTGAACAGAGCGTAACAGAATGTCAGATAGTTGAGTGTTCGATTGGTGATCCGGGCGAATGGGTTTTATGCATTCGAGCGGATGGTCATCCGGACGGATGGTCATCTGAGCGGATGGCCATTTGGACGGATGGTCATCTGAGCGAATGGCCTTTCGAGTGAGTTGTGTTGTTTTATCAAATTGATAAAGTTTGTAGTCTAAACAATTGTGAAATATAAATACAAGGTCATCCGAGCGAATGGTCATCCGGTTGGATGGCCATTCGAACGCGATGATCTGTAGTTGATGTTTTTGGGAAAAATTTTCTAAGTAATGAGTTTAGAGTTAACGCAGACGGTGTGGCGACGTGTCAAACAACGAGAATACACCAAGCCTTAGCTCATTCGATCGGATGGGAAATCACCCCTTCGGATAGACAAGCTGTACTTGATGGAATCTCATGTTTTAAAAAAGTATTTTATCAGCTGGGAAATACTGGCGAGTCATTCAGGTCAAATAAAACGACACATTAGTTATAAATTACAGCATAAGAGCGATTACAATGGCTACTATCTTATTTCTATCTGGCGCCGTGTCACACCCTGGTGACGATGGTCATACCACTATTAGGTCCTTTCACCCAAGTAGTGATGATTATCACTGTTAGGTTGGTGAACCTAACCGTGAGAAATTAGTAATGTGCACAATACCCCACTTGCCAGTGATTCAAGATAACCAAGACTTAATCCCTGTAATTATAACTTCTGAAAAGTATTGTAAAAAATTGTTGATAAAAAGAGAATGACTCACATTGCAAGTTTAGTTGGGCAGAGTTTAGTTGGTTTTTCATGCACATTAGGGTTTCAGGGGTCCGGGTTTTCACTTACGGGTCGTTTATGGACAATTTTGTAGGTCCTTACATCCTCCCCACCTTATTTAGAATCTCGTCCTCGAGATTTATTGAAATAAGTGAGGATATTTTCGCTTCATTTCCGATTCCAGCTCCCAGGTGTATTCGGGTTCTCTTTTTGAATCCCGCCTGACTTTGACCAGTATCAATCTTTTGTGTTTAAGAAACTTAATCTTTCTGTCTTCTATTTGAAGCGGTTTCTCCACGAACTTCAACTTTTCATTCACCTGTATGTCTTGAAGAGGGACTACTAGCGATTCGTCCGATAGACATTTCTTGAGGTTAGATACATGAAATACATCATGTACTCCTGCTAGTTCTTCCGGTAGTTGCAAGCGATAGGCGACCGGTCCTATTTGCTGGATTATTGGGAATGGTCCTATGTACCTTGGACTTAGCTTTCCTTTCTTACTGAACCGAACTACTCCTTTCCAAGGAGAAACTTTCAATAGTACCTTGTCTCCAACTTGAAATTCTAACGGCTTACATCGATTGTCTGCATAACTTTTCTGGCGATCTCGAGCCGTCTTTAGTCTTTCCTTGATTTGAGTGATCTTTTCGGTGGTCTCTTGCACAATCTCAGGACCTGATAATTGACTTTCTCCTATTTCTGCCCAACAGACTGGAGTTCTACACTTACGTCCGTATAATGCTTCGAACGGGGCAGCTTCAATGCTTGAATGACAACTATTGTTATAGGAGAATTCAATTAAAGGTAAATGGTTGTCCCAGTTTCACCGAAATCTATTACACATGCTCGAAGCATGTCTTCCACGGTTTGGATCGTCCTTTCACTTTGTCCGTCCGTTTGGGGATGATAGGCTGTACTTAAATTTAGTCGGGTCCCCTTTGCTTCTTGGAAACTGGTCCAGAAATGTGAAGTGAAACGACTATCCCTATCTGATACAATGGAGAGTGGGACTCCATGTAGTGATACTACTTCGTCTACGTACAACTTTGCTAACCTTTCCACGCTAAAGGTTTCTTTCATGGGTAAGAAATGAGATGATTTGGTTAATCGATCCACAATTACCCAAATTGCGTCGTTACCTTTTCTGGTTTTGGGTAACTTAGTAACGAAATCCATGGTTATTAGTTCCCATTTCCAAACAGGCATTTCTAATTGTTGTAGTAGACCTGAGGGTTTCTGGTGTTCTGCCTTAACTTGTGAACAAGTTAGGCACTTAGAAACATATCTGGCTATGTCTTTCTTCATTCCTATCCACCAGAAGTTATTTCTTAAATCTTGGTACATCTTATTATTACCAGGATGCATGGTATACCTAGATTTATGGGCTTCCTCTAAAATCTTATCTCTTAAATTTCCTTGCTTAGGTACCCAAATCCTTTTCTTGTGGAATCTCCAAATTCCATCAATCCCTCGTTCTAATTCCTTTACTCTTCCCTTCATTCCTTCAGCATCATCCTTGATTGCTGTTTCCTGGACATTCTTCAGTTGTTCTATTAGATCTAATTATAAACTTAATCTAAGAGCACGAACTCGTCGTTGTTTCTCAGGATACTTACGACTTAAGGCATCTGCAACTACGTTTGCTTTTCCTTCGTGATATTGAATATCACAGTCGTAGTCACTTAGAATTTCCATCCACCTTCTTTGCCTCATATTTAATTCTTTTTGCCCAAATATATATTTTAAACTCTTATGATCGGTATAGACAGTAAACTTACTTCCGTACAGATAATGTCTCCAAATCTTAAGGGCAAAAATTATGGCTCCTAACTCTAAATCTTGAGTCGTATAATTTTCCTCGTGCTTTTTCAATTGCCTTGAGGCATACGCAATTACCTTTTTGCGTTGCATCAACACACATCCTAATCCTAACTTAGAGGCATCACAATAAATTTCAAAATCTTCTGTCCTTTCTGGTAAGGCAAGAATTGGGGCGTTTGTTAACCTCTGCTTTAAAATCTTAAAAGCCTCTTCTTGTCTAGATCCCCATTCAAACTTCACTGCTTTACAGGTTAGCTTAGTTAATGGCACAGCTATTTTAGAAAAATCCTTAATAAACCGTCTATAGTATCCGGCTAACCATAGAAAACTTCTGACTTCCATAGCTGATTGCGGGACTTTCCATTTAGTGATCGCTTCTATTTTGGAGGGATCTACGTGAATACCTTCATGATTCACCATGTGTCCTAAAAATTGTACCTCTTGTAGCCAAAATTCACATTTCAAGAATTTGGCGTAAAGCTTCTCTTTTCTTAACAGAGTTAAGAGTGCATGTAGGTGCTCACAATGCTCGTCCTGACTTTTGGAATAAATGAGTATATCGTCAATGAAGACAATCACAAATTTATCCAAATAAGGTTTACAGATTCTATTCATCATGTCCATAAATGCTGCAGGAGCATTTGTTAGTCCGAAGGGCATGACTGTAAACTCGTAATGACCATACCTAGTTCTGAAAGCAGTTTTAGGTATGTCTTCTTCTTGTACTTTCACCTGATGGTATCCGGAGCGTAAATCTATCTTAGAGAAATATCTAGCTCCTTGAAGTTGATCAAAAAGATCATCAATCCTAGGTAATGGGTATCGATTTTTAATGGTAACTTTATTCAATTCCCTATAATCAATACACATTCGCATTGAACCATCCTTCTTTTTCACAAACAACATTGGAACTCCCCAAGGGGATGAACTAGGCTGTATAAACCCTTTGCTTAATAATTCATCTAACTGCTTTTTAAATTCTAACATTTCGGTGGGTGATAACCGATAGGGTGCCTTGGCTATCGGTGTAGTTCCAGGAATTAGATGGATTTTAAATTCTACTTCCCTATCAGGTGGTAATCCAGGTAGTTCTTCTGGGAATACATCTGAGTATTCTGATACTACTGGAATTTCCTTAAGTTTCTTACCTTTAGTGTTAATGATTGCCGAAATCATATACACTATTCCTTGTTTTCTTGAATAACTAGCCACTTTCATTATTGAAATGAACTTGATTGGCTTACGTGGGTTATCTCCTGTAACCACCACTATTTCTCCTGTGGGTGTATGAATTTCTATAGAGTTCTTATCACAGAGGATTTGAGCATGGTTGGCTACTAACCAATCCATTCCTAACACGACATCGAATCCGGCTAAGTTCATAGGTAACAGGTTTGTAGAAAATTTATGGCCTAAGTGTTCTATCTTTTCTTCTTGCAAGACCTTATCTATGTTAACAGAATTTCCATCTGTTGTTTCTACAGTAAGAACTTGTCTAAGTTTGTTTAAGGGTAGTTTAAGAGCTTGGCAGAATGAAGTATTTATAAAACTTTGATTTGCACCAGAGTCAAATAATACTTTCGCATAAACGTTGTGAACTAGGAACGTACCAGCTATCACATCAGGAATTAGCTCTGCTTCCTGGGTAGTTAACTGGAAGGCTCGTGCATTCTTTTTGGTAGTTCCTTCTGCAGGTTTGGCTTTGTTGTCAGCTGGTTTGACCAGTTTAGGGCAGTCTGGTCTAAAATGTCCAGCTTTTCCACAGTTAAAGCAAATTATGGATTTCTTCCTTTTGCAATCTTCTTCTTGATGCCCTGGAATTTTGCAGAAATTGCAATATCCTTTGCATCGTCCAAAATGCTTTCTTTTACAGGTACTGCAAAATGGAGTAGTGGAACATTGCCCGGTTCCCTTTTTCTTGAAGTTGCTACTATTACCCACACGAAATCCTTGGGTAATCTTTTGGGCCACTTCCTTTTTCCGGTTTTCTTCTCTAGTGCGTACCAGCCCGTCGGTTAAAGTGTTGGCTAATTCCACCACATCGTCAATTGTGAGGGGTCTCGTAGCTTTAACAATATCACGGATTTCGCTAATTAAACCCCAAATATAGCGAGAAATAAGTACCGGTTCTGGCGAAGCCAGGGTTGGTACAACTCTAGCATACTCGAAGTATGTCAAAGTATACCCTCGACAGTCTACATCCACCATCCGGTGGTTCAGGAACTTATTTGTCATTTGTTCCTTTTCATATTCGGGACAAAATTTTCTTTCTACTAGTCTCTTAAATTCTTCCCAATTCATGGCATAAGCCACATCGCTTCCCTTGGCTTGTAGCACCGTATTCCACCATTCGAGTGCCCCTTCTTTAAAAAGATGTGACGCGTACATGACCTTGTCTTCCTCAGCACATTTACTTATTTTAATTACTGCTTCGGTTTTCTCTAACCAACGCAGTGCAGCCGTTTCCCCTTCATTGCCTGCAAATTCGATTGGTTTACAGGCAAGAAATTCCTTGTAAGTGCAACCAGGTGTTGCAGCTTTCATTTTCTTAAGAAATGGGGCTTGCATCACATTATTATCATTATTATTAATGTTGCCGCCTCCATTTACACTATCACTGAAATTGTCGCCGTGAGTATGTTTGCTGGGAGTAGTTGGTTTAGGTTCAACTGGATTTCGGGCAGCAACTAGGATTGCTGGAATAGCATTTGCTATTCCATGGGCAACGATGTTTTCTATATCTTGCCTATTAAGAAATTGGTCTCCGTTGTTTTGTTCGGATTGATTATCTTCGTTAACTGGTTCATTGACGGCGTGTTCCATCTGATTTATCAATAAATAAATTTTTTGCACAAAATAAACTAAATAATAACCAGTTACAATAAAATAATCATACATAATCATGTCAACATATATAGCCAAAATTGTCGACTTTGCAACGTTGATATTTTTATATAGTAGTATGCATCCATACACACTGGTTATATTACAAAAGTTTTATTTTAAGTTATTTTACATGATTATATTTTAATTAATATTTATTATTATTTTATTATTATTAAACACATAAGCATACAACTACATACGATCTCCGTCAGCTGGCACTTCAGAAACGACGTTCCCTTTCGTCGTATTTCCATGATATCCTCTCCCCCACTTCCTGGATTCTGTTTCCTGCGTCCACCAGCTCCTCGCCATAGTGGCGAAGTTCAGCCAAGTTTTCAGTGCTCATTGGTGGGTTTGGTGCAGGCTCTGGGTCAAACTGGGGGAAAAAGGTGTTAGGGTTATTCAAGAGATTCTGAAATTGCCAATCACTTGTCCACCATTCCTCCAGCTCTCCTGGTAGAAGTTGGTGGTTGACAATGGGATCTGGGATAGCAGGTTCTAAATTAACTGGAAGTTGTGATTCAATTGGGTAATTGAAGAGGTCTTCATTGGCAGGTCCATTGAGGTCACAATTTGCCAGTTTGCGATCAAGCTCCTCCCACGGTGGCATTTCCTGGGCTTATCCTGAACTTTTCCCGATCTCTTTTCCTTTGCCTTTATCATTTGGGTTCTCAGTCTTTTTAATCCTCTGTGCGGCTCGCTTCTTCCTCCGTACGCATCTCCAGCCTACGATTATCCTTCTCTTTTTCGTCTTGGGTTTCTCCTGAGGTTGGGCTTGGAATTCCATAGGTTCTTCAGTGTCGGCCAGATAATCGGAAAAGTCTCTGGAAACTTCCATACCAACATAATGGATATTGAGACTCTTAAGAGCTTCATACAACTCATTCATGCTGTTTAGCAGATATAGAGAAAACACAAAATTGCAAGTTAAATTTCACAAAATCACAGAGTGGCAATTTGAGAAATTAAGTATTTCTAAATATTTAATTGGCTTAAATCAGTGGCTCTGATACCACATTTTTCTGTCACAGCCCCCGTCCCGGTGTGACACGGTCCAGGAGCCGCGGGACAGAAACCCGTGGTATTTATTATTTGAGTTGACAGCGGAAGTTTAACAGAATCTTTTGAAACTTGAAAATGTCCAATTATTTTATTTCATAATTTGGTGCAACCCCCGTAATTTACAATAGAGGAATTTCTTGAGGAAATTTCCTGTTTTACAAAACATGCTTATTTATTTTACTGAGCCACTACTTCAAGCTTGTTAGTGCTCCGTAGCACGTTTTCCTTGATTCCCATTAAGTCACCTGAAACATGTTTTAAAAAAAATTTAATCAGCGGGGAAATACTGGCGAGTCATTCAGGTTAAATAAAACGACACATTAGTTATAAATTACAGCATAAGAGCGATTACAATGGCTACTATCTTATTTTTATCTGGCGCCGTGTCACACCCTGGTTACGATGGTCATACCACTATTGGGTCCTTTCACCCAAGTAGTGATGATTATCACTGTTAGGTTGGTGAACCTAACCGTGAGAAATTAGTAATGTGCACAATAACCCACTTGCCAGTGATTTAAGATAACCAAGACTTAATCGCTGTAATTATAACTTCTGAAAAGTATTGTAAAACATTGTTGATAAAAAGAGAATGACTCACATTGCAAGTTTAGTTGGGCAGAGTTTAGCCTACTGATAAGCCTGATAACCTAATTTAAACAGCAATGCATACGAAACTAGGTCAGTAACTTAATACAACATTTATGATAACTCACGAAATCAAAACCCTCACGACGAATGACAAAGTATAGCCCAAATATGGGCAGCACTTAAACATCCATCGGATTGGTTTCAATCGATCGGACATTATATCGTTGCAGTGATCGAGTTAATACCCTGTACTCGTAGCAGCGTTTCACTACTTGGAAATTCGAATTTAAGCAGTTTCTTTCGTTTTTGATTGAAATTTTCGAGCACAGAAGCAAGTCCCATGCACCAGCTACTTATAGCAACTTTTTAAGTTTTACGCGGCCCGCGTAAACCTTAACATAGGTTTTACGCGGCCCGCGAGAGCTCCTAGTCTACGAGTAGGGCTAGCGTGTCATCAGTAGGTCCGCCACGCGTGCGACACGTGGCTTGGAATGCTCATCCGGTCAAATTTAAGTTGACGCGGCCCGCGTAAATGTGACCTTATGGTTTACGTGGCCCGCGTGAAAACTAAAAGTCTGGTTTTCTTGGTTTTTCATGCAAATTAGGGTTTCAGGGGTCCGGGTTTTCACTTACGGGTCGTTTTTGGACAATTTTGGAGGTCCTTACAGGAATAGTTTAGGCCCTTCGTTGGGCTAAATGGGCGGCTGCCTGTGTTGGTGCATTCATCTGTCGTCTTCGTCTTATGTCGAGTCTCAGTCTCGTTACGGATCTGAAAGAAGATGATGTTATCATCTTTAATGATGACATCATAATAGTGATGTCATCATTGCATCACTACATATAAGACAAAAGGTTTAGAATGTTAAAGTTTGAGTTCGGTCAAAATGTTTTTTCTAATTTCGCTTATAGGGACATAGAGGTGATTTCGCTTATTTGGTTATTGATAGTTTCGCTGATATGGTCATTAAGGTTTCGCTCATGTGACTTGTATCTTGGAGCGAAACCTCAGCAACTATAAATAGGTGCACATAAGCGAAATAACAGAATAGTTTGAGGTGTGTTCTTCCGGTGAGCCACGAAGTGCTGTCGAAGTGTAGATTCGATTGTAAACGTCATTTAGATTAATAGAATCAACATATTAAAGTGAATTCTCACTGAATTGAATCTGATTTGTCTGTTTCCGCCATTCAAATCAGTAATAGCTCTTCTAATCGACTCGTTTAGGTCCGAATTCGATCCTACAATTGGTATCAGAGCCAGTGAAGAAGAGTTCTATACAATTCAGCCGATAATTCTGTTTCTACACCATTCTTTTTTGAAAATCAAAACTTTTTACGGTCAGAATCGCTTCAAATTTTCACATTGTGTTGGGAATTGATATCTAACAAATCCTTGAAAGTATCAGCAGTTATTTCGAACTAAAACTGGTTATTTTTGTGATTTCGCTCATAATTGCTCGATTGATATGATGACGTCACAGTGATTCAGCTCGAAAATTGGTTCTGATTCAGCTCTTAATTGTTGTCAGTGATTTCGCTCAGAATAGTTATCGAGTAATTCCGCTCCAAAGTGTTTAGGTTATCAGTTCACGTGATCACCCTCGGTCAAATCAATTGAAAGTTGTTGTCTGCCACACTCATATTTGTGGTCAAATGAGATTTTAGTGGACAGAAGTCAGATTGCATGTGATATCGGTTGGTCGGTCATTTGTCAGTGTGTAAAATTGTTGGACATACATGAAAGGTTTGCATGTGAATTAAAGTCATTGACTTTAATTGTGTTTATCGGTTCATTATTTTCAAAGTTGCATGTGAGTTGGACAATTGCATGTGATCAGTCATATATTGAGGTCCAATCAAGCTATGTGATTGTCGGTATAGTGGATTATTCTCGGTAACAATAAACTATAATTCAAAGCCCAAGTAGAGTGATCGGCCCAATTAGTTTGGTTGTGATTGTTTTTTGATGATTCTCGGCCCGTGAACAAGTTTTTTTTAAAAGAAAGCCCAATCATTTCAGATTGCTTGTTCGGCCCTATCACAGTTTGAATTTGATCCTGGTCAAAGCTGTCCGCACAGTGTGTCAACTTTCTGTCTGCACAGAATATTCATCAGTTTGAGTAACAGTCTTAGTCGGTTAATTGATAAGTCTTTAAACTGATTGTGTTTTGTCTGTGTTTTTGTGAACTCTCGAAATCGAAACATGGATTTTGAAGAAGTGTTGGCATATGTGTATCATGAATCTAATCAGTATATTCCGATAAAGAAAGAAGAAGAAACAGTCTCAGCAAAAGAAGTTTTGGAAAAAGTTTCGGTTTTTGATCACTCGTCTGATGAAGAGAGTGACAAGTATGAAGAAGAAATCCAAAGACTTGAAAATCTTAAACAACAACTTCCATCTGATCAACGTAGTGGAAAGTTATTTTATGCCGATAAAATTGAAAAATTGAAAGAAAAACAAGATGCAAAAAGAAAGAATCAAAAGGCAGTTATTGTTAAAGAATAGATCAGAGTTGAGCAGATTGAACAAGTTCCGTCAGTCAAGGTTGCGAAAGTAGAATCTGAAAAACCTGTATCTGTGAATCCTGAACCAGAGTTAAAGAAAGAGGTTACAGAAGACGCACATATCTTTGATCATTCATCAGAAGAAGAGAGTAAGGGTGAAAGTGTTCATGAGGAAAAGAAACAGGTTGAAAATATTTCAGCTTTAAAGGTTGAAACAAAAGCTGATGATAAACAGATTCTTGTTTTGCTGAAAAATTGTGAGAAGTTGACATCTGAAAATGACAAACTCTTGAAGTATGTAGAGAGTTTGTCATTAGAAAACAAAAATCTTAAAAAATCAGAAAATGTTTTGAAAAATCAAATATACAATTTGGAAAATGAAAAAGTAAAAATTGAGAAAGATTTTCAAAGTCAAATAAAAATTTTAGAAGATGAGAGAGATTTGTTTGGTAAAAACAATCTTGAAAAACAAATTGCAATCAATTCTCATCTTGAAAAGATTATTCGACTTGAAAAAGAAGCAGAGTGTGCTCAAAAGAAAATCAAGGAATGGGAAGAAAAGTTGAAGGTGTTTGTGAATACTTCAACTATTTCTTGTCCAAAACCAATTAATTTAGTTCCAATAAGTGACGATGTCACAAACTTTGACAAAGTCAAAGTTGAAGATTGTGATGAGAAATCTGATGATGAAAATGAAAAAATGAAGAAAAAGAATTTATTTTTGAAATTAAAAGAAAAGTTTCAAGAAATTGTTCCACAATCAACTGAAAAGGGAGAATGCTCTAAGCAAAAACCTTTGAAGAAGAAAGTGGAACAAAAACAAAAAGAGAAAATTTTGAAAAATGTTCAAAAAGAAAATAAAAGTTCATCAGATCAATCATCCAATCGCAATAAAAAATTACAAAAAGTAAAAAATGAAAATTCAAAAATTGTTGGTAATGAGTGGTGCAGGTCGGACCACAGAACTCAAAGGCCAAATCTAGCAAACAAGAGGAGGAAAGATTATCACCAAGCCAGACAATGCTATGATTTGAATGTTTGGTGTGAAAGTGGTGAATGGTACGATAACAGAGTGTGTTACTCTTGTGGTGTTCGAGGACACATTGCTGTTAACTGCCAGAATCGGTGGTTTGAGACTAGAAGATGCTATGAATGCAATATCATAGGTCACATTGCCAGAGATTGCTCAATGAGATCAATGAGAAGATCGAGAGCTGAATCTCAGAAGCAGGTGAAGAAACCAGTCAATGTCAAGCCCAAAGAACAGAAGGTTCAAGAACCTAAAGTTCAAGAAAAGAAAGTGAAGCTTTCACAGGGGTAAAAAGACAGACTGAGGAAGAAGAGGAAGAAAGCGAGAGAGTATCTCGAAAGGATTTTGTCCTCGGATACAGCTGGCAAAACAGATAAAAGTTCTGATAAATCGTCTTGCTCTCCAAAGAACAACAAATCTAGCAAAACGCATTCATCAGATACAAATCTGAGGACGAAAGAGGGAAAGAAGAAGAAGAAAGTTTGTGGCAATGAATCTGTTTCTTCGGAAACAAAGGAGCCACATGTCGGCGATGAATCTGGCTCATCAAAGTCAGACAAGCCACATTCAGGCAATGATTCTGGTATGGTAAAACCAGAAGAGCCATGTGTTGAGGTAAATAATGAGAATTCTGGTCTAACAATGGATGATGCAAATTTTCCACCATTGTTGAACAAGAATTCAAAATCACCCAAGGACCGTCAGGCTTGGGTGAATCTGTTGAAATGAAAAACCTGACTTGCCGGAGTTCCCAGGTTAGTAAGCGTGGAACATGAATCGGCACATTTCTTGAGAAATTCACGAAAGTGATATTTCGTCTTACAAGTGGTAAATCAGGGACATTAAGTTGTACTTGATTTTCTACATGTGATTGTGTTGTTAAAATCGATAAATGTTAAATCTTACAAGTGGTTAAAGAAAACAAGGTGATGAATATGATCCCCATGTTTGAGAAATGACTAACAAAACTTATTTTCCGGAAAAACCATTTTGATTAAAACAAACTTAAGTGTTTTGAAATCACTATGGGAAAATAGTTTGTTGTGAGGGGAGTTCTGATTGTTTATGCCAAGAGAATGGAGAATTGAAGTGATTCTCATCATGTTGTCACATTTCTTGTACAGTTTGTTTTCAAATTTTCCCAGAAAATCAAAATTGAAACATATTTTGATTTTAGGGGGAGTAAAAATTTTAAAAAAATTAGAAAATTTGAAAATGTCAAAAACATTGAAAAAATGAAAAAATGCGTTTTGTTGTCAAAAAGAGGAAATAATAGTAGATCAGTTGGACTGTCACAGCATGCTAAAGAAATGGAGAGATAAAATGTGATAAACGATCTTACTAAAGATGTGACGGTAGGCTCAGCTAGACTAGTAGATTTGCGATAACGATACAAACTTAAATGAAAAAGCCTAGTTCTAGTGGGAAACATAGTCAAAAGCATAGTACTTAGTTTTGTCCTTCTTGATTGTGTGCCTACTGAGTAATCGCTGATTGTCGAAAGACATAAAACTGGTTAAGTTTGTGAACTTTCACAACTTTGCTAAAAAGTCGCTGTGATTGTGCATTTCATTTTGCAAAGATTTAAACTTGTTTTATTTCTTTATTTTGTTTAAGCATCGGACATCCTCTGCGTATACGTGAGTATCGACCTGGATGTTGTTGCCTAAACGTTCTGCTTTATTTTCTTTGGTGTTTCGTTTAAGCTTTGGATCACCTCTGCGTATACGGGAATATCGATCTGGTGGTTAAAGCCTAAACAACTTCAACTTGTTTTATTTTTCTTATTTTGTTTAAACATTGGACTTTCTCTGCGTATACGGAAGTATCGACCTGATTGTTAATGTTTAAACATTCTGCTTTATTTTCACACAAATCACAGTTGATAAAAGTTTAAAGGCATTACTTGAGATAGTGTATTGCATGATGAGGGGATATGCTGAGATCGTGGGGTCCATAAGAACTTAGTGCAAAATTAATATACTTTAAACGTATCGGTAAGCATGTCGAAAGTTTTTAGATTGAGTTTAAGTGGACAACATTATCGTCAATCCATGTGAATCGTTTAGAACTTAAAATGTTTAAAGCTTAACGGTGCTTGTGATTGGTCACATAAACTGATATGATCCTCTTACACAAGCTCACAAAAATATTGTCTGTAAATATTTCTTTACTGCATTTCTTTTCAGTCTAAAATCCAAAAAGATTTTTAGTGTGTTTTAGCTTAAATTTTGAAAAATTCAAAAAGATTTTCGACAACTGATGTTGATGAGCTGATTTTCAAAATTTCAAGTGCTAAACAAGATGAACTGGTTTGGGAGTGTGTGTACTGATTTGAAAAATTTTGATTTAAGAAAGAAATTGAGTTTAGTTAATCAGGGTCATTAATTTGAACTTGATGTAACTATTTTCAGTAAGTTTTTCTTATTGTTTTAAGTAAAAACTTATGTTTTTTGATGAGAAAATGTGTGCAGGATATGAGCTTAAACAGAGATAAAGCCAGGGATTGATCTCAAGGCGATAGCTAATTACAGATGGCGATCCCATCATGATGAGAGGGGGACTCTGACGAGGTTAGAGCCAAAGAGAAGATTCTGGTATATGCTAAGAAAGAAAAGAGACTGATAAAGACTGAAGATGCGAAGACTCGACACTTAAGACTCGTCAACATCTGAGGGGGAGTCTGTTGGTGCATTCATCTGTCGTCTTCGTTTTATGTCGAGTCTCAGTCTCGTTACGGATCTCAAAGAAGATGATGTCATCATCTTTAATGATGACATCATAATAGTGATGTCATCATTGCATCACTACATATAAGACAAAAGGTTTAGAATGTTAAAGTTTGAGTTCGGTCAAAATGTTTTTTCTAATTTCGCTTATAGGGACATAGAGGTGATTTCGCTTATTTGGTTATTGATAGTTTCGCTGATATGGTCATTAAGGTTTCCCTCATGTCGTATCTTGGAGCGAAACCTCAGCAACTATAAATAGGTGCACATAAGCGAAATAACAGAATAGTTTGAGGTGTGTTCTTCCGGTGAGCCACGAAGTGCTGCCGAAGTGTAGATTCGATTGTAAACGTCATTCAGATTAATAGAATCAACATATTAAAGTGAATTCTCGCTGAATTGAATCTGATTTGTCTGTTTCCGCCGTTCAAATCAGTAATAGCTCTTCTAATCGACTCGTTTAGGTCCGAATTCGATCCTACAGCCTAGCACTCCCCTATTGGCCTAACAAATTTACAATTTTATGCCCTTTTAAAATTACGATTTTGCCATCAGTTAAAAATTATGTTTTTGCCCTCACTTAAAAATAAATTTACGCTTATGCTCCCAACTAAATATTTCAATTTTACCCCCGGTTAAAAATTACGGTTTTCCCCGTTTCAATTTACAGTTTTGCCATTAGTTTTTTTTCCTTAAAAATACGATTTTTCCATCTATTCAAAATTATGTTTTTACCCCCACTTAAAAATAAATTTACGCTTTCACTCCCAGCTAAAAATTTCAATTTTGCCCTCGGTTCAAAATTACGATTTTGCCCCGTATAAATATATAATCTTGCCATTAGTTTTTTTTTCTCACAGCCAAGTTACGATTTTACCCTCAACTTTAATTTACATTTTCCCCATCGTTTTTGTTTGTTTTCCTGGTGACATTACAAGTTTGCCCCCAGTGTAAAATTACAGTCGTGCCGGCAGCTTCCTGGCACTCCCCCGTTGATCCATTTAGTTTACAATTTATCCACGAATTAAAATTATGATTTGGCCCTCAGTAAAAAATTACGTTTTTCCAATCGTTTTAGTTTTTTTACCAAAACTATAAAGGTTTTTTGTTTTAATTGGTTTACTCGATTTAATTTTTTACGTGTCAAGGAGCTGCCTAAGACTAGCTCATTAGTTCTGAAAAATTACAGTTTTGCCATGAGCCCAAAATTACGGTCTTATTATCGTTTTTGTTTTTTTTTTCCTAGCAAAATTATAGTAGTCTTTTTTTAATTGGTTGATAATTATTCGACCATCGCCCAGCAACGCGGACGGGGCATCTACTAGTGTACTAACAATAATAGCTGTGACTTTCCATTAAATGAAAGTCGTGAGATATTATTGTCGTAACATAAGAGCACAAAGGCAAGGAAAAGTTTTTTTTTTTTTCCTTTCTGAAGGGTGACTTTCTATGTACAAGATCTAGTGGTCACCGGGTTCTTTTCAAAGACAATCTCCCGTCAGCCTCGCCTACGAACGCGATGTTCTATCGGGCCCCGGCCGCCGCCCAAACTGACCTTCGTCCGGAAACAATACTGCCCCCACACGAGAACCTCGCTGGGATAACAGCTGGGTAAAATTGGGTTGCCCTCCGGATCGAACCATGAAAGGCAAGGAAAAGTAGCACGAGTCCCTTAAAAGTATTTATACACCCCTGTAAAAAGAAATATAGGTTACACTAACGGGGCAAACAAAAATGTAAAAAAAGATTATGGATAAGAAAAAAACCAACTCCTTTAAGAATTCGAAACTTAGGTTCTGTTTGTTTTTTGGCCAGAAGTACTTCTGGCCACTTATGTCTGCGCGACGCAGACGCGCGCAGACGTTTGATGCCTGCAGCTTGTTTGTTTTCTCGCAGACCTTTCATTAAAAAATGTCTGCGAGACCTCTTCTTGGAGCAGACATGGACCCAAGTCTTCTCCTCGTAGACGTTTACCTCTTCTTGGCACCACCTCCACCTCCGACACCACTGCTCCGCCACCACCTCCACTCCGCCACCACCTCCACCTCCGACACCCCTGCTCCGCCACCATCTCCACCTCCGACACCCCTGCTCCGACACCATCATCGTCATCATCTGTTATCATCATCATCATCATCATCGATGGGAAACAAAAACCCCAAATCGAACCAAAACCCTAATCGAACAAACCCCCAAATCGAGAGAGTGAGAGAGATACCGTAGAGAGAGAGAGAGAGAGAGATCGGTGGTGGTGGTGCTACCAGATCGGAGATCGGTGGTGGTGCTTGAACCGAAACCCTAAATCGAACAAACCCCCAAATCGATGAGAGAGAGATACCGTAGAGACTAGAGAGAGAGAGGGGGGGAGCAGCAGGAGACCATCATCATCATCATCATCATCATCATCGGAGATCGGTGGTGACGGTGGTGATGAAGGCAGAGAGAGAGAGAGATCGAGGGAGGAGAGTGTGGAGGGGGTGGGTGGTTGCGACGAGGGAGGTTTGTGGTGACGGTGGTGACGGTGGTGCTTGGTGGTGGTGATGAAGGCAGAGAGGAGAGAGATCGAGGGAGGTGTGTGTGTGAAAGTGTGTTTGTGTGTGTCTGAGAAGAGAAGATGTTTTTATAAAATAAAAAAAAAACAAACCCTCTTTTCCTTGCAGACTGCAGACATTTGGTCCACCTCTTCTCCTGTAGATGTCTGCAGATATGGTCCGCAGACTGCAGACCTTTTCCCACAGAAAAAACAAACAGCACCTTAGTAAATAGGTTATAGGCCTGAGTCATAGACTCATGGCTCAAATCTATATGTTGCCAGCCCAAATAAAGCCCAAATTAAATCCAAGTGTAGCTAGCCCATTTCAACTTCCGCGTATAATTACGAAACAGCCCTTATCTCTTCTCTGTCAGATAAGGCTATTGAGGAAGAGGATAACAGAAAAAACACATCAGGAAAACAATGGCGTGTGTATCCTCTCTGTGTACAACATTTGCAGCACAGAGTACAATACCTTCCTTCTCTCTCCTCAATTCTGCTCGAGCAACACGAAGCTCTCTCTCTCTAAAACAAACTGCTACTTCTGCACTGAAACCCTCAACTGCATCAGGCCTTCTTCACTGCTCCTTCGTATCTTCATCACTCTTTCTCTCCTCTTCTTCATCCGCATTCTCCGGTAACTTTTCATTGCCCTAATTATGAAATTAAAGTAAAATTAGCAATTCGTTCATGAAATTTCATGTTTTATTATTCAATATGTTATTCTATTAGGGTTAATTTGTTTAGTTTATCGATTAATTTCATGTAGATAGTTTGAATTTGGATATACTGTGCAAAGTTAGGGTTTTGCATGTTATAGTGTATAGGAGATTATTGTTTTTTGGGTTTGTTGACTTTATAAAGTCAACGCAGTATGCAATGGTTGAAGAATAGTTGCAAATTGATTATAGGTTCATCATTGGGGTTGGACTTGAGTTCTAGGAGTGGGTTGGAATCGGAAAAGAGGCGTGTTTTGGTGGTTAGGGCTGGAAAGAAGTTTCAGCTTGCTCAAACAAAGAGGAACAAGTCGCGAAAGTCGTTGGCACGCGTTCATGGTTTTCGTTTGAGGATGAAGACGACTAGTGGACGAGCGGTGTTGAAGCGCAGGAGAGCGAAGGGCCGTTGGATTCTCTGCACTAAATCGAACCCAAGTGGTGGAAAACGGGCTTGATTGAGTGAGTAAGTTGCTGCTTTAGGTCAACTACAGTGGCCTATTTTATGCCGTTTTTTTGTATTTGTGTAATCCTTGTTTTACATTTTGATGTCATGTCACTTGTTGAAACATCTCTCATGTGACCATTTCAGTTAAGCAATATATCTTCAATAGTTGTAACTTTCGTATAAAGACTTTTGTTTTATGCATACTGACCCCTTGAAGGTTATATAGACGTTATCATATTGGGAATGCCCCTAAGAATTGATGGTAGAATAGCATTTCGTTAGTGGAATATGTACACGAGTTCCTTTCACATATTTTAATTACAAACATACGTATGAACAAGATTACATATAAAACATTTCGAGTTGTGAGGAAAGATAGATTGTGAGCAACACAAAGACCTTGCATACATTCATCAACCTTATGCTGTTGGATAAGATGAATCCATAGCAATACCACACAGGCCTTCTTTAGCACTAACATCTCTTTCCATCATTATGTATCCATTATCTCCCCAACTCGCACCCCATGAGTTCTTCACCAACCAATACTTTGTACCATCATCGGCTATTCCATACCCGACTGCTGTTACACCATGATCCAAATCAGTCCCACAATCTCCTGTAAAAACCCCACTCGAGTAAAACTGAAAATCAGCTCCACTTGCATCTATAGAAACTGACACAGGTTGATTCGCCACTGCCTGTAACAATGCCTTTTCACTGTTAATGGGAACCTTTTCGTACCCAATAATTTTGGCAATGCGAACAGATTCTTCCTTGGTGTTGCAGGTTCCATCGGCAGCTGTGTATGGGTATCCTGCTTCCGTGTTGATGCCTTTGTTTTTTATGATGAATTCAAACCCGTCTTCCATATATCCGCCTTCGCATCCTTGGTCTTCACTTGTTTTGTCACAATCTACTATCTCTTGCTCAGAGAGCGAAATCAATTTTCCAGTTGTGATTTGAGTGATCCCTTCGGTTGCAGCTATTGTTGAGAATGCCCAACAACTTCCTGTTTAGAAGAAAATAAGAAATGAAACTTCTCCTCTTGATTGTAACTTACAAGTTCCGCTAACTGTTAAGTAAAAATATGGATGCTTAAATAACTTACCGCATTGACCTTGATCTTTGACTGGGGTGACCGCACCTTTTTTCCTCCAATCCATGCTGGACGGAATTACGGTCACGTTTTCATACTTAAATGGTGTGGCACGAGTTGATTCAAGATCAGACGGGACCTTGAAGCCGTTACGAGCAGCCCTGAACTCCTCATTTGTTTGGTCAGCAAACTGGTTAACACTCAGCTTGTAAGGACGGTTTCCAGCATTGTTGAATGATTCTATATATTCGACATTGTTGCTGAATATCTTGAATCGCATTTCTTTCTCCACATCATCTCTATATACGCGCCCATATTGAGCCATCCATTGTTGGTGCTGTTGTAACATAGTCTCTGGGGTTAGTGTCCGCGATGTGACTTGACATGCACACATCGCAAAAACAAGCAGGGCTGCTACGATAACCGATCTTGATGAAGAACTCATGACTAGTTTTGGTTTCCACAAGAGGGCTATGATTAATGTAAGGTTTGATGCTCTAAAATGAAGAAAGTTGGTTTATAAATAGTGAAAAGGAGCCTTACTACGTAGGTGTTATGGCAAGGAAAGATGTAACAGAAGACTACGTCGAAACTGTCTTACCAGAAAGTTGAACCTTGATTTGTTTTTCTCTTAGGAATTCGCATATTGTAGAAAATATTACTTAAAAATATTGCATTTTCATTTACAGGTTGTTTAGTCATATGCATCGGCTTGCAATTACATTTTTAACGGCAAACCAAACTACTTATAAATATCTCTATATCTGCAACATGCACCTAACAGGATTTGAATTCTCCACATCTTAGATAGAGAGAAGACATTTGACCACCACAAAATGCGTGTTAGGGATGACTTTAGTTTTCTGTAGTATCATAACCAGTTATTGGGAGTCATGTAATATCTTACTTTTAATAAACAATTTCAAATGTCATGTTACAACACTATATCATCCCTCATCGGTTTTAATTAAAAATGATTTATTTATTTATTTTTAAGTCTGGTTAATATCATAGCATGACAACATTGTCTTTTAAAATCGAGTAAATTTCAAAGTTCGTCCTTTATGTATGTCTAATATATCAAAGTATGTCATTTATCTTTAATAACCTCAGAAAACATCCTTAATGTTTGAAAAACCAATCAGGTTATGTCCTTTACCCTAAACCTTGTTTGTTTTCCCAGTTAAATCAGGTCATGTGAGAAGCATATGAGGGTATATTGGTCTTTACCTTAATACTAGAAAAATAAAATTATAAAAAATTCAAATCTTCTTTCTCTTAACTATAAGCTTCATAATCTGCACATTATATCTTCAAAACTTCAAACAAAACCCAGATCTTCAAAACACAAAGAAAAAAATATTCAAAACTTCAAAACCCAGATATTCAAAACCCGGATATTCAAAACTTCAAAACCCAGATTATCATCAACATTATCATCAATAACCCATGAACAAAAAAACCCCCAATTTCTTACAACTCACCAAAATTAGGGCAACAAAGTGGTTTATTGAGATCTAACAATCCTACCACCACCACAACCTACCTGCCGCCACCACCGCCACCACGACCCACCTGTCGCCGCCATCACCGCCACCACGACCCACCTGTCGCCGCCATCACCACCGCCACCACGACCCACCCGTGTTGACTGTTTGACTGATGTTGACCCGACACCGAATCTGAACCGAAAATGAAACTGAGTCGGTTGGCTACTTTGACTGGACCCGAACCCAAACTGAAACTGGGTTGTAATGAATCTGAAAATAAATCCAAACAGAATCCGATTTTGAAGTGAAACTGGAACTTAACCGAAAAATACTCAAAACCCTTACCGGAATAGAGACTGCTGTGACTCGAGAGGGTCGCTGGAACCTGAACCCACGACTGCTGTGACTCGAGAGGGTCGTTACAGACCTGAGAGTAAAAGAGGTGAAGATGACGAGTTGGATAAGTTTACCGGAGAAAATTCCTGAACCCACAACTGCTGTGACTCGAGAGGGTCGCTGGAACCACCGCCGCCGTAGACGACGGCACCGGCTCCGCCGGTTCTCTCTCTTTCCTGCCTCCTCTTCTGCTCGATCTCTCTCTCTCTCTCACTCTCTCTTGAATATGCGTGGTTGTTGTGGTGGTAGGATTGTTAGATAGAGAGAAGAAGGGGGTATGTTGATGTGCAGGTGATTGAAAGATGGAGAAGATGATGGTGGAGTTTAGGGTTTTTATTAAGGTAAAGACCAATATACCCTCATGTGCTTCTCACATGACCTGATTTAACTGGGAAAACAAACAAGGTTTAGGGTAAAGGACATAACCTGATTGGTTTTTCAAACATTAAGGATGTTTTCTGAGGTTATTAAAGATAAAGGACATACTTTGATATATTAGACATACATAAAGGACGAACTTTGAAATTTACTCTTTAAAATCCTTACCTTAATATCCACACTTTCATCAAATATAATATATATCTTTAAGTTACCAATATTTTTGTTAGATTAGATATGCTAAACATTCCCACAAACTTCGCCCTTTCTTCAAACATATCTTTAATTTATATTTTAAAATAATAATGTTGGGTGGAGATACAATAGGAAGTTTATTTGGCTAGGAAGTGATGTTGACCATCCATTTAGTTAATCAAGGGCTAAGATTAAATGAATGAAATTGAAGCAAAAAAAAAAAGAGGCGCATGAGTTTGTTAGGAGCATTCTAGTCAATCCAGCACAATAGTTTCTCTCTACTCCAATTCCCCCCCCCCCCCCCATTTTTTAAACATTAATAATTTTTTCACACGACATTATTTTTTTATAAACATTGCACCAAAAAATGAGCGTTTTTTTATCTTTAAAACGAGTATACTATTGCTATATTTTCGAATTTTTTTTTGAAAACCCAGTTGCGTAAAACGCAATGGAGAAAACCCAGTTGCGTAAAACGCAATGAAAAAAACGTAAAAAAATGACTTTTTCTAAAACGCAACGCACAAAAAACACTTAAAAATGTCTTATTTCTAAAACGCAATGGCCAGAAAACACTTAAAAATGTCTTATTTCTAAAACGAAATGGTCAGAAAACACTTAGAAATGTCTTATTTCTAAAACGCAATGGCCAGAAAACACTTAGAAATGTCTTATTTCTAGAACGCAATGCCTATAAAACACATAAAAATGTCTTATTTCTAAAACGCAATGGCCTAAAAACACAAAAGAAAATGTTCTCTCTAAAACGCAATGAACTGAATACACATAAAAATGTGTTTACCTAAAACGCAATCAGTAAAAACACTTCAAAAATGTTTTATTTCTAAAACGCAATGACCAGAAACTGTTGTTCACAGAACCAGAAACTGTCTAAAACGCAATGACCAGAAACTGTTGTTCACAGAACCAGAAACTGTTGTTCACAGAACCAGAATCTAACTAAAACGCAATGACCAGAACCTGTTGTTTACAGAACCAGAAACACTGTCTACGAATGCAGTTTTGTATGTGAATTGTCTGAACCAGGAAGCAAGAGATAAAAAACTGTCTACGAATGCAGTTTTCCAGAGGCAATTTACATAAAATTAATTTTCTGATGCATTTTTATTACAGCAATTTAATCAGAAAAACCCAGCTCAACCCCAACCAGGGGCTCTGCCCCTTGGACCCCGCTAGGGGCTGCCGCCCCTGGGACCTCGCTACCAGGGGCGCTGCCCCCGGACCCCCGCCAAGATCGTAAAACGCAATGACTAAATCAAAAACCCAGATCGTAAAAATGAAATTAAAGAATTTCTTACACGGATCGAAGTGATTTCTTCAACAATTGACGAAGTTTGAATGATTGAAACAGTTATCAGCGCTCGAATCGAACGAATCGAGCGATTATCTCCAAAATCACCGGGAAAAACGAGATTTTTTATGAAATTAAACTGGGTTTTCTTCAAAAAATCTGAAGAACACGTTGATCGGGTGTTTGAATCATTGATTGGTGATGAAAATCGCACTATAATGTAGTGATTATTGAGATAGAAAGTGAAGAAATGGTTGAAGATGGTGGGTTTTGAAAATGGTGGGTTTTGAAATTACTGGGTTTTGAAAAGTAAGAAGAAAGGCTTGGATTGACTAAAATACCCTTTTTCTTTATTTTAAATGTTGCCACATGTCCTAATCCTATTGCTTCCTACACTTCCTAGCCAAAATAAACTTCCTATTTGATCATTTCCCTAATAATGTTATTTTTTTATTAAACCTTACCAAGAATAGATTTTATGATTTTTTTATATTATAATGATAATGATAATTTTTAATTATATTACCAAAAAAACGCAGAATCAATAATTTTTTTTAAGTATGATGATAGATAGCATGATAGATTTGAAATAAACTTTGGGTTACAATGGATAATTGTTAAATGTAAACGCACACTACAAGAAAGTCGACCAATAGCGGCGTCCCAAAAGTCGCCGCTAAAGGTTGGCCGCTAAAGGGGCATTTGTCGCCGCTAAAGGGTGCTGTCGCCGCTAATGATTAGGACTTTTAGCGGCGACACGTATCTTCGCTAAAAGGTCTTCGCTAATAGGTATTATTAATAGCGGCGACATATGTCGCCGCTAAAACTCAATTTTTTTTTTAATTTTTGTTGTATTTCCCGTTATAAACAAACCTGCCAATTTTCAAGTTTTACGCAACACAAACAGACTAAACAAACATAATGCTTTAAATGCTAAAATCGCATAAAACATTTCCGTACAATAACATCCTAAAATATCCGAAAAATAACATTCTAAAATATCCGTACAATAATACTAATTACTCCTTATCATCCTTGTCAAAAAGGTCGTCGTCGTCATAGTCATCGTCGGTTGCGGCTTGCGGCTTGCTTTCCCCTCGCCGCAAGAAAGGATTCAAGTTGGTTTACGAATGCCGGACTTTGGAACAAAGTCGAAACATATTCCTACATTAACAGATATCAAACCCAATATTATATGAGTATTCAGAACGGCTAAAGGTTCAACAATATGTAAAAAAAAGAACCAAAACTAAAAGCCTAAGTTATATTGAAAACCTATAGTGTTAGATTGTAATATTATATATTGTTTGGATACATGCTATATTTTTGAAGTCAAATTGTATAGTTTACCTCCGAAAAGGGTTGTGCGGTTTGAGGTTGCGCACTAAACGGGTTCGATGGCGTATTCGATGGTTTAGGCCAAAGCCCCCGGAACCATCCTCGTCGATCACCCAAAACGTTTTGAAACACGGCAGCCTCATTCGGCGGTTGAGAACCGCTGCTTTCTCCGCCCATAATCTCGCGTTCTAGATTAAGCTGTATTTTACGAAGATAGTTAAATATAAATACAAATAGAGTAAATTACAACCGGTGTCCTTTACGTTTCTACCATATTACAACCGGTGTCCTTTAACTAAAGATATTACAGGCTCCGTCGTTTATGTTATTAGTTTTTAACATTCTATGTCCTTTAGTGCTAAACTAGTTTAATTTTGACAACAAATTGACCCATTTTTAACTGCATTTAACAGCAATTCAAACCCCCCTTTTTTACAGCTTTTAGGCAGCATTTGCAGCCTATATAACAACAATTAAACCTATTTTTAACAGCAATTAACGTGCATTTCACAACAAATTGACCCATTTTTAACTGCATTTAACAGCAATTAAACATATTTTTAACAGCCTATATAACCCCCCCCCCCTTTTTAATAGCAATTCAAACCCATTTTTTACAGCTTTGACTCTGTAATATCTTTAGTTAAAGGGGTACAAACGTAAAGGACACCGGTTGTAATTTACTCATATATATATATATATATATATGTAGATAGATACTTACATAATTCTGCTCTGCTATCGGGTCAACAAAATTCCCATCTTTATCGGTGTGAGTTTTGCTGTACGTATCAAGACGTTTCAAACCCTGTTTAACATTAAAATTTAGATTAGACGTTAAATAAACATAAACATACAAGCACACACATATAAAACATTACATGTTTGTAGGCGGTGATACTGTATGACGATGTACCCCCACGGTTTCGGAATTTTTGAAGTTGGCGGACTCTTGAGTTTGCCTCAGATCTTGCAATATATTTGGGGTCCAAGAAGTGATCAATGGTTCTCAGCCAGTTTTCATAAGGCATATCCTCGGGGTGGTGTGCCCTTGCTCTTTCGACATCGTCATAACCTCCATTAGTAAGAAATTCTTCCTTAGCGTAGTGCTTGCGGTCGGAGTACCGCTTCATAAGCACTTGTCTAATGCTGCCTTTTAAGTCGCTCGCTTCCAAATCCTGTTCAACTTCATCGAAATTGAAATTCTCCTAGGAATTAAATAAAATTGTTAAAACATTATATAAAAATGTTAAAACATTAACCGCGCGTTTACGGCTGCAGACGCGGCAGCAAACAGTGGCGTTTTTATACCCGTTTGTTGTTGCGTTTGCAGCCGTTTAACGTCACGTTTACGGCTGCAAATGGCTGCGTTATTGCACCCGTTTACGGCTGCAAACGCAGCAGCAAACGGGTGTAAAAACACAGTTGTTTGTTGCTGCGTTTGCAGCCGTTTAACGGCGCGTTTACGGCTGCAAACGCAGCAGCAAACGGCTGCGTTTTTACACCTGTTTGCTGTTGCGTTTGTAGCCGTAAACGCGCCGTTAAACGGCTGCAAACGGCTGCGTTTTTGCACCCGTATGCAGCCGTTTAACACCAATAAATGGCCTAACTTATTTACCTTTAGGTGGTTCATGATGGCATCCTTATGAGGAGTCGGAATTTCCCCCCAACCCATTCTATCGAAAGGGATGGTCCGCCACATGTACAAACCCGCCTCGCGTGAAAATAAGTCGCTCGGTAGACCAACGGGGGTATACGTTACATCCCTATCGAATGTAAGAGAGACGCCCCCCCCCCCCCCCCCGCTTTGACCATCCTGCGAAGCTTTTGATTTTTGGCTTTCCCCCTAACTCTCCTTGGGGAACCGCTGCAATTAAAATAAAATTAAATATAATTAGTGACAACATTTATAATAAATGTAATAAAAGTACTAAATAATAATTGATAACTTACCGTCAGTCTCGTGCGTCCCTCTCCAAAAAGGATCCGGATTTGATGGATCCCCAGCTTCGTCTCCCCCATGTCCTCGGGGCATCACATCCGCCATCAGGTAAACAAATACAAACCACAAAGAAAACATATTTCCTAAAAAGTTACAAATGTTAAAACAAGTGTATCAAATAGAAATTAGTAGAAGGGAAAAGGATCAATGAAGGTGATGGAAAAGGACAAATGTCGCCGCTAATAGTCCCAAATGTCGCCGCTAAAGGTAATAGCGGCGACATGTCGCCGCTAAAGCTTGGCCGCTAAAGGGCTATTTGTCACCGCTATTGGCTTGTGTCGCCACTAATGATTAGGACTTTTAGCGGCGAAATATGTCTTCGCTAAAAGGTCTTCGCTAATATGTATACTTATTATTAGGGACCTACTAATAGACGTGCATAAACAAATTGTACATCCTTGATTTTTTGTATAATTTGATATTGTTGTTAACTTATAATTTGAGACTTGTATAAAAAGCATACAAAATGGAATTGTTAATTTACCCTCATTTCAATTCCTTGACCCAGCCCATTCAGATTCAATGTTGTCCACTATATATACATATTTATTTAAAAACACTTTAAATATGCAAACCATTCATATTTTTTTATTATGTGAGTTCCAATGCAATTAACATCACATTAAGTAAAAAAAACATTCGATACTAATAATGTGAAGCATAAGTTCTATTGTTCACATAAAAATACATAAACTTTGTTCACATCAAAGTTCATATAACAATTCCATTGTATATTAAATAATATTTAATATACCCCTTTAGCGGCGACAAATAATTTTAACTAAACCAATTAGGTGTTAAACTTGTAAAACCGAGATGTCGATTGTAAGTTTAGTTTTGAGTCGTAACCACCCATGCCCACCCATAGTTGATGTCCATTTGCTACATTAGCGCTAGTTGATGTCCATTTGCTACATTAGCGCTAGGTAACTTCGTTGAATTGATTATGAACATATAAAAGGCAGTATCTGGAAATTTTTGTCCATGGAGTCATGATGGGTCCACATTATTGCAAAATTCAGGTTTGTGCATATTTCAACTACTACCTTAAAAGGTAACTTACCAAAACGACTTAACACAACGAATGTTTATTAAACTCTCTTGGTGAATTGTTGAAATGGAAATTTATGTATTTAACAAATGAAAGAATTAAACTCTCTTGGTGAATCGTTGAAATGAAAGAATATGAACAACATTTTTTGTTTATTTAAGCAAACAAAATAAACAAGAACACATGCATGTTTTTATCGTGTATTTTTGTTTGTTCATTTATATTAGTTGCAGTGGCGGATTCAAATTTTTTGTTAGCGGGTGCCAAACATGAGCGGATCAACAACATGAAAAAAATCATTATCTCGTAATAAAAAGAAGAAGAAACGAACATCGATCTAGTCACTGATTTTTTAACTTAAAAATCCAATATTTTTAAAACTAGACCGATGATCTAACCGACAACTCAGTGAACGAGTCGGTTTGTACAAAAGAGGTTACTTCGTAATCAATTAATAATTTGTGGAAGATTCGAAACCTGGCCCACCCGTTTTTTTTTCTTTTTCTTTTTCACAACTTTTCTAAAAACAAGTTCCAATTAACTACACTCTTTTTTTACATATTTTCTAAAAACAAGTTCCATTTAACTACACAAAGGCCCTTGTACTTAAGTTTTGCTAAAATAATAGTTTAACACTTATAGTTTTAACTTCAAACCTTAACTTGTTTACTTATTGCTTTTATATAAGTAATTAACAACTAACCTATGTTCTTACTAGAGGTGGAAAAAAAAAACAACAATGCAAACGGCTGTGAACTTCATCCCCAAACAGATTTAAAAAAAAAACAAAAAAAATATATGTATAAACAGATTTAAAACAGATTTAAAAGTTAATATAAACATAAACTAACCTTATTTTGCACAAGGAGAAGAGGTGGTGACGGTGGTGGCCGTGGAGACAAGGTGGTGCCGGTGGTAGCCGTGGACACGAGGTGGTGCCGGTGGAGAAACTACATTCACCAAGAACCAAGAAATCAACAACCTATATAACAAAATAAACAAAAAAATCAACATAAAACTAACCGATTTGAAGTAGAAATGAAGAGATTCGCCGATTTTGGAGAGAACCCGTGAGGGAGCTGAAAAGATTTGGGGGAAAGTATGTGGAGGGAAGCAAATGGCGCGGAACCTGTGATTTTATTCGTATGGCCAATAGGGGCGACATAATGTCGCCGCTATTGATTATATGCGTCGCCGCTATTAATCTGGGCAAACCCCAGCCGTTGGATGATGATAACAATCGTGTGGCTAGGGTTTAACATGGGACACCGGATTGCGGATTGGACCAATAGCGGCGACTTATTGGATGTCGCCGCTAATAATGTCGCCGCTATTAACCGTTTTTCTTGTAGTGGCAAGTATGAGTTTAGCTATTTTTTCATAGGGTAAATTACGTTTTGAGTCCATGTGTTTTAACGGTTTTAACCACTTAATTTCAAATCAAAACGTTTAATGCCTAAGTCCGTATAGTCACTTTTCTTAACCATTTGAGTCTAAATTTCTACCGCTGTTAGAATCTTTTGGTTAAGTATTGTTAAATGACCAAAATACCCTTATAGTTAAAAACTAAAAAAATAAATTATTATTAGATTTTTCTCTCTCCCCCCCTCTCTCTTATATATCTCTCTCCCTCTTATCTCTTTCTCTCTCTCTAAACATTCTGCACCTTCATCTCTCTCTCATCTTTTTTTCTCTCTCTAGACCACCTGAATCCCCCGCCATCAACACCACCACCACACCACCACCGTCACCACCACAACCATAACTTATCACTTTCCAACACAATATGTTCATGTTCATGTTCATCCTCCGACTAGCGAAGTGGAGTATACCGACTTCCCAAAACTACCTTCTCTTCATCCCCTTCACTCTTCACTTCCCCTAATTCCAACAAACCATCATCAACCAAATTAACAAGTCTATCACCATCATTAACTTTATCTTCAACCTCAATTTGACTCCCATTAGTCGCCTGAAAATCAAAACTTGCATCTCTCCCAACAACTTTAGTATGACCCACAACCTTACTTTCTAACTTCCGTTCTGAATCTCAACCCGCTCCGATTCGGGTTTCTTTTCGATATCAGGTATGTTAAGTTGACCAAAACTCAACAGTGTTCCAAGCAGAACAAACGGGGCGACAATAACAGGAGAAACAGATACCAAAACCGAAAACAATACAGGAAACAATCGGTACATCGAAAACACAAAAACAATCATACCCATATGAACCGGATGTCTAACAACTGATCTGAAGTAAACTATGATCGAAATGCTGACATACTTTTTGAACAATTCAGCACCGATTTCAACTTATTATGAACTCACTGTAACAAAGAACAAATCAGCATAATAGATTGGTCAATTTGTAAGATATTATGATCAAACAGTTGGTACCTTAAATGGGTAAGATTAACAGAGGATCAAGATTGTTGAAGACCCAAAATGATGTGCACAGTAATCGTGGATTGTGGTTGTGGTTGTGGTGGTGACAGTGGTGCTGATGGTGGTGGGGGATGTAGGTGGTCTAGAGAGAGAAAGAAAGATGAGAGAGAGATGAAGGTGTAGAATGTTTGGAGAGAGAGAAAGACATAAAAGGGGAGAGAGATATATAAGAGAGTGAGAGAGAAATCTAATAATAATTTATTTTCTTATTTTTTAACTATAAGGGTATTTTGGTCATTTAACAATACTTAACCAAAAAATTCTAACAATGTTAGAAATTTAGACTCAAATGGTTAAGAAAAGTGGCTATAGGGACTCAGGGCGTTAAACATTTTGATTTTGGACTCAAGTGGTTAAAACTATGGCTGTTCATGAGCCAAACCGAACCGATCGGACCTTTGCTCGTGCTCGATTCGTTTTCAAACCTAACAGAATCGACCCAAGCGTTTTTTCTACCGAGCCAAAGTCGAACTAGCGCTTTTCGATCCGAGTATTTTTCGAACAAGCGTCGAGCGATTATCGAGCGTCGCATAAAAAATAGAAAAGTGACGATAGGGTTGTTAGAAGGTATAAATTTACTAAGTGACAAGGAATAGAAAAAAACTCAACTGGTTCTACCGAGATTATCTAACTAGAAAGATGAATCATCGAACAATTGAAGGAGACCTTTGATCTATGAGAAGTTTAAAATCGAATGAACCGATTGAAGCAACCTTCGGGAGTTGGCATTTTGGCGACAGAGAATTCGAATTATGATGGTTGATGCGGGGTTGTAACTAGGATTATATTATTCTATATTGAATGGCGGGTTGACACTTGAGTATCGATCGATACTTCACATTTCGGTGTTTTGGCATTTTAACTCAGTTGCTCAGGATTATTGGGCAATGGACTATTGATATCGGCCTTCAATTCTATAATTAAATGGGCTCTAGTTGGATCTTGGACCAAACATTATTAATATGTGCTTCAATTTGTTTTATTAATATATATATATATACACACACATATACGTATATATATATATTAAAAATAATTCGAGCCAACCGGGTCGAACCGAACTGAGCATACCTTTGCTCATCCCCGGTTCGTTTCAAATCGAACCGATCCGAACCGAGCGCCTTTTTCAATCGAGCTGAATCGAACGAGCAAATTCCAAACATTTTTCGATTGAGCATCGAACGAGTCTAGAGCGACGAACAATTTGAACAGCCCTAGTTAAAACCCCTAAAACACAGTGGCTCAAAAAGTAATTTACCCTGTTTCATATTTAAATTGATGACGTGATCAACAATTTTTTCATATTTAAACTTACACGTTTATCAACATAGTCCAACTGTTTATTAATATAAGCCAACAATTTTTGAAATTATACGTGAAGCAAGAGGGTTAATTGTGTAACAAAATAATGACAACTAAATTTATAGGTTATATCTAAGTATTTCTTTTCAAGGTTTAATTATAAGATGTAAATTTAATTAAGAAGATTCTTAAAGAATTAATGATTAAACACTTTATACCCTGGTTTGGTACTAATTAGTATGATTAAGAGGTTGTAAACTTGTGTCATAATTATCAGGGGCGCCTAACTACTTGTCTTATCATGCTCTGCAAAACAATCGGTTTTTATTATTTAACCTGTGTAATAACTATCATCTAGCTATACGATATAGAACAACGGTGTAACGCTCCGCTTTTTCGTAACTTTCCTTAATTAGAAAACTCGTCTTATAATTCTATTTTTGGAAGCTTGTTCCTCCTTTAAATCGTATTTCGTTTCATCTTGCAAAAACCGAGACTTTAATCGTAATAAAACCCATTGTCTTATCCCAAATTAGACCTTACATATTCATTTCACTTATACGTCTTGATTCGTTATACGTTTGATACCTTGTTTGTGATTCTTGTGAACATATAATAGACTTTCGAATACATGTCAAACAAACAAAATTATACGTTTCCACGCTTGTTTATACATCATTAACGCTTACGAATACTTAATCATACTTACCCCATACTTATTTTCTATTAATGACCCCTTATAATATGTTTTTATTTCATAGAACATCCTTATAACATGCCTTTTATGCATAAATAACATCAAAATCTAACCAAGTTAATCATCAGGGGGCTAAAGTGTCAAAATGAAACTTAATTCTGGAATATCAAGGCGTCGCGTCGCGCCACAGGTACCCCCTTCATCGTCGCCGTCGGCGATGCCTTCAATCCATCAAAATGGTTATTCAGCTCATCCATTGGGCAATTTTGTGTTTGTTAGTTGTGTTTTTCACATTTAATACTCACCTAAACCAACCCTAATCACCTCTTATTTAACCCAACTCACTTCCACTCACTTACCACTTTACAAACTCACTAATCCTCACTCAAAACACTCCAGATCAGTAGCTAACTCTCAGTTTAAGGTCAGATTCAAGGGTGGAACTTTCAAATACAAAAACAAGCATAACTTCCTTATTTCTTCATCTTTTTCAATGATTCTTCTTCCTAAATGCTTGGAACAACCTTAGGTATGTTTCCAACAGGTTTTCCATGGAAAACTAAGGTTGGAACATCACCAAATAAGGCTCCAAACTTTCTGTTTTGATTAAACATTACTAACCTTGCTTGAACTTGAGTTATCTCATACACATTCCTATGTCCTTATGCTCATAATCACTTCTATGGTTAGTTGGGCTTAAAAACAAGGTTGTGACACTTAAAATCAGAGATTAAAGCCTCATAAACTTTCTGTTTTCGTTAGGGTTTAACCCACAAGTAATGAACAAGCTTAAAGCTTGTTGTTTGTGTGATTATAGGACTAGCTTGGACTATCCTACTTGAAAATCCACACATTACTTGATGATTTCTTAGATTAGTTGTAGTTAACTTATTCTTTATTGTATGTTCATGACCCTCCTTGATTGTTTATAACAACAAGTGTAGTGGTGAACACCCAAGAGGTACCTAAATGGAAGACTTGTTCTTCCTACCTCATACAGGATTCATATGATACTCAAAGAGGTTCCTAAATGGGGGATTCATCCTTCTACCTCAAGCTTGACCTATATGATAATATAATACTTATATATATACTAATTAAATAACCAAACTCTTGATGATGAACTAGTGGTCATTTGTCAAGATAGTAGGTTACATCATCCTAGACTTTGATAACTTGTTATGATTCTTATGGGCAAATTGACCCATGAAAACGTTCTAACCCTTTTGGGTTCATAGTGTCAAAACAAGTATTATAAGATTAAGATGATTATTTTCTTCATATGATTACTTTCATGTATTTTAAACTCTGAATCCTTAAACCCGAATATAAACATACCTTAAACTCCAAATCGAACACATTCATCCTTCTAATCTCGACAACCTCGTCATGCTTGGATAATTGGAAAGCATATGCAATGTTTGTGAGTATACTTGACCCATTTTACCGTTTTCACACTTTTGGGTGTAACATGTTTTTATATACAAAACACACTTAGTATACATATTCTTATGCAAATACATAAACAAACAATCCAATACATGCTTGTTTACTATTTGTTATGCTTGATTCGTGTTTTCTGGGTGATTCTTATGTGATGAACTTGTCATTAGCTTCGTACAAGCCTCCACTTAACATGTATAGCGCTATAGGAGTAACGCACCACTCGTAAACGAGAGGTCATGTTAGGTTTATTCATTCATGCTTGCTTAAACAAAGGGTTGACTTGTAAATCGCATGCCAGTTTATACGTTAATCTTGATAACTTGGTTTGCCATGTGGATTGTTCACTATCATTTTTGTACTTATATGCTACTACACAAAACTTGTATACTCGCCAATACTTTTGTATTGAACTACACTTTTAATACACGTTGCAGGTTTTGAAATGATGTTGACGATGCATGGAACATAGTAGGATGCTTAGATACACATTTAAAATTTTGTATTCTTTTTGTATTGTTGTTCTTGTATTTCAAGTTGTTGTATTTGATTTCAACCGTTGTAATTGACTTTTAGAAATGAAATGAAATCCATTATTTAAATATCGTCACCAATAGTGTTATGAAGTCTCATGCAATCTCGAACTGGTCCCACTCCGATGATTCCGCCATTGGTTGGGGTGTGACAAACGGAGTGTAGAATATATCAAAAATGAAAAAAGAATCATAGCAATATACCACATTGGTTTAAACTATTGACATCCGAAGGGGAATGGTCCCAAATCCTACGCTGACCAATCAGGTCGTGCATGAGACCATACTCCTATTAGACTAATTTGGCAGCTTTCCTACCTCGCGCCGGCCAATCAGGTACAACCTAGGTCGCGCATAAGGTCAGGGTAAACACAAGACCAGATTTAACACTTGGCTCCTTGGATGAAAACCCTCACTTCCTGGACCTTGCGTCGGCTACAAGGGATATCCCTAGTTGTCGCGCGAAGGACAGAAGCACAGGTAATCATGGGACAAGTATGCCAGGTACAAGTGGCAGAGCAATGGACCAATGAGCATCCAACATGCTGTATTCGATCGTGCTCCATGATTAACAATCGTACAGGAGACAAGAAGGTACACAAGGATGCATACGTGGCACCAATCAACATGCGCCAACATCTGCTCCATGATCTCCACTTAGCCACTGATGACAAACGAGACAACAAGGACAACGGTCAGGCCACGTGAATCCATTCACCGTGCGCCAGCTTCCACCTCACCCCGAAACACTAACGGTCGTGACAGTGGAGACAAAACGAATATTCCTTGTTGTCGACTCCAGCCCAAGGCCTATCAGCCCATCTCCTTCCACACCACTCCGGCTATAAATAAGAGCCTTCATCTCCAGGTTTAACCATTCTGCCTCCTTGCTTTCTCACTATTAATCACACACTTATTTCCTCAAAGCATATACTTATTCTCACACTGGAGAGTGGTTATGAGGAGAACCCCTTTATTCCCCTCCTCGTAACGAGCTTAACGGGGTGTTTAGTGTTTTGCAGGATCATCATTACCAAAGCTTGGAGAAGACAAAGAAGATTAACCTTATTTGTCGAGGTATATACCACAAACTACTCACCAGATTAGTTTGATGTTTGTTCATTGGCGCCCACCGATTTTTACAATGACTTTCATCTTCTTTTTCTGAGCTGTTCTGTTCTCTCGATCAATGGCTGATCAGAGAATCCCTTTTCCACCCTTTGGTGCATGCTCTCAGGTAGGCACGATAGAGGACATCTTGCACGTCCAAAACCTACCTACTGACGAGTTTACCGAGGGGGAAGCTACAAATGTTGGGGTCATCCACGCAAGTAGTGTTCGCACCACCCAAATGGTAACCCCAACAAGTTACGGCACTGGACCATCAACTCCAGCACCATCAAGCGTATCCGTGCTACTAGACCTACTAAAAGGGGATACATTCTCCTCCTGGTATGCAAAAAGTCAAGCAACCTTGAATCTCATCTACGCGCAGTTGAGCGCGCAGCAAACAATGCTTCAAGCGCAAACGGAACCATCTCTTGTGGCAACCGCTACACCAAGGCAGGGGGCGTATCAGACACCTCCTCAAGAGCATGTACAAAGACAACAACATGAGAGACTTGCATCACAAAGGAGACAAAGTAAACACGATACGCGCGACACTTACGATGAAACTGATAGTTATTATGAAACTCACTCATATGTGCAACAAAAACATCCATTAAGCAGCCGGCTTAGGCCGTGCAACTTCAATGACGAATGGGAGAAGAAGACTGATGAGAATGACTCCACGTACCGACTGGAAGAAAGCTCTTCAGTTTTCAACCGTCTGCAGAAGAATCATGAATCCTACAAGCCAAGGCTGTGCATCACGTACAACGAAGCGGAAGAGCATGACTTCAGCCTTGTCTATCGAAAAGCGGCAGCAGCTGAACACTCTAAATTCATCCGGAGCATCGTTTTGGCTCCTCTGGAGAAGGCAAAACTTCCATAAACTATGGGTAAGTTCAATGGTCTAACTGATCCGGATGACCATATTCAACTTTTTACAAGTGTTGGCATAGTGGATGGATGGACCATGCCCATGTGGTGCCATCTTTTTGTTCAAACACTTACAGGGGCGGCTCGCGCGTGGTTCGACAGCCTCCCCGCATGAAGAATCAAATCATGGATTGATTTCCAAGAACAGTTCCTTTCCCACTTCTGCCAGCAAAAGCATTACAAGCGCGATACATCTGAAGTCATGAATATTCGGCGACGCGATAACGAAGGTTTGGGAGACTTTATCACTCGCTTCAACAAGGAGTGTTTAGAGATCGACGGTGTGAGCAAAGATCTGATGCGCGCCCACTTCAAGAAGGCAATCCGTTGTGATAGTCTAATCTGGACTATCACAGGCAGAGACGGCATGCCTAAGGAGTGGGATAAATTAATGGTAGCAGCCAAGGTGGTCGCGCAAACTGAGGAATCACCGACTGGAGGCAAGTCCAGTTATTATCCTGATGACCATTACTGAAGAATAAACGCACATGAGTCAAGCAGGCGCAACAAGAAGAACAAAAACCCTGGCTGGAAGTCGAACCAGTCCAGTGGTTATGAGGAAAGGCCTAGCTACAAGGAGGATGCACGCACCACGATTGGCAGAATTGGATACCGCAAGGTGGTAAAGAATGAGAACAGGGAGAAACACTGGACTCCGTTGAATAAGACACCTAAAGAGGTTCTTATGACGGAGAACCACGATTTCAAAGCTCCCAAACCCGTGTCAAACAAGAAGGGTCAAGACCATAAAGACACGGGTCTTCTAATAGATGACTGTATCAGTCTGCGCTAAGAGATAGAAAAGGCCCTCAAGAGTGGCAAACTGGGTCACTTGGTGAAAATGTGCGCAAAGAGACGTGCTAGATATAGAGGAATGATGATGGGGGTCATAAGAAGATCCGTCATTTGGAGACGTACATGGTCGACGGACTAAGAAGAAGCGCAAGGAGCAAGGGCAAGCACCCATTTGAAGCATCGTGGCCATAACAACAGGTAATTTTCCCAGTGGTACGCGGGGGGCCTCGCGCCACACGCCCTGTCGTCATCACCGGCATCATTGGCCACTACGAGACGGATCCCTGGGAGCACAACTGACATTATCTACGAGCAATGTTTTGATCATTTTGATCCTGAAGACAAGGCGCCCCTAGAACCAGTGGATTACTCGTTGTCCAGTTTTTGTAACGAAACGGTATTCCCTCTAGGCCAGATCAACTTTCCAGTCACGTTGATGAAAAGCATTCAAGAACAACCGATGTGAACTTCATGGTCATGCCAGCCATATCAAGGCACGATGTCTTGATCGGTAGAGAAACTCAGGGTCAAATGAGCATGGTGACATCCACCCCACACTCAGCAATCGGTTTCCCGACGGAAACAGGGGTGACAATTATCTACTCAAAGAAAGAGGTTATTGCAACTGATGAAGCTCGGCTGGAAAAGGCAAGCAAGGTTACTCCTCCAACGGAACTAGAAAAGTGGGTCTTGAATCGCAAGTACCCAGATCAAACAGTGACCATCGGCCACGCGATATCCCTAAACATCAGATTGTTTTTAAAGAAACTGTTCTTCAGAAACATGGATATATTCGCCTGGACGCCATCAGACATGACCGGCATCCCGCGCGACATCACAGAGCATTGCTTAAATATTTTCCCATAGATTGAGCCAAAGGTACAATGAAAGCGCAGCCTTGGGTCCGAAAAGACCAAGGCAATGTATGAGCAAGTCTACGAGTTGTTAAAGGCCGGTATCCTGCGCGAGGTGCGCTATCAGACTTGGGTCGTAAACCCAGTCATGGTCGAGAAGTCTACAGGAGGGTGGCACATGTGCGTCGATTATAAAGATCTCAATAAAGCATGCCCAAAAGATTGCTATTCCCAGCCTGAAATATACAAGAAAATAGACTCTCTCGCACCATTCCGCTAGAGGCGCTTCTTGGATTGTTACAAGGGCTACCATAAAGTCCATATGGCCCTAGAGGACGAAGATAAAACCGCTTTTCGCATAGAAATCGGCATCTTTTACTATACCAAGATGCCTTTCGGGCTTCACAATGCCGCTGCAACATACCAACGCCGGATGGACAAAACCTTCGGCGATGGTATCGGGAAACATATTGAGGTCTACATCGATGACTTGGTAAATAAAAGCCCTGAGGTGGATCAGATGCTGCAAGACATTGAGAAAACTTTCGACTCCCTATGAAGCGCAAACATGAAGCTCAACCCTAGCAAATATTCTTTTGGGATGGAAGAGGGCAAGTTTCTGGGATTTATGGTCACCAAGGGAGGATTCAAAGTCAACCTAGAAAGGTTCAAGCTATAGAAAGGATGCCATCTCCGCGCACCATCAAGGAGATGCAGCGGCTAGCCGCACTCAATTGATTCCTGTTAAATAACGCCGCGAAATCTTTTCCTTTCATCAGCACTCTACGCAACTGCGTAAAAAAGAACGAATTCAAATGGACACCAGAAGCCGAGTCAGCTTTTCAACAAATGAAGGAATGTTTGATACAGCTTCCGACTCTAACAGCCCCACTCAAGAAGGAACCCCTTATACTGTACTTGTACGCTTCAGACAAGGCAAGTGGCTCAGCCTTACTAGTGGAAAGGGAAGGAATGCAAACTCCGATTTATTATGTGAGCAGAATGCTAACTGATCCGGAAACGCGCTACTCGATAATGGAAAAGTTAGTTCTCACGTTAATGCATGCTTCAAGAAGGCTGCGAAGATATTTTAGCGGCCATGTAATCACTGTCCTTACCAATTTCCATATTGGTAACATTCTTCAAAAACCTAAGATCTCAGGAAGATTGGCAAAGTGGGAAATTGAGTTGGGGGCCACAACATAGTCTACAGGCCGCGCCGAGTAATTAAAGGTCAAGTCTTAGAAGACTTTGTCACAATGGTCCTCGCGGACACGATACAAGAATGCGAGGCAGTTGAGAAGCCCTCACAAGAAACATCAGAAGAACTTTTGCTGTTGTTCACTAATGGAGCATCGAATGAGGATGGCGTAGGTGTAGGGTTGCGCTTGGTCAGCCCCGAAAAACACGAGTTCACCTATGCCATTAGGTTGGATTTCAAGAATACCAACAATGAAGCCGAATATGAAGCATTCTTAGCAGGCTTGCGCTTAGCCATCAAGATGGGCGCAAAGAATTTACAAGCGCATGTAGACTCCCTTTTAGTCGCCGGTCAAATTAACGGGTTATACGATGCGACGGGCGAAGTGATGGCGCTCTATCTTGAGCAGGCGAAAGAGTTAATCCAACCGTTCAAATTGTTCAAGGTTATTTACATCAACCGCAATGAAAACAAGCCAGCCGACACGCTCAGCAATTTGGCTTCACCAGCGTTTCAACATCTTGCAAAAGATGTTCGAATTAAGGTCCTAAAAAACCCTTCTGTCCTGCTACACCAAGTCATTGTCATAGAAATAGGGTCATCCTCGTAGGTGACACCTATCATCCAATACTTGCATGCGGGGATCCTTCCAGACAACAAAGCAGAAGTTCGAAAGATTCAAAACAAGGTTTTGTTTTACCAAATGGACAGAGACATCCTATACAGAAGGTCATACTTGGGTCCACTGTTGCGCTGTGTGGACCCTCAAGATGCAAATTACCTGATCAGAGAGATTCACGCAGGGATTTGTGGGTTTTACGCAGGGCCGCGCATGGTCGTGGCAAAAATTATGAATGCTGGATATTATTGGTCGGGCATGCATGTAGATGCCATGAATGGGCTGCGCAAATGTGATGCCTGTCAAAGGAATGTGCCAAAAACCCTCAGGCCAAATAACAACTTGATCCCAGTTTCAACGACATGGCCCTTCCAACAATGGGCCATTGACATGGTGGGATCCTTGCAAGAGGCACCAGGCGTTGTTAAATTCATCATCGATGCTGTTGATTACTTCACAAAATGGGTGGAAGCAAAGGCCTTAGCTTCAACTTCAGCAATGATTTTGCATAAGTTCATATGGGAGCACATCATCTGCCGCTTTGGCCTACCACTCAAGATCGTAACTGACAATGGCACGAACTTTTCCACGGAAGATCTCCACAAGTGGATGCAAGGGCTAAACATAGAACACACTTTCTCCTCCGTTGCGCATCCTCAAGGCAATGGTCAGGTTGAAAGTGTAAACAAGAGCATTGTGGAAGGGATCAAGGCCCGACTGGGCACAAAAAGAAGAGGGTGGGTCGATGAGCTCCCAAGCATACTTTGGGCTCATCGCACCATGCCCAAAACGAGCAACAACGAGACTCCCTTCAACCTAGTCTACGGCTCGGAGGAAGTCATCCCGGCTGAAATTGGCCCCCTCCCCACGCTTAACGGCTGTTAACGCAATCAACAATGAGCCGGAGCGCCAGCTCGACTTGGACCTACTTGAAGAATGGCACGAGAACACAACTATTAAGGAGGCTAAGTACAAGTCACCACTGGAGAAGTACTACAATGCGCGGGTGCGCATCTGTACGTACAACCCAGGAAAATATGTGTTCCGGGATAATGAGGCCTCCAATGCCAAGCGCCCTGGAAAAATAGCACCTAAGTGGGAAGGTCCTTACCTTGTCCACGAAGTGTTGGGGAAAGGTGCATACAAGTTGCGTACCTTGGACGGTCATATTATCCCTCGAACTTGGAATGCGCAACAGCTGCGCAAATGCTATATGTAACACAATATTTCATGTAAACTGGGGCCATGTGCCTTATGAATCATTAATGCAAAGAGTTGTTTACATCTTATTCCCTGGTTATCTTTTATGTTTATTTCAAGTTACAAATGCATGTTAAACTATTGATTAGCTCGAAAACACTTCAGTAAATTTCGAGCTCATGAGCTAAGCCTGCAAGGTTCCCATGATCATAGCGTGGAACCGGGTCACAATGCTCAACACGAGCCATACTTACATTCATTCGTGCTAACTTAAACAAAGTTTCTAACAACAATGCAATAATTGTAACCTTGACAAAGAGTAAAGTACTAACTTGATTTCATTCATAAAGCGCAAACGCGCGATGATTACAACCAAATAAACACAAAAAGTTACAAGGCATCAAAGCCTAGCTAACAAAAACAATCAAACTATCATCGGCTTCTTCCACCACCGCCACGTCGTCGGTTGAAATCGGAATATTAGAGTTTGAATACTCGAAGGATCTAAGAACTCGATGAAGATTCAAGGGAAATCTGCAAGAAACCTGAAAACATGTTCAAGATTTCCAGGAAAGACCTGGAAGATTCGAAGAACAGTTTGAAGGTTTGAAGATCTCCAAGAGAGAATCAGAGAGAGAGAGAGAGAGAGACGGAATTCGAAGAAACAACAATTCTTGCCTTCTCCTCTTCGGATATTTAAACCCATCGCATTTAACGCGATGGGTAACCGTGCCGGATAAGCCGCGCACATGTCCAACCAGGAGTTGAGACGTAATGCGGCGAATACGGAGTGACGATTACCACGCGCGCATGGGTCTCACTCGCTTGACACCAGACGAAAAGGCGCGACTGACATTGTGACAGCATGATTGTCACTGTGTCAGCGGTTAACTCAAATGTCTCCGTCACTAACAACTTGCACCAACCCGTCAGATTTCAAATTTCAAGAAATTTCCAGCGCAAATTCAAGAGTTGCTTCATCAACAAGCAAGGAAGCTGCGCCGTGTGAATAACAACTCATAAACACACGCGCTAGCCTTTCTATTAAAGAAGACTTTCAAATTCCAAGAATTGGCCCGTGTGAATTAGCATGCCACATCAACAACAAGCATGGTAGCTGCGCCATGGTAATGACAGCACATAACATGTGTGCCAGCTATTCAGTCGCGCCACATGCATTGCGACACATTACACGCCCGCCAGCTCCCAGGGCTTAGAAAACACTTTCAGAGAACCCAGACAGGAGCAAACTTAACTTATTATTTTTTCTAATCCAGAACTCCAACCACTTGCCTCGCGCATGGAAGCAGCGCTAGACTGGGGGACTTGAAGGGGTATGGTCCCAAATCCTGCACCGACCAACCAGGTCATACTCCTATTAGACTAATTTGGCAGCTTTCCTAACCTCGTGCCGGCCAATCAGGTACACCCTAGGTCGCGTGCGGAGTCAGGGTAAACACAAGACCATATTTCACACTTGGCTCCTTGGATGAAAACCCTCACTTCCTGGACCTTGCTCCGGCTACATGGGATATCCACACTGGTCGCACGGAGGACAGAAGCGCACGTAATCTTGGGACAAGTACGAAAGGTACAAGTGGCAGAGCAATGGACCAATGAGCGTCCAACAGGCTGTATCCGATCGTGCTACACGATTAACAATCGTACAGGAGACAAAAAGGTACACAAGGACGCATACGTGGCACCAATCAGCGTGCGCCGACATCTGGTCCATGATCTCCACTTAGCTGCTGACGACAGACGAGACAACATGGACAACGGTCAGGCCACGTGGATCCATTTAGCATGCGCCAGCTTCCACCTCGCTTAGAAACATTAACGGTTGTGACAGAGGTGACAAAACAAATATTCCTTGATGTCGACTCGAGGCCCAAGGCCCATCAGCGCATCTCCTTCCACACCACTCCGGCTATAAATAGGAGCCTTCATCTTCAGGTTTAACCATTCTGCCTCGCTTTCTCACTCTTAACCACACACTTATTTCCTCAAAGCATATACTTATTCTCATGCTAGAGAGTGGTTACGAGGAGAACCCCTCTATTCCCCTCCTCCTAACGAGCTTAACGGGGCGTTTAGTGTTTTGCAGGATCATCTTTACCACAACTAGGAGAAGACAAAGAAGATTAATCTTATTTGTCGTGGCACATACCACAAACTAATCACCAGATTAGTTTGGTGTTTATTCAACATCCCAAGTACTGAAGTAAGATGATATTATAAACTAGAAGTACTACCTAACTCATAAGAGAAAGTACCACCTGTGTAGTGAAAGGTGAGCCCCATATCTAACCTGAGTAGTGGAAAACTGGCTTGATTGAGTAAGTTGCTACCTTGGGTCAATCACAATGGCCTATTGAAACATATCTTATGTGACCATTTCAGTTACACAATATATATATATATATATATATATATATATATCTTCAATCGTTGTAACTTATGTATAAAGACTCTTATTTTATGTATTGTGACCTCTGGCTTAGGTTGGTTTTAAAGGGTGCTGAAGAAACAGTGATTAACCAGGAGGTTAGTCCATGGGTCGAGTCTCGTTAGGTTGGGTTAATCACTTCTTTCCTCGATTGATGGCTGGATCGTCTTTAAACTGTCACCTGCACAGTGAAACACACCCAGACTCGTAACAAGGATAATGAGGTGGGGGCTCCTTGTTATCACCCTCCAGCGTGAGAATAAGTATTTGCTTTGGAAGCAAGATAAATGGTTAAGTAGTAAGTGAGAGTGAACGGATTAGCATTACCTCAAATCTGGTTTGAAGTTGGTATTTATAGCCGAAGAGTGAAAGAGAGAGGCCAGTGGGCCGCTTGATGGGCCAATGGGCCGCTTGATGGGCCTTGGGCCTGACTGACAACTTGCAGCTTTTATTTAGGCCGAACAGGTACATAGGTTGCAAAATGTTTCAGGCGCATGGTGGAGGTGTCGCCACGTGTCCTACTGTATTAGGCGCACCAAGGAACGGCCCACGTGGCCTGCTGGCTTTTGTTGTCAGTCTGTTCATCAGCTTTATGCAAGTTGGAGCTTCATAAATGGGTCGGGTAGCCACGTATTGGGCGGTCAGCTGACCGCTGTTCTCAGTGTCAAGGCATACCGTTCACTAGTTGGTCACAGAAGTCAAAGTGACAGTTCCATTTGTATTATAATAAGTTGCTGCCCTTGCGCGTGAGCCTTGTAGGCTTGCGCAAGATCGTAAGATGTGTTGGGTAAGTTGTATATGCACAGAACAACATATCTACACATTAGCAATCTTTAGTAGATGATATGGATTCAGATGGGAGTAACAACGACAATCTTTAGTAGCAATCACCGCATTCTGTGTATGCTGTAAAAAACAACCATTTTCATACACAAGGTGAGAATCTCATCTTTATCCGAGTGGGAAAGCAAACCGGGTCCGTGCGCGCCCGCATGGACTGTGGCATGTTCTTTGTCGAGTGGGCAAGTTAACCGGGTGATGGTCACTTGCGCCTAAGCCTGATGCAAGATCTGGAACCATACCCTTTCAGGTGCCTCACACATCACTTTGCATGAAGAGCACATTTTAAAACCAAGATGTTTACCTCTGCGTCACCCCTTTGACGTTTATACGTTTACATGTTGGAAATGGTCTATGAACTGAGAAGCATGATAATAGAATAGCATTTCATTAATGGAGTATGTACACTGGTTCTGAAGAAACACTAGATAATTGACCGAAATCAAATTATCTAGGGGGTTTGGATCTACATAAAAAAGGTTGGTTCTTTCTCGTTCGATCTGATGGAACAGTTCTTCTTCTCCAGTAAACTCTGCAAAACAAAGCACCGTTAGCCTCGTCAAGGGGAGAAGAGGAGTTCTCTCCTTGACCCGACTCCGGCGTGAGAATAAGTATGGGTTTATGAAGAAGAAGTGTGTGTAACTTAAATTTCATACCTGAATTGTTCTCACATATATAGCTGAGAGTTTTGGGCGGGAAAACTCGTTGGTGAAATGTTGACGGAAGATGCAAACCCCGTAAGCGGTTACATTTCCTTCCGTTAAGCTTCTCGATCTGACGTGAGTGCACACGGATCACTGTTTGAGATCTATGGCTGGGGGTTTGCCACGTGGAAAGTGATCAAGTGGAGGTTTCTCTCCAATTACATGCTATCATTGTGATTTCAGGGATGTCTGAGGTGATGACACGTGTCCAGTCGGTTATAACCATCTTAGTGGTGCACGATTGAATTCTTTCTAGAAGATTACTGCTGTAATCTGGTGTGTCTCTTTATTGTGTGGTATCAGTTAAATAAATAATATCCCAATCCGGATATTATTAAGCGGAAGTGCTTGACTTAGGATTTTCATCCTTTGTCTATGGAGGAAAGCGCAAGGATTTATGATTTCCTTTTGGTGCGCAGGTGTTGTCTGCTGTCTGTCTCTTAAGCTTTCTTTGTAGGACCGGTGCGCAGCCGCGCAAGGTCAGAAGGGCTGATCGACAAAGTTGTGGTATGGTCCTAAGTACTTGTTACAAAGTTTTTGGGACCTTACCCCTTCAAGTCCCCCCAGTCTAGTGTTGCTCTTATGCAAGTAAGTGGAGCACTGGACTTATGAGAGGGAAATGCTTTTTGGCGCGAAAGTAGGGAATCTTCTATGAGAAGATTCACTTTGCTTATTATAAAGATTTTGAAGATCTTTGACTTTAAACGAGGCTGGTACAGTAAGGACTGAATAACAGGCTGCCACTGTCAGTTGTCCCTTACTGTCCGTGCTTTGCACGCGCGCGTGAACTCGTGTTTGTGTTGATTTTCACTCGCTCCTGTTGCTTGGGTAACTGTGATATCTGGAAAAGGTGCTATGGCAGTTACCAATGCTATCTATTGCGGTGAGTATATAAGTTTGTTTGAGTTGCCCCTTTTTGTTAATCATTACTTTGTTGAAAACTCTTCTCCTTCCTTTCTTCATTATCCGAAAAATTTTGTCGTTTCTTCCTCTTATGTCAACCGGAGAACACCAAGAAGACTTATCCGAAGAAATGTCTGCTGAACTTCCACCGTTAAAGTGGCCCAGAGCGACTTTCGATGGTTTGGTTCGAAACCTTAGATTCCTGGAGAACTGGGGTGCCCTGTACCCTGAGGAGGGTCAGACAGCCGCAGATGCTCCGACTGGGTATATCACACTTTTTTGGGATTTCTTCTGTGAAGGCAACTTTCGCTTGCCTGTAACAAAGTTTTTCCTTGAAATTCTTGAGTATTATAAGTTTCATATCTCCCAACTGCACCCATATGGCATGGTTAGGATTCGACATTTTGAGTTTGTGTGTCGGACGATGTATATTGAGCCAACAGTCCTTCGATTTAGGGTTTTTTTACCAAATGCAATGTACCCAAGGGTTTTACTCGTTTTTTCAAAGAGCGTCCGCAAAGAAGATCTTGCAGCATCCTCCAAAATCTTTCCATGATTGGAAACAAAAAAAATTCTTCATTAAGGCAGGGGTGATTCCGATGAGGTTGGTTCTGAGGGGAAAAGAAGACGTCCCTATTGAAACGATTCGGACCCCTGTTGACGAAAATTGGTATCAAGATCTGAAGGAAATTCCCAACATTGCTTTGCCGGGGAAAGCCCTTGTTGGTGCTAGCATGAGTTTGAATTGGAAGATGGACCGGGAAGACAAACTGGTGTATACGGAGGAGGATGGTAAAGGTAAAATTAGGGTTTTTCTCCTTCTTCCCCTTTCTCTTCTTTTTTTTTTTTGAACTTGCTCTTCTCCCTCTGCAGTTGTTTCATTGTATGTTGTTGCATACAAGAGAAAAGGCGGAAAAATGGGTACCATTCAGAAGAAGCCTGATGAAGAGGTTTGGTGCCATCGGATTGTGAGGGATTTTGCACTTCCTCAAGAAGCTGATTTATCTGCCCAACCTGCTGCTGGTGTTGGTAAGTTTGCCCATTTTGTTTGTTTGTTTTTTGTTTTTTGTTTTATGTGATTGAACAAAATTTATTCTGCGCTTTTATAGGTGAATTGTTAAATTTGGGCATAGGCCCTGAGAAGAAGAAACGCGCGACAACCGGTAACGTTGCGCTTAAAAATAGTGGTGTGGAAAACACTCAGTCCTCCAAGGTCAAAAATGTTGGAGAGCAGAAAGGTATGCGCCGTTCCTCTGACTCCTGGTGTGATTATGTGGTGGTTTTTGACTCTTTGGAGGGTCTTGCGCCTACAGTTACTGTTAGGAGGCCAAAACCTGAACCGAGAGATACTACTGATATCCCTCCGTCCAACCCAAATGATCCCATTGACTTGGAGTTCAGTCCGGAACACTTGGTGCGAAAGAAGGCGGGTAAAAGGAAGCAGACTGATGCTGAAGCTGAGGGTCAGCCTTCGAAGAAGATCCAGAGGAAGAAAATTACCAGGAAAGGCAATCTGGATGCTTTTATTTCTGAGTCTGTTCCTAGTAAGTGTTACTTTTGCTTCTTTTCATTATGCGCTTTAGATATTTACGGACTTTGTTGTTTTTTCAGAAGTCCCTTTGTCTCCTGTTCCCACAGAGCCGCAACCTGTGGTTAATGAAGAACTCCCACCCTCTCCTCCGCTTGCTTCTCTTGCTGATCAGTTAAAAACTTCTGAGGTTCCTGAGGGTGGTGTGGAGGAGACTGTTGAGGCTGATAAGCCTGTTGATGTTACTGCAGAGGGTGAAAAGGTTGTTAGCCCAGGAGTTGTGGATGGTGCTGGTAACCCCTCAACTCCTGAACCTGCTGCCCGTGATAAGGAGAAAATTGCGGAAGATATTCCTTTTATAGCTTCTCCTTCCAAGGTTTCTGGTTCTATGCCTGAGAAAGTTTCTGCTGAAGATCAGGGTTCATTTTCCAATGCAGGCAAAAGTTCTCCAATCCGCCCAGAGGAGACCCTGGGGGATTATTATTACAGAACTTATTCGGAGAAAGATGCTTCTGAGCTTCATGCCCCTGTTTGGAATTTGAAAAAAGGTGATACTTTCTCGGATTGGCGCGTGTGCCGAGATTGGTTGCAGGGGATATTTCCGCCTGGGGAGATCAAGTTTCAAGAAAGCCGGTCCCACGAGCAAACTTATCATGCTTACCTTGAGGAAACTGCTTCTCATGCATCGACTACTCATCGTATAGTGCGCGAATGGCACAACATGCACAAGGAGTGGGATGCTTTTCTGGTGTCGAAGAAGAAATTTGTTGCGGATGAAAACCGGATTGCCCAGTTGAAAGCTAAATTGGAAGTTGATCAAGCCAAGTTTGAGGCTGATCGTAAAACTGAAGAGTGGTCTATTGCGGGTTGGAAGAGGAAAGCGGAAGCTGAAGCTGCTCTCCTTTCCGAAGAACGTAAAAACTGGAAGAAAATTTGCGAAAAAGATAATGCTGAGAAGGTAAATCTCCGTCATGTCATCAATAATCTCAAGGCTGAGATTGAAAAATTGAAGAAACGTGATGCGGAGGTAGAAAAGTTGAAAAGGGAGAAGGATGAAGCAGAAACGACGCTAGAAGAAGCGCGTTCTCATAGGGAGCGCAGTGAGCAACGAGAGGTACAAGCTTGCGCCACTCTTGCTCTTAGAGATAGAGAGTTAGAAGAACTTACTACTTTGCTTTCTGACCAGGAACAACTTAAAAAGGATCTGGAACTTGCGCATTCCGAAAAGGCTGAGACCTCTCGCCGTTTGACTGAAACTGAAGAAAAATTGGAAAATTCTGAAACGGCGTGGGCCACAGCGGAAAGCGAGCTTGAACGTTTAAAGAGTGATATGGCGTGGTTGAAAGATCGTGGGATTGCCTGTGTAAGTTGCTTCTTATTTTTGTTGCGGGAATGTTTTTGTGCCTTCTTGTTATTTACCCTTTCCTACTGTCATAGGTTGCTGAATCAGTGTTGAATTCTGAGGAATTGGATAAAACCGTTGCGCGTTTAGTTGTTGCTGCGCGAAAGGACGGGTATGCCCAATGATATGCTGAGTGTTCTCAACATGTGAATAGCGCTTTGAAGGTTGATTGGGACACCAGCAAATCTGCGACTTATGGCGTTGATATTGGTGTTGTGCTTTCTGCTTTGAAGGAAGAATTTAACAACTTGCAGCTTCCCGTTATGGATCTTATAAATGTTGCGCTGCAATCTGATGATCACGTGGCACAACTAAAGGAAATCTTTCCGGATGAAGGTGAAGATTTAGTGTAGGTTCTTTTGAAATTGTATTGAACAATTTTTGTAATATTTGGGATGTATATCCCTTTCTTTGTTGGTGCGCTGTTACGCAAGTAACTAAAACACTGCTGTGTTTGATAGTTTCTAAGGCGTATTTGTACGCTGAGAATAGTATGTCGTGTTTTTTAGTTTACAATTTTTTGCATGAGTACAGTTACTTTGATTAAGCAAGGCGAATGAAGTTGGTATAAAGCTCATGTGTGAACGTATGGTCGTTTGTGATGTAATCACTGACCGTTCATGAGGCTTTATTTTATATTTACCATAATGTTTTTGCGCTTACTGAAAGAAATTGCATGCATTTTGTAAAAAAAAAAAAAACACAAGAATAATAGAAACTTTGCTGTTTATTTCCGGATAGGGCACAGAGGCCATTACAAAGTTTGCTAATAAATATGCGGGACTTAACTTACTCTATTCTCCCCCTCTGTCTTAATAAATCATGTCTTTCTGCGTGGAGACCATAGAATTTCTTCTTAGTTTTTCGCCCTTTTGCTTGGGCCTTCGTCGCCTCGAGTTATTTGCTTTATTTCCTTGCGCACGTTTTGTAGCAGATGTGTGAGCTCGCCGCTTTTAAGGGATTTCTCAATCTCGGTGCGCAGGGAAATGCAGTTGTTGGTGGTATGCCCATTGTCTTTGTGATATTCGCAATATTGGGCTGGGTCTTGTCCGCGCTTGTTTTTCATGGGGATCGGTGGCTTGAACTGATAATCTTCAGTGCTCAAAACTTCCGCGGGAGTTTTAGTTAAGGGAGTCCACTATCTCTCCCTGTTCTCCTGTTTGAGTTCCCTCTGCGCGGTAAGTTTATTGATCGTTGACCGAGCATCTTCAGATTAATGGTTTCTCGAGCCAGAATCGCGCCATCCCTTCTTGAATTTCCTCTCGCCGTTAGAGCCTAAGTCGGAGGGTCGGTTATGCGGTGGTGGCGGCCTATTAGTAGTAAGGTTCTTTTCTGTTTGTGCATAAACCTTAGCTGCTGCCATCACTTTCTCCCAGCTTTTCGGGAGACCTTCTATCCCAGACAGGACCTTGATCATATCATCACATCTGACCGCATATTTGAACTGTGCGCGGATCAGTTGCTCGTGGACTCCACCGATCTCTAGTACTTCTTTATTATATCGGGTGATAAAGTCCTCTAGGCTTTTGTCGTCATGATGCCAAATGTTCATGACATCTGATGTGTCTCGGATAGATCGTTGTTGTTGACTGAAATGAGTCAGAAATTTCTTGCGCAGATCCTTCCATGATGTGATGTTCCCGATGGGTAAATTATCAAACCAGATTCTTGCAGCGCCAGTAAGGGTCTGTACGAAAAGATGACACCATAATGGTAGAGTCCAACCACCTACTAGCCCTGCGCTTGTAAAAACCCTCAAGTGGTCATCGAGGTACGTTAGCCCATTAAATTTACCCACATTGGACGGTAGTTTAGCTTTCTCAAGCGGAGCCAAAGCTATTTCCATGATGAATTTTGAATTTTCCGCTGCTTCCGCAGGGCGGTAAATCAAATCATAGTTGTGTTCAGCCTCGGGATTGTAAACCGCACGGGGTTTACATTTGTTATAGTTCAACCGACTAAACACACTGACGTTGTCACCTAAGCGATAGGTTGGATCATCTTCACTGTGGTAGGTATTTCGTTGAGAACCCAACCTAGTGTGAACTGATGCTCTTCGGTGGGAATGTGACTCGTCTCGATGCTCTCGTTGACGACTCCCAGATTGGGTATACTCGTATCTCGACGGAGATCTGGAATATACCTCTGTGTCCTCGATGTGAGATGGGCCCTCACGTTGAGAAGCATGAGCACGAGATCCTGGCCTTCGCGACTGAGTTTGAGGTGCAGTTTGTGCACACAGCTGTGTGTATACTGCATTCAGAGCCCCTTGAGACCTGACATACCAGGAGATTGGAGTTTCTCCTGGAGGCAGAATTGAGTGAACAGGGTTCTCTGGTAGCACCCTTGGAGTGACAGGTTCATTTACTCGATTGGACTGAACCTCGTTGTCATCCGAGGCATCCTCTGGAATTCCTTCCACCAGAAAGTTGTTTCCGACGTTCGGCCGAAGGCCGGTTTGCCGATGAGACGACATTTCTTCCATATGCAGATGGAATCAACAGGGTAGATCAAAAAACGAGAGAAAATTGGATGAGACAGAGAAATCAGTGGGCACCAATGAAGAAACACTAGATAATTGACTGGAATCAAATTATCTAGGGGGTTTGGATCTGCATAAAAAAGGTTGGTTCTTGATGTGTGTAAAACGCAACATATAAATTACATCAAATAAGGCATAAAACTAACCCTTTTTTAGTACTAATGTTGGAAAACGTGTGTTTTTGTCTTCCTTTTGAATTTACAGGGTCAAATGAGCTTAAACGAACAAAAGGAACAAAAATACAGCCAAAACCAACATAAATACAAAGAAAAGGAAGAAACGTGGCATGCCCGACCCCTCGACAACAACTCTCAAAGCAAAAACAAGAAGAAAGCTGAGCATGGGGCTGTGCCCAGCTGAGCATGGGGCTGTGCCCAGCCCGACACGGGGCGTGCCCAGCCCGACACGGGGCGTGTCCAGCTCGACACGGGGCGTGCCCAGCTCAGCACGGGGCCGTGTCCAGAATGGTCTGCCCTGGCACAAAAGACAAACCTATAGAAGCTTCTATTGCCCACCACGGGGCCGTGTCCAGTGAACACGGGGGCGTGGCGAAAGTACAGCAGGCGCATTAATTGTAATTGCGAATTACAATTAATGAAGAAAGAGAATGTCAGACAAGCACGGGGGCGTGCCCAGCGGACACGGGGGTGTGTGGAGCTAATAAAGACAAACTGTATTAATGAAGAAAGAGAAAAGGGTGGACACGGGGCCGTGTCCAGCGGACACGGGGCCGTGTCCAGGCTTCTGTACAGGCTATAAATAGGAGTGCTTGGCTCAAGCTCAAACCATCCCTTGGCACACCACCTCTCTCACACTTCATCCACCACCCACCACCATCACAACACCATCATCCACCACCATCATCCATTGTCCATCGTAGAGTGTGTGAGTCGTCTCGGGATCCAAGATTGATCGTAAGAGTTCTTGACAATCAAGGCCATGTTTGCCTAAGTCTCTTACATCACTTGGTGAAGACAAAGTGTCTAGTATAATACTTTTTATTTCTAATCTTTTGCACTTTTTATTTGGTTTTGTATTAATGACTTTAATAACTAGTTACTTATGTTGAAGGTGATCTTTCCTTATCGTTTGTCCGTGGTGTCTTGGCATTATTTTACTGTCTATATAAAATAAAGGATTTTCACCATTCATATCTCCACGGTCTATATGGAGATATGTTGGCTACCTGGTAGGGGGTTAAGGGAACGGTTTGGTAAAGGTCTTGCCATTGTTCAGCGTTTAGAGGTCCTGCAATGGACCTGGGTCAAATTTAGTAGGACCTCCTTCAATACTTCACGGTATTGGATGGCGGGGGTCCAAACTCTTTGATCCCCTCATAAGTTAACTACTATTAATACTATAACCCGGCTATTTAGGACTGTATCCCTGCTGACTCAGACTACTTAGCTGAGGGTAACGTCACCGCCAAAAGCGGGGCCTACCACAATACTGCATTAATAACTTAATTCATTATCTTCCAATAATCCACCCTTTTAGGATTGTATCCCTGCTGACTCAAACTACTGGGGTGAGGGTAACGTCACCTTCAAAAGAGGGGCCTACTACAATAACTAAGATAATCTCTTAATTATGTGCAAAAGTGCGGAAATAATCAAAGGTTATACTAGATACGAGTCGGAACCAAGTGATTCATCTTGTCTATCTGTTTTTTATTTTATTTTTATTTTCAGCATTTTAGTTAGTTTTAAATTTTCTTAGTTTAAAACATTTTTCTAAACTTTTATTTTGGTTAGACGTTGAGGATAAACCGGTACTAAAAGCTCTTGTGTCCTTGGACGACCTCGGTATCTTACCAACGCTATACTACACTCAACGATGGGTGCACTTGCCCATATGTGTGTTTAGTGTTAGTGAAATATCGTGTTTTATAAATTTAAAACTTGGCTAAAATAAGTGTTAAAAAAGGGCTTAAAATATACACCTAATATATATAACACTTCACACGCATCAAGTTTTTGGCGCCGTTGCCGGGGACACAAGGATTTTAAGAAAACTTAAAATCGACGGCCTAATCAGTTTTTCAAAACCTTTTCAAAACGGGCCCACATTTTTCTGCATTTTAGTTTAGTTTTGCATTTACAGTAGGTTGAACACGGGCCGTGCTCACTGAACACGGGGCCGTGCTGCATATTTTTCATAAAACACCCAGTAACAGAAGCTTGAACATGGGCCGTGTTCACTGAACACGCCCCGTGCTCAACGAAATCAGTAAATTTAATTAAAACGCCCAGATACAGTTCCTGAACACGGGGCCGTGTCCACTGAACACGGGGCCGTGTCCAGCCTCTGTTTCCGTTTTTATTTTTGTTTTCTGATCTCGAGACTCAGTTGTGGTCTGCTGAGTGATTCTTATGGATCAATACTCAGGAGGTTACAACTACACCTATGAGGAGGATGATTATAGGGGTAATTATTGCACTAATTGTCGTAACGCACGATCGGTTCAAAATAATCGCTCATATCAACCATCCAATTCATACACCTACTATGAGGAGCCAAGGTACGAGCCATCAACTTCATACACATTCTATGAAGACCAAAGGTATGAACCTCCTCCCTTATACTCATATTTTGATGAACCAAGGTATGAGCCTTCATACTCATACTTTGAGGAACCAAGATATGAGCCACCACCTTCGTATGCTTATTATGAGGAACCATGGCGTGAACAACCCACCTCATATGAGTATTATGAAGAACAAAATTACGACCCTTATCCATCATATGCTTACAATGAAGAACAATGGTGTGAACCATCTACTTCATATGGGTATTATGAGGAACAAAGGGTCGAACAACCGGATTCAAGCTTAGAAAATACCGATTCTTTTTCTATAACCGAAGTAACCGATAGGATATTAGAACACATAAGAGTTATCGATCGATGTATAAGAGAATCTCGCGCAAGGGAAGAGGAGTCCCGCGCAAGAGAAGAATTAAAAAATGAAGAGATAACTGAAATTGTAAAAATGGAAGAACAAATAAGTGAAAAACCGACACATGAGTTAAACAACGAAATAGGTGAGTCCGACAACGTTAAAATACAAGAAGAGTCTAATTTTGAAGAAATTAACCTCTTGTCACCTTCTTTCGAAAATCATTGTTTAGTACCCACTCATGCTAAGTTTTTAAAAGAGTTAAACACTAACACTAAAATTGACGAAACGGTAAGTGTTAAGTTAACTGATGATCAAACCTCACTAATAAAGGAAGACCCATTTGAAATTAACATTACACCGGTTCCATGTTTCTTTCAAAATTCATTTATTAGTAACGTTACAATCGATAAAGATCTTTGTGTTAACATAATGCCTAACTACATTTTCGAAAAATTAAGTATTAGTGATTTTTCTCCACTTCAAATATCCATTTTTCTATCCAATCGGAAAGTAATAAAATCAATCGGTATAGTTGAGGATGTATTGGTTCAAACAAATCAGATGGTAATCCCGACCGACTTTGTCATCCTCGATGACGCTCCTCTAGTGTTGGGACGACCATTTGTAAAAACTCACAAAGCTTTGAAAAACCGGAAGTTCAATAATCTACCTCTTCAATTAGGGGCATTTAAAAAGAGTGTCGATCTTGAGCGATCAATGAAGTATCCATTCGGCAATGACGACCCCCTAATTGAAGATGAGCCAGAACCACCTGATAAAGTGGGTCTAGCCAAGGACCCTTATAAACGTGGCGCACCACGGAGGCATTCCGCGGAACTATCCGTAGTTTAGTTTAGATTAACCTTTATGTTTTCTAGTTTAGTTTTTAATTTTCAGGAATAAAACACACTCGGGATGGTGAAGGATGATAAGGGAAGCTTGAACCAACACCCCATACACAAAAACAGAGCCTCCCGACGATTTTTCTTCATTACAGCAGGTTCAGCACGGGGCCGTGCTCACCCCAACACGCCCCGTGCCCAAGGTTCTATAGAAAATGCCCAGTTCAGGTACCTGGACACGGGGTCGTGCTCACTGGACACGCCCCCGTGCCCAGCCTTCTGTTTACTTTTGGTACTGGCAGTCTGGACACTGGGCCGTGCTCAGCCAACACCACCCCGTGTTCAGCTACCCAATACCATAAAATCTTGTTTTTAACCCACTTTTACACATTTTAATCAACCGAAAAACTTATTTTTGGGACACATTGAGGACAATGTGTAATTTAAGTGTGGGGGGGATGCTAAAACCTTGAATCTTGCAAGTCCTAATAACAAGCCTTACACAAAACTCTATTGGAACCGCTAATCACCCCAAATTTTTTCAAAAAATTTTTTCATTTTTTTTTACTTGTCTAGGTTTAACTCGGGAAATTCAAGTTCTAAAAAGGTTATATTTTTACAAATTTACAACCGATAGCGTCGTGATAAAAAGAACCAACATAAGAAAATTATGAAAATGCATGACAAGCTTAGTTAAAATTTGATTATATATACTTGATCACATAAAAACCCATTCCCACAAAAATGAGTTTTGAGCCTTTATCGAGCATACAATTACATATCATTAAAACTAAATGCTCATTTTTCGTTTCTTGTGTGAATAGCCGCTTGGTTCTTACGACTCTAGAACTTGCCATGACGATACATTCCCGGTCCTTACCAACTTAAACCCGAGTAAGTAAATGATAGAGGCATTAGGACTAACCCTTTTTATTTCTACACCATTATTTTCTTTTTCTTTTTTTGTACCACCTACCCAAAATCCCCCTAGTTAGCCCCTTTGAGCCTAAACCTTTTCATTTCATAACCCAAACCAAACACCCTTTTACCCACCAAAACCTTTTTATTTTTAACCCTTTGTTTTAGTAACAAGCTCGGTTTTTCTTATGACTTTCAAAAAAAAAAAAAAAAAAAAAAAGATGATGATGATGAAGCAAAAGAGAAATAAACAAACAAGTTTATCAAAAATAACTTTGTTTGAATAGTGGTTTCATCAAAAAAAAAAAAAAAGAGGTCTTACGAAAACCGATGCTTTTTACGCCTTTCGCCCTTTTACTTACCACTAACCCAACCACCTACCTTTAGCCCAAGCCAAACCCTTCACCCCAAAAGTCTTCTTGATATTTACAAAGGTGTATAGTTAAAAAGGAGGAGGATTGATTGCTTGGCAAGCTTATGGTATGAGTAAGTTCCATGCCGCTCTCGAGTGTTTCACAAAAATACATCTTTGGCCGAGTGTTGAGTGATTCCCCGTGAGGTATGTGAACTTGTATATAAATAAAATTTTAAAGAGCCATGTTATGCCCAAATAAGTAATTTCTCTTATGAAAAGTTCAAAATAAATCATAACGAATATGATTGTAAATAACATAAAAATAAAGCCTAATAAAGAATCTTGGATTCCCGGCACTCTATGACAAGCCCAAAAACCTTCTCTTCTACCAATTCCAATTGGGAGTGTAAAGCCACATTATAAAGAGTTTTGCTTGAGGACAAGCAAAGATTCAAGTGTGGGGGTATTTGATGTGTGTAAAACGCAACATATAAATTACATCAAATAAGGCATAAAACTAACCCTTTTTAGTACTAATGTTGGAAAACGTGTGTTTTTGTCTTCCTTTTGAATTTACAGGGTCAAATGAGCTTAAACGAACAAAAGGAACAAAAATACAGCCAAAACCAACATAAATACAAAGAAAAGGAAGAAACGTGGCATGCCCGACCCCTCGACAACAACTCTCAAAGCAAAAACAAGATGAAAGCTGAGCATGGGGCTGTGCCCAGCTGAGCATGGGGCTGTGCCCAGCTGAGCATGGGGCTGTGCCCAACCCGACACGGGGCGTGCCCAGCCCGACACGGGGCGTGTCCAGCTCGACACGGGGCGTGCCCAGCTCAGCACGGGGCCGTGTCCAGAATGGTCTGCCCTGGCACAAAAGACAAACCTATAGAAGCTTCTATTGCCCACCACGGGGCCGTGTCCAGTGAACACGGGGGCGTGGCGAAAGTACAGCAGGCGCATTAATTGTAATTGCGAATTACAATTAATGAAGAAAGAGAATGTCAGACAAGCACGGGGGCGTGCCCAGCGGACACGGGGGCGTGTGGAGCTAATAAAGACAAACTGTATTGATGAAGAAAGAGAAAAGGGTGGACACGGGGCCGTGTCCAGCGGACACGGGGCCGTGTCCAGGCTTCTGTACAGGCTATAAATAGGAGTGCTTGGCTCAAGCTCAAACCATCCCTTGGCACACCACCTCTCTCACACTTCATCCACCACCCACCACCATCACAACACCATCATCCACCACCATCATCCATTGTCCATCGTAGAGTGTGTGAGTCGTCTCGGGATCCAAGATTGATCGTAAGAGTTCTTGACAATCAAGGCCATGTTTGCCTAAGTCTCTTACATCACTTGGTGAAGACAAAGTGTCTAGTATAATACTTTTTATTTCTAATCTTTTGCACTTTTTATTTGGTTTTGTATTAATGACTTTAATAACTAGTTACTTATGTTGAAGGTGATCTTTCCTTATCGTTTGTCCGTGGTGTCTTGGCATTATTTTACTGTCTATATAAAATAAAGGATTTTCACCATTCATATCTCCACGGTCTATATGGAGATATGTTGGCTACCTGGTAGGGGGTTAAGGGAACGGTTTGGTAAAGGTCTTGCCATTGTTCAGCGTTTAGAGGTCCTGCAATGGACCTGGGTCAAATTTAGTAGGACCTCCTTCAATACTTCACGGTATTGGATGGCGGGGGTCCAAACTCTTTGATCCCCTCATAAGTTAACTACTATTAATACTATAACCCGGCTATTTAGGACTGTATCCCTGCTGACTCAGACTACTTAGCCGAGGGTAACGTCACCGCCAAAAGCGGGGCCTACCACAATACTGCATTAATAACTTAATTCATTATCTTCCAATAATCCACCCTTTTAGGATTGTATCCCTGCTGACTCAAACTACTGGGGTGAGGGTAACGTCACCTTCAAAAGAGGGGCCTACTACAATAACTAAGATAATCTCTTAATTATGTGCAAAAGTGCGGAAATAATCAAAGGTTATACTAGATACGAGTCGGAACCAAGTGATTCATCTTGTCTATCTGTTTTTTATTTTATTTTTATTTTCAGCATTTTAGTTAGTTTTTAATTTTCTTAGTTTAAAACATTTTTCTAAACTTTTATTTTGGTTAGACGTTGAGGATAAACCGGTACTAAAAGCTCTTGTGTCCTTGGACGACCTCGGTATCTTACCAACGCTATACTACACTCAACGATGGGTGCACTTGCCCATATGTGTGTTTAGTGTTAGTGAAATATCGTGTTTTATAAATTTAAAACTTGGCTAAAATAAGTGTTAAAAAAGGGCTTAAAATATACACCTAATATATATAACACTTCACACGCATCAGTTCTCTCTCGTTCGATTTGATGGAACAGTTCTTCTTCTCCGGTAAACTCTGCAAAACAAAGCACCGTTAGCCTCGTCAAGGGGAGAAGAGGAGTTCTCTCATTGACCCGACTCCGGCGTGAGAATAAGTATGGGTTTATGAAGAAGAAGAAGAGGTATTGATGAAGTGTGTGTAACTTGAATTTCATACCTGAATTGTTCTCACATTTATAGCCGAGAGTTTTGGGCGGGAAAACTCGTTGGTGAAATGTTGACGGAAGATGCTAACCTCGTAAGCGGTTACATTTCCTTCCGTTAAGCTTCTCGATCCGACGTGAGTGCACACGGATCGCTGTTTGAGATCTATGGCTGGGGGTTTGCCACGTGGAAAGTGATCGAGTGGAGGTTTCTCTCCAATTACATGCTATCATTGTGATTTCAGGGATGCCTGAGGTGATGACACGTGTCCAGTCGGTTATAACCGTCTTAGTGGTGCACGATTGAATTCTTTCTAGAAGATTACTGCTGTAATCTGGTGTGTCTCTTTATTGTGTGGTATCAGTTAAATAAATAATATCCCAATCCGGATATTATTAAGCGGAAGTGCTTGACTTAGGATTTTCATCCTTTGTCTATGGAGGAAAGCGCAAGGATTTATGATTTCCTTTTGGCGCGCAGGTGTTGTCTGCTGTCTGTCTCTTAAGCCTTCTTTGTAGGACCGGTGCGCAGCCGCGCAAGGTCAGAAAGGCTGATCGACAAAGTTGTGGTATGGTCCTAAGTACTTGTTACAAAGTTTTTGGGACCTTACCCCTTCAGGTTCTTTTTCACATATTTTAATTACATATTCAACATAAAGATCTTGAATACTTTCTTCAACCTTATGCTGTTGGATAAGATGAATCCATAGCAATCCCACACAGGCCTTCTTTAGCACTACCATCTCTTTCCATCATTATGTATCCTTTATCTCCCCAACTCGCACCCCAGGAGTTCTTCACCAACCAATACTTTCTACCATCATCAGTTATTCCATATCCAACAGCTGTAACGCCATGATCTAAATCAGTCCCACAATCACCTGTAAAAACCCCACTCGAGTAAAACTGAAAATCAGCTCCACTTGCATCTATAGAAACTGACACAGGTTGATTCGCCACTTCCTGTAACAATGCCTTTTCACTGTTAATGGGAACCTTTTCGTACCCACTAATTTTGGCAATGCGAACAGATTCTTCCTTGGTGTTGCAGGTTCCATCGGCAGCTGTGTATGGGTATCCTGCTTCCGTGTTGATGCCTTTTTTTATGATGAATTCAAACCCGTCTTCCATATATCCGCCTTCACATCCTTGATCTTCACTTGTTTTGTCACAATCCACTATCTCTTGCTCAGAGAGCGGAATCAATTTTCCGGTTGTGATTTGAGTGATCCCTTCAGTTGCAGCTATTGTTGAGAATGCCCAGCAGCTTCCGGTTTATAAGTATATAAGGAATGGAAATTATATAAATGGAACAACTTCATGCTTAATTGTAATGGCAAAAGATCAAATACAAATAATCTTAACATACTAAAACATACAAATTGAAGGAAAACTCAAAAAGACAAGGTGACATTTTTGTAATTACCACCGACTATCAAAGTTACTATACAAATGTGAACTCAACAAAAAATACCTAAAAAACACAATTTTTTAAATATTTTTTATAAAAAAATCGCTACATTTTGTTAGCAAAAAAAAAAAAAACAATTTTTTTTGCTGCTACTAAAAGTAGCGATTTTTTAATAAAAAATGTTAAAAAAAATAAAATAATTTGTGTGTTTTTTTTATTTTTTTATGTTTTTTGGGGGTTTAGTTTTTAGCATTTTAGCTTGGGGGGGGGGGGGGTTTCGTTTTTTTTTTAGGTTTTTTAGGTATATTTGTAAAGTAACTTTGATAGTTATTGATATTTACAAAAATGCCATATTGTCTTTTTGAGTTTTCCTTCAATTTGTATGTTTAGTATGTTAAGATTATTTGTACAAGAACTTTCCCCTAAGTGTAATTTACAAGTTCCGCTAAGCGTTCGTATGCATATAAGAAATATATATTTAGCCGCTTAAATAACTTACCGCATTGACCTTGATCTTTGACTGGGGTGACCGCGCCTTTTTTCCTCCAATCCATGCTCGACGGAACTACAGTCACATTTTCATACCTAAATGGTGTGGGCCGTGTGGCCCGAGTTGATTCAAGACCAGACGGGATCTTGAAGCCGTTACGACTTACGAGCAGCCTTAAACTCCTCATTTGTTTGGTCAGCAAACTGGTTAACACTCAACTTGTAAGGATGGTTTCCAGCATTGTTGAATGATTCTATATATTCGACATTGTTGCTGAATATCTTGAATCGCATTTCTTTCTCCACATCATCTCTATATACGCGTCCACACTGAGCCATCCATTGTTGGTGCCGTTGTAACATGGTCTCTTGGTTTAGTGTCCGCGATGTGACTTGACTTGCACACATCGCAAAAACAAGCAAGGTTGCTATTATAGCTGATCTTGATGACGAACCCATGGGTAGTTTTGGTTTATAAATATTGAAAAGGAGCCTTACTACGTAGTTGTTATGGCAGGGAAAGATGTAACAAAAGACTACGTCGAAACTGTCTTGCCACAAAGTTGAACCATGATTTGTTTTTCTCTTACTTAAAAATATTGCAATTTCATTTATAGGTGTTTAGTCATATGCATCAGCTTTCAATTACGTTAAACAAAACTACTTATAAATATCCCTATATCTGCAAGACTGAAACATGCATCTAACAGGATTTTAACTCTCCACCTCTTAGATAGAGCGAACACACCTTACCACCACAAAATGCGTGTTGTGGACGACTTTAGTTTTATGTAGTATCATAACCCAGTTATTGGGAGTCATGTAATATCTTACTTCTAATAAACGATTTCAAAGAATGGTATGTGTCAACACCATATCATCTCTCATAAAATCATTTTTTAATTAAAAATGAGTTTTTTATTATTTTTAAATCAGGTTAACATCATAGCTTGACAACATTGTCTTTTAAAATCCTTATCTTAATATCCACGCTTAATTTTAAGTTACCATTATTTTTGTTAGATTAGATCTGCTAAACATTCCCACAAAATCCGCCCTTACTTCAAATATATCTTTAATTTATATTTTGTAATAATAATGTTATTTTTTTATTAAACCTTACCAAAAATAGATTTTATGATTTTTTATATTATAATGATAATGGTAATTTTTAATTATATTACCAAAAAAAAAAAAAAACGCAGAATCAACAATTTTTTTAAGTATAATGATAGATAGCATGATACATTTGAAACAAACTTTGAGTTACAATGAGGAATGATTAAATGTCAACACAAGTATGAGTTTAGATATTTTTTCATATTTAAACTTATGACGTGATCATCAATTTTTTTCATATTTAAACTTATACGTTTATCAATATAGTCTAACGGTTTTTTAATATAAGCCAACAATTTTTGAAATTATACGTGAAGCAAGAGGGTTAATCGTGTAACAAAATAATGACAAATAAATTTATAGGTTATATCTAAGTATTTTCTTTCAATGTTTAATTACATGATGTAAATTTAATTAAGAAGATTCTTAAAGAATTAATTATTAAGTACTTTCTACCCTGGTTGGGGTACTAATTAGTATGATTAAGAGATCAAACTTATGTCATAATTATCAGGGACACCTAACTACTTGTTTTATCATGCTCTGCAAACAACCGGTTTTCATTATTTAACCTGTGTAATAACTATCATCTAGCTATATGATTAGAACGGAGTGTAGAATATATCAAAAACTAAAAAAGAATCATAGCAATATACCACATTGGTTTAAACTATTGACATCCCAAGTACTCAAGTAAGATGATATTATAAACTATAAGTACTACCTAAGTCATAAGAGAAAGTACCACCTGTATAGTGAAAGGTGAGCACCATATCTAACCCGAGTAGTGGAAAACGGTCTTGATTGAGTAAGTTGCTACTTTGGGTCAATCACAATGGCCTATTGAAACATATCTTATGTGACCATTTCAGTTACACAATATATATATATATATATATATATATATATAGGGAGGGGCTCATGCGAGAACCACCCTTATATATTGTGAGAACCTTGAGAACCAATGTGAACACAACCTAAAATAGCTAAAAAAACCTAACCCCCACCCCCCCTCCAAGCTAAAATGCTAAAAACTAAACCCCCAAAAAACCTAAAAAAATCTAAAAAAATAAAAAAAAAATCTACAAATTTTTTTTTGAATTTTTTATGTTAAAATCGCTACTTTTAGAAGGAAAAAAAAACATTTTTAAAAAAAAAAATTAAAAAAAAAAATTAAATTTTTTTTTTCTTCGAAAAGTAGCGATTTTTTTATAAAAAATATTAAAAAATTCAAAAAAATTTTTTTGTGTGATTTTTAGCTATTTTTAGACATTTTTTGTGTGTTCACATTGGTTCTCGCGGTTCTCACAATAAGAGGTGGTTCTCGCATGATCTTCTCCCTATATTGATTTTGCAAAGTTTTCTAAAAAAGATAGAGTTTCCTATATAGCCAATATATATATATATATTGGCTATATAGGAAACTCTATCTTTTTTAGAAAACTTTGCAAACTCATTGTCATCCATTGATTATGTTTCATCCAAGTTGATTAATGGTTCTCATCATTTTGGAAAGAATTATAATTAAAAGAAATATTATAATACACATGAAAAGCACTGAAGGGTATTTTCGGTAGTGCAATAGAACATTGGAAAAACAAATCCCTGCCATGCAGTAGCAGTCTAATCAAAACTGCAAACCAATTCAAAAATATTTTCATCTTTATCTTTCCCACTATACTGTTCATATGCAGTTTTGTTCATATTTCCCCCATCCGATAGACTGTTCATATTTCCTCATCGCCAAGACAACATCGATCGGTGCCTTCTAACCCTAAGACAGAAGCCGATGGTGTGGATCCGGGAGAATGAGGAAATCGTTCGTAATTTTGTCGTCCTCGCTCAAAATGAAAAGATTACGGAAGATAAAGAGTTCAAGCAAAATGTTAGTTCTTGTAATCCGTCCTGTAAAAGGGGGTTTTGTTCTATCGAATTCCCCTTCAAAAATGGCAACGGATTTTGTTTTGTTTTCTATCTATTGCACTAGGAGACCTAAATTAGGGCGGGAAAGGTCTGCCAGCCGTAGTGTTGTTATTATATCCGATGATTCCAAGCAAGCTCCTCCCAAGCAACAATCTCGCTTCGGTCCGTGAACGTAGTTTTAGGTGATGTATAGTGTGTTGAATTAGGCTCTGTTCATAACATCCTTTTGTTTGGCTGCATTTGCAGTGTATGAAGATACTGAGACTGGGTCAACATCCACTGGGAAACGACGGTTAAATGGTAAGTGCCTTTGGTTACAATAGTTAGTAATTGCGTATCAATGTGAACTTGTATAACATGTGTTACATGGTAGGGAAAAAACGTTGCCTTGTATAGTTCTGGCTGAGGAAGTACATTAATTCTTGGGTAGTTAATTTTAGAAGTTTGCATAACATGTGTTAAATAATTAATGGACGAGCCAAAGATCATTGGCTTTGATTTGTTTGTCTGCCAAATAATTAGTGGTCGGAGTTTAAAGTTTGCCTAACACATGTAACTGTGTTAAAGGATGACACACACAGTTCAAAAATTATGTTAAGGTTATTGGATTAATGGTACAATTTGTTAAGATTATTAGATTAGGTGTTTGAAAATGTTAAACATTTTGTAAGTGTATCAATGTGAACTTGTATAACATGTGTTAAATGGAAGGGGTAAAAAATGTTACCTTGTATAGTTCTGGCTGTGGAAGTAAAAGAAAACGTGGTTAGTTAATTTTCGAAGTTTGGCTAACATGTGTTAAACAATTAATGGCCAGACCAAAGATCATTGGCTTTGATTTGTTTGTCTGCCAAATAATTAATGGTCTGAGTTTGAAGTGTGCCTAACATGTGTTAATTGGCAGAGAAAAAAAACATCGCGGAGGATAATTCTGGCAAAGGAAGGGACAGAAACCGTGGTTAGTTAATTTTGTATTGACTTTCATTTGTTTGATGTTCAAATAATTAATTGTTGGATGTTTGATCGTATAACTGTAATGTTACCGTTTGTCTTTGAAAGTTTGAGATAAAGGGTTGTAAAGTAGACTAATAATTTTACGGTTATTTTGGTTGCGTATACCAGTACGTAGGGCAGATGTAACAGCTACAACAAGCGGGAGAACCTTACGGTCAGGGCAGACGAAGTTTTCAGAGGAGAGTGTGAAAGTTCAAAAACGGAAGAAAAAGGAAGTTGGTAAAGAACAAGCAAAAGTTCCCAAAGCCCGTAAGCGAGCGAAGAAGGATGAATTCCCGGGAATAAGGACGCGATCCGCACCACTACAATTTTATAAGTGTGTACGAGCATTGACAGACCAACAACGAGAGGCAGTCAGGGAAATGGGCTTTGGTCGTTTACTTACTTTCAGCGTTGATGGGTTACCAGCTAAGTTAGGTTATTTTGTTGTGGACAATTTTAATCCCGATAAGATGGTGATATGTACACCGGCTGGTAATATCAAGGTAAACAGGAAAGTGATACATCAGTTACTAGGGATCCCAACCGGTGGGAAAAAGTTTAGTTCGATTGATAAGCTGCCGATATTGGTTGATGCAATTACGGATTGGAGGGCAAGATACCCTGGTGTACATGTACCACCAACAAAGATGGTGAAAATGATAGATGAGTCTGACGGTGAAGACAGTTTTGATTTCCGCATGGATTTTGTAATGTGTTTTGTGGCAGTGCTCGTTGACTGTCATAAACAAAGTTGTTTACGGGAAGAAATCTTAGAGTATCTAGATGATGAAATGGATTTTGCAAAGTTAGACTGGTGTGACCTGGTGGTGGAGAAGTTGAAAACTTGCAAAGATACTTGGGATCGGCTTGACCCACAAAGCATCTTCGTTGGGCCTCTTTCGATTCTGAAAGTAAGTGAAATTTATTTATTCGTGATCTTAACATGTGTTAAATATACTTGCTTGTTTTATCGGACTGAACTGATGGCTGTTACTTGTAGCTGTTGTACGTTGATAGTATTGAGTGCACAGGGATGAAGGTTGACAAGGCGGTGTGTCCTTTGGCTTTCTGGACCTTGAAGAGATTGCGAGAGAGAGAAAGGCTGGAAATTCTTGTTGGTGGGTTTGGTCTGGGAGGGTTTAAAGGGTTAACACTTCCATGTAACTATAACGTGGAACATTGGGCAAGTAAGGAGGTATAGTTATATGCACTAACATGTGTTATTTGCCATTAGTATATAATTTTTGTATGAAACTGTTGCTTTAATCTTTTGAAACAGGAGAGGCTGTTGATGGTACGACAGCTAATTAATGTGACAAACAAGAACAAGATCAAAATAGAGGGTATGTTGGAATCTATGTGTGTGGAGAGCCCTGATGACGAGGAAGTACAAACGTTGAAGGCAATGTATGCAAGTTTGTTTGAACAGAAATCGTTTTGCAAGTACAGATCACGATAAAGCGGTAGATTTATCGTCGCATCGTATCAATGAGGTGTTGGAAGATTTGAAAAATGATGAAAGTATTCACGTTGACGAGGGACAGAACGCTGGTTAGTCACTGTTATTCTTTGAAAAATATTGACTTGATTAATGTGGCACGCGTTTACTGATGTGTAACGTTTTCGTAGGGGATAGCGTGGTTGACGAATTCTCGGATGGTTCGCCAATAGCTAGTTTGTACAGGAAATCACTTAATCGACTTAACAAAAAGATGAGTAAAAGGAGATTGAAAGAAGTAGGATCTTCAGCCATAGACTTTGATGGCCCAGAAGGTGTGATTATTATCATTCTGACATGTACACTGTAACACATGTTAATGTGTTACCGATCTTATTGATTAACATCTGTTGTGGTTGCAGCTGATGTTGCGGGGCAATCAAGCGTAGCTGTTGATGGAAAAGAGTATGCGGAAACGATGGAAGATGGTGGAAAGTCGTTACAGGTGAGGCGATCTGCTCGACTGGAGAAGTTAAAGGATGTTCCTGAGAAAGAAGAAAGCTGTAAGACCCCAAAAAGGCATAAGACAAATATAAAGTTTGATGGGCCAAACACGAATGGTGGAAACGAAACAGGTAAAGTGTTACATGTGTTACCATTTTTAGTATACGTTTATAGTTAAGTGTATAGATGGCAGCCGAGGTAGAAAACATAAGTACACATTGATGGTGACGCGTTGATTAGTGCTCGAGATAGTTTATGTCACCATAACGTGTATACGTGACTGAAATGTATGGTGTAACACATGTTAATGTATTGTTTAAAATCTGTTGTGGATGAAAATGTATTGTTTAACACATGTTATGTTCCTGTAATATGCGTAGGGGACTGAAATGTATTGTTTAACATCTGTTGTCGTTGCAGCTGATGTTGCGGGCCAAGGAAGCGTACGTAATGAGGGCAAAGAGTGTGCTGAGACACTGCAAGATGTTGGGCAGTCGTTGCGGGTGAGGAGATCTCCTCGACTGAAAAACTTAAAGGATGCTCCTGATAAAGAAGTAGGCTGTGTGACCCCAAAAAGACGTAAGACAAATAGGATGTTTGATGGGCCAAGCACATATGGGGGTAAAGAAACAGGTAAAGTGTTACATGTGTTACCAGTTACATTGTATGTTTATCGCTAAGTGAATAGATGGCAACCTAGGAAGAATACATTGATGGTGCCGCGTTGTTTGTATAGGGACAAAGTTTATGTCCCTGTAATATGCGTACGTGTCTGAACCCATTTAATATTAATATGATGTTATAGGGTGCAACGAGACTGATAAGCAACACGGTGATAAGAGTGTGGATGAGGCTGGTATTTCAACTGTAGGTGACTGTAGTATGGGTGGGGAGGGACATATTGAAGGACAATGGAGCGGGGATAAAAGTGATGTTGAACAAGTCCACAAGCTGTTGGGTTTAATGCGTGCGATACAGCGTTTTAGAACAGCAGGAGCCCAGGGTGTGACTGGTAGTGCTTCGTACAATTTCAGATTGTTAGTTTTTTATAGTGTGCTTTATTGGTTAATTCTGTTTTAACATGTGTCTTGTTGCTTTGACAGTTGACGGTGGCTCTGGCATGCGGTTGTTTGGTGAAGATGCGTATAGTGTGGAGGCAGCAGGACATGAACCTCCACCTGTAAAAAATGTGGATGAGAAGGACGATGATCAGCAGATCCCCGATTTAGAAGCAACTGCTGACAAACAGGATAAGATTCCTGATCAGGTAGCCAAAAGTGATGAGATGGGGGTTAAGCTTAGTGATCAGGTTGAAAGGAATGACAATGAAGGTAATCTTCAGAAAGCATCTTATTTGTAGGGTTGACAAAACTCTAGATGCACCATTTTTAGCCATTCCTAATTTATTCGAGAATGTTTATGCAGCTGCAAATAGTAAGACTGAGCATGAAGTTGTGGATGCAACTGATGCAAGTAAGGAAGAATGTGGTTTACACATATTTGGACCCTTGGAAGGTGATGTTAGCGACAAGGATGAACAGGTGGTTTCGGATGGCAAAGGCAGGGCGGTTGTAGAGAAGAGTCACCGTGATTGTAAGGGTTAAATTTTTATAGAGCAGGTTCAAAAATAGTAACCTATGCATGAGATGTGATAAGAATGCTTTATGCAGGTTCATATAGTAAGGCTGAGCATGACGTAGTAGATTCAACTGTCGTACCTAATGAAGAGTGTGTTGGCGTGGTGGTTGGCTCTGTGAAAGGAGAAGCTTCCGATAAAGCTGAGGAGGTGGTTATGCATGGTAAAGGCAAAGCGGCGGTAGAGGAGGGGCAGCCGGATTTTAACGGTAAAGCTTTTTATTCTATAACATGTGTTAGCTATTAGGTACATTTAGGGGGTTTAACAGGTGTTAATCGTAAGAACAGTGGACGGGGGCGAAACGTCGATTGATGAGGGTGGTTTTTAGGGGTGTTCATCGAATCGAATATCGAATTTTCGAATTATTCGAATCGAATTATTCGAATCGAATTATTCGAATCGAATTGTTCGAATAATTTTTATTTTTCCTTGAATTCGTAGTCGATTCGAATTCGATTAAAACCTATCGAATTCGATTCGAATTCGCATTCGAATAAAAAACCCAATTCGTATTCGATTCGTATTCGATTAAAGTTTCGAATTCGAATCGAATTCGAATAAATTCGATTTAATTCAGATTATTTAAAACATGTAAAAAAACTATCAAAATGAAACATAAATTTTAAAGCAGCCATAAAACACAATATTACATTAAAAAGTTTCAAATAAAGTACCACAAGTCTATTAATTCAAAACGAGAAGTCAGGAATAATCACTCCACATTACAAGTTAATATTTTTATGGTTAGAAATCTATTGATAGATACTTAGGTTTTACTTATGGGTCATGTAGTGGGTTTGGTAATGGGTAATTTTAATACTTGGAAAAAATTTTGAAAATAATTTATAGTATAGCTTAATAAAAGTTACATATGTATTATATATAAAACTAATAAATAAAAATGTATAATTTTTATTCGAATTTCGAATCGAATCGAATTTGAAGTTATAAATTCGTATTCGATTCGTGTTCGATTTACTTGACTCGAATTGAATCGAATTTGAATTCGAATTCTTATAATCGAAACGAATTCTTGATAATCGAATCGAATTTAAACGAATTTCTAATTTTTCGAATTCGAAACGAATCCTGAACACCCCTAGTTTCAATGGGCCTAATTGGAGTCTTGGAATGACACAAATTGGTGGTGAATTTGACGAGTCACCGCAAACCGGTACGTAAGAGCAATAAAATGACTAGGATTGCTGGTTTTGTGGAGTCATTTCAATATACTTATTTGCATCGTACATGCAGGATGCAAAAGTTCAAAGGTGGATGACATGGCGGGGACAGAAACAGCGCCCGAAGGTTCCGGTAAGCTTGACTATTTTTGTTTACTGTGAGAGTGTAAATTTGGTTACAAAGTAACTTGAATTGTTTTTTTTATACATGTTTAGGCGATGTGGAGACTACCCCAAACTTGAGTATGGTTATAATCGTAGAACCGGTGAGCTCATATGACCCCGCAATTGCAATCCACAAGGGGCAAGCTGGGATGGAATTATTGGGTGGTGATGCGAATGAGGTGGAGTGTTGATACATGATATGTGGATACGGCTCGGCTCGGCTCGGTTCGACTCGGCTACGAAGTGAAGGCCGTAGTCAAGACATCCTCCTGTCTTGACTCGGTATGCGATTGACTTCCTAACGTTCGATGTAAATGCAACTGCGTGTGTGCAGTTTGCATATTAGATTATAGTTTGTGTTGATTATGTTTGACTGTTTGTTTGTTTGTTCCAAGCACAACATGTCAAAGTTCATTATAGAAGCCCAGTTAACATGACAAGGCCCAATCACATCAAAGTGACGAAATCACTTGATTTCTTCAAACACTTGTTGGCGAAATCACCTTTTCGGTGAAAACACCTTTTTGGTGAAAACCAAATGGGACGAAATCACCTGATTTCGTCCAGATCTTGGATTTCGTCTGGGACTTGATATCGTCATGTGTGTTACTATATAAACACAGCAAACAGACATAACACAGTTACGAAGTCTGAATAGATTTCTTTGAGCGAACACACTGTAAACACACACACACTGAGAGTTTATGAGAGCATCTTGTAAACATTGATTTGTAACCGTTTCATACGCATTAATACAATGGAGTGTTAATCGTTGAATCTTTGTGTCTTACGTGTTCGTAACTTGGTTTAACTTACCCATTTGGATTCCGCACTATCGGGTTTGTCGGAAAACAGGGAATAAAGGTTACTCGATCCTCCGGGTGGACCTACAATTGGTATCAGAGCGTTTGGCTCGATTCCTTGTTTAAACCAAGTCGATTTTCTTGTGTTTTGATAGATTTTAAAAGGGTTTTTCAGTTTACATTCTTGTTTCAAAAATTATATTTATGGAAAAGCTTTTCTTCAAAACCTTGAAAATCTTTGTATTTTGCTATTAGTTTGTATAAAACCACTGTTAAAACACATGCTTACATGTTAGTATTTGGTTTTTACTAAACTTTTATGCAAAAATCGTTTTCGGAAAATTTGTCCGGTGAAAACTTGGCCAGAATATTCAAGTTGTTCTTGTCTATCTTCATAGTGTTCTTGGTTTATTCAAACTGTTCTTGAATTATATATGGTTTTGATCTGAATTGTGTTTGAATTATAAGTGTTGTTGCATATTTTATCATTGTTTGACAAATGTGTACAAGTGTGATGATGGTTGTTGAAAATAACAAGCTTTGAAATCTGTTTCAGTAAGGTTGTTTGACAAAAGAGGTCTTTGTGTCATGAGATAAGGTTTGAAAATATCTTGTTGTCTGGTTATCTCATTCTACGAAATCACATATTATTGTGTTGGCCGAAATCACCTTATACGTCCAGTCAACGAAATCAGTTCAGTCAAATATATCAAGCCACGAAATCACCTTAGTTCATCAAACACTTGCTGGCCGAAATTAGTTCTGGGCCGAAATCAGTTCTGGGCCGAAAACAACTTATGTTAAGCTGGACGAAAACCAAATGAAAACACTTCTGGGCGAAATCACCAATAACTAGTCAACGAAATCAGATTGTAAACTCTTCTGAACGAAATCACATGTGCACCCATTGGACGAAATCACCTCTATTTTTTATCAAACATCAGCAACGAAATCACCTTGTTTTCCAGTCAACGAAATCACTTTAATCAACAACTGGACGAAATCATTTCAGTCAACAGCTGGACGAAATCACTCTTGATTTCATGATCATTCTTCAGACGAAAACACCTTATTTTCGTCATTCATACTTGTGATATTTCTAACAGTAGACTTGTAAAAGATTTTTAACTGTTTAATTTGTGTGATTTGTTCAGGTATTAGTCATCATACATAAAAAAGGAATCCGAATTGGTGGGGTACTTCGTCGCGTTTATCTCCATCATGGGCCGAATCTCCCGCACCCACATCTAATACGGAAAGTAAGTATACAAACACGCGTTTGTCGCCATCATGGGATGAATCTCCCGCACCTGCATCTTCGCAAGCGAATCAAATGTCGACAGGTCAATGGGCGTTTGTTTCAAATCAAACTCCAAGTATTCAAAGTATACTCCTAAGCGAAAGCGAGACCAGAAGTCTGAATCGTCCACCGAAATTGATGCACCTAAACGAATATCCTGGTTGGGTTGATAGATTTCAGACGTATGTCAATGGGCAAAACACGAAACTGTGGTTACGTTTTACTACAGATTTCGATCAAACTCTTGAGGTTGCCGCTTCAACTGCCGCTACATTTGCAGATCTTTCGGAAGACCAGAAAAAGGCATATGATTTAGAAAAGAAAGCATATGCTATTCTGACTCAGGCGATGAGCAAGGAAATATATCATCAGTTCGTCAGCTTCAGGACATCAAAGCGATTGTGGGATGCATTGAAGACAAGAGGTCTATGAAATGAAAAGTCACGTCAATTGTGACATGATTTACTCAAAAAGGAGTTTGATGGTTTCACTTGTATGGAAAATGAATCTTTGGGAGATATGACAAGTCGATTTCATCACTTGCTGACTGAATTGATCAATTATGAGGTAGAAACAACTCCAACAAAGGTTGTCACAAAATTTGCCGATGCACTGCCACCTCAATGGAATGGTTTCTTGGAAATCCTGAAATACAATGGCACATTGGCTACGATAAACATCAATGACTTCGGTCAGCTCTTGGAGAACAAAGATCAGGAAGAAATCCTAAAGGCAAAAAGGGTTCCAGTGCGACGAAATCCTGATATGTATTATGGAACTTCTAGCACTTCTACAATACTATTGCGACAAAATCCTGATATGTATTATGGAACTTCTAGTACTTCTGCAAGACCTGTTACACATGCTCCACTTCAGACGGCGTTTGTCACAAGCACGGATTATATGGCAATACGATACAAGTTCCTGTGAAGCCAGCTCCAACCACAGACTTGTATGGAAATCCATTACCACCAGCTCCACAACAGCAAGCTTGTTATGGAAGCACTTCATCTGCTGGTCAGCCATCAAAGTCAAATACAGTACGGCTTGACACGTCAAATTTCTCCAAAGTTAGCGTTTAAGTAGCTAAAGATCATATAGAGATACTCAACACATTGGTGAGCTCGTATTGTGGGTTGATTGCAGGGCAGATCGGAAACATCAATCTAACTCAAGAAGATTATCAGCAGATCGATAAAGAAGAAATGGATATGATGGACATCAAATGGGCTTTCGCTAGTGCTGTTAGGCGAGCTAAAGACTTCATGGAACGGACGGGTCGAACCAGCTTGGAAAGCAAGAAAGACACCAAGTATGGGTTCGATAAGCAGTCTGTTAAGTGCTTTAATTGTGGCGAATGTGGTCACTTCAAGAGGGAATGCACAAAGCCAGCTCAGCATGGGAACCAAAACCCTTTCAGAGGTCAAGGCAATCAGCAGAATCAAGCCAGGAATGATGATCGCACCTTGGTCCCTGCAAACAATCAAGCAGGACCATCAAACAAAAACAACAATCAAGCACTTGTGGTGCAAATAGATGAAGGATGCGACTGCTCAATGCAATTAGGCATTGGTGATCAGGTAGGAGCAGTTTGTTTTGCTGAAGCTGATAAGGATCTGAAGCACTCCAGTGGTGGAGAATCTTCCGCCAGTGGTGGTGAATCTTCAGATGAAGAGAGTTCTGGTGATTCAAGGAGTTTAGATGAGGAAATCTCAACCTCAGGCGAAGATTTTTCTGATGATGTATCTAGTGGGAGAATCGATGAAGATATCGATGAATTATTAGGAGAAGCTGCAGCAAGGAATGATAGAAGATCTATTCTGGTGGATCAAGCTGCTTATTCTTCTTCTTCTTCTCTTCTTTCAGCCTTTATGGCTAATGGCAGCAGTTCATCAAACCAGGTATGTGTCGATGAACCAACTGTTGTTAATTGTGATAATTGTGCTAGTTTAAGTGTTAAATGTGCTGATTTAGATGCTAATATGTCTGAGTTGCAAAGCAAACAAGATGCTTTAAATGCTGAATTGTCTGTCTTGCAAAACAAACATGTTTCATTTGATGCTAACTGGTGTGATTTTCAAAGCAAACATGAGGATTTGCAAAACAAATGTGAAGTGACAAATATGCACAATCAAAAGTTGATAGTGGATCTTTCGAAATGCAAAGAGGCTAACATGTTTTATGTAAACCATGAAAAAGAATTTAAAACGATGGTTGCAACTTTAAGAAAAGATAAAACCGAACTGACAAAAATGGTTTCAAGAAAACAAACTGACATAAACATTTATATCAATCGTCTTGAAAGCATGCAAATAGAGTTAGCCTGCACAATGTGTGAAAGTGAGGCGATCCGGCTTAAACTAGACAGTTATTCTAACTCTAGATATGTGCTGGATCACATCATTGGCACACAAAAAGAGAAAAAGGATGTCACATGCGTTGGATATAAGAAATGTCCACCACCTGTTAGACAAAATTATGATGCACTGCCTGATGAGGAGTATAGAACTCATTATGAAGAATCTGTTCCTTTAGACATTGAGGAATTTGCAACGGGACTTGGATACCAACAGGAAGTATCATCAGATTCGGATGTGTCTGCAGATACTTTTGTAACTGCTGAACAAAATCAGGATCCTCCAATCATTGTTGAGGATACTGATTCTTCAGATGATGAATCTAATGATACTGACTCAGCACAGTCAGATGCAGTAATCTAAGAAGAGGACATACCTCTCGAGAATCATATTCTATGTGATCCTCCCGCAAAACCTGCTACGACTGTTCTGATTGAGTCCACGTCTACTTCCTCACAAGAGTCTGAGAGTGTGAATTTGCTGTACACTCTTGTTGGTGATGATAAAATCTACTCTGACAAAGATTTTTCTATTAAGAATGTTAATCAATCTTTAATAAGTAAAATTTTTGAGGATTCAACAAGTAAGTTTTTGGGAAAGACAGGATCACACGTTGTGGTAACACAGTGTCTTCCTATCCCAAAGGCTGAAGTTAGACAACAATGTGGCAATAAAAAATTACCAACTGAGAAAGTTCAGAAAAATCGCACCAAACCTAAAAGTAACTCACCGACTCAATGGCAAAAGAAACAGACCCAGAAAAAGGACAAGAAAGTGAACTTTGTGAAATCGAAGGGAACAGATAAACTTGAAACATTTTCAAATAAATCTAACTTAGATCATGTCATTCAAGTTAATTCTTTGAAAAGAAACGAACCAAACAGTTCAAAACCTAGTACCTCGGGATCACAAAGTTCATCATCGACAAGACAATCACATGATACTACGGGGTTTGTAGAACGTAGATCATGTTTTTCATGTGGCACGTTTGGACATATTATTAGAAATTGTCCATATCTTCATAAACAAAAAGCCAAAGTTGATGATCCCCATGACCAAATTGACCGCAAGCGATCTGTTTCATCAAAAACAGGTCCCCGTCTTGTAAAAGAAAGGGAAAAGAAACAGAAACGCCAATAGGTCAAGAAAATTGAAAAGGCGATTAAAACCGATGTGGTTAACAAAACATCTGTTTCTGTCAAACCAGACAATTCAAAAACTTCAGACAATCATGAAGTTAAGATTTTAAAGAATAACACTGGTAAAACAAAGCAGACCTGGAAACCAAAAATGATTATTGAATCAGGGGGAACATCACAATTTCCACAACATCGAGAAGTTCAAGTAACTTACGTTGATGAAAATGGAAGACCCAAGACCACAAAGGCTTGGGTCCCCATCTCCAACTAATCATGTGAGTACATGTGCAGGGTGTTCCAGGAGGAACTTTCAGCAGTCATTGGATTGTTGATAGTGGGGCATCCAGGCACATGACAGGCGACATGAAGCTTGTCTACGACGTTAAATCTATTAGAGGAGGTTATGTTGCTTTTGCTGGAGATAAAGGTGGATATATAACAGGAGAAGGAATGGTATCCAACGGGGTTGTTAGTTTTGACAAGATCAACTTTGTACAATAGCTTGATCACAATCTTCTCAGCGTTTCACAAATTTGTGATAAACAGTTTTCAGTACACTTTGATGCAAATGGATGTTATGTGCTGAAACCCGGCTTCAAGATTCTAAAAGAATGGATTCTCTTATCAGCTCCAAGGATAAACGATTTATATGTCCTTGATATGAGCCAAGCTATTACTACGACTGCACAAGCAACTTGTTTCATTACAAAAGCCACATAAAAAGACTCTATCTCTTGGCACAGACGTATGGGTCACATTCACTTACGCAAAATGAATCATTTGGTGACGAATGAATTAGTGAATGGTGTTCTTCTTAAAAATTTCCATCTTCAAGACGTCTGTGTTTCATGCCAAAAAGGAAAGCAAACGAAGAAACGACATCTGACAAAGAAGATCAACACGGTGGCAGTTCCTCTTGAACGTTTACACATGGATTTGTTTGGTCCTGTCAAGCATAAAAGCATCAGGAATGATAAATACTGCCTTGTAATAACTGATGATTATTCAAGATTTTCTTGGGTGGCGTTTATGGCTCACAAGAGTGCAACTTTCGGTATTATCAAAAACTTGATCGTTTAGATTGAGAATTTGTATAAGTTGAAGGTAAGACGGATACGCAGCGACAATGGTACTGAATTTAAAAATCAAGCCATGGCGGAGTTTTGCACATCAAAAGGTATTCTTCACGAATTTAGTACGGCTTATACTCCTCAACAGAACGGTGTCGCTGAACGCAAGAACCGTACATTGATCGAGACTGCTAGGACTATGTTGGTGGAGTCGCAGTTGCCCATTCCATTCTGGAGTGAAGCTGTGGCCTCCGCATGTTACACGATGAATCGAGTCCTTACAGTCAAAAGACACAACAAGACCTGCTTCGAGCTTCTTCACAAACAGAAACCAGATTTGTCATATCTTGAACTGTTTGGAGCTCCTTGCACAATGATCGATCCTAATGGAAAGTTTGGGGCAAAAGCTATTGAAGGTCACTTTCTTGGTTATGCCACCCCTAACTTAAGAGTCTGGAATCTACAGACTAAAAGGGTTGAGGAATGGTCTGAAGTCAGAGTACAAAGGCACACTTTACCAGTCAAAAATCCAGGTCAACCATGGATGTTTGAGTACGATGACTTTTTCAATTCGATCAGTGTTGAAGCAGTTGAAGAAAATGCTGCGGCAAGGATGTTTTTCGAGAGTGACAACGCAACAGATTCACTGTTGGTTCGTCCAATTATTGTCAATCAAGAACCATCTTCAGTGAACAATAATGCTCTCGACAATGAGGATTTTCATGATGCAACCGAACTGAACGAATCTTCAGAGGATAAAGAATTTCTAGATGCAGATCAAGAAGCTCCTACATCAGCTGTTCATGGTACTTCAGAGGCTACACCTCCAGTGGACGCCCCTATAACAGCTGAAGCTACTGCATCATCCTCTTCGTCAGTTCCGGGTATTGAATTGGTTATTGATCTAAATCTCAACAATCTGGGTACAAACATTCCAGTTCTGGAAAACCCTGAAACAAGAATTCACAATACCCATCCTCAACAAAACATCATAGGCAATGTACAAAGTGGCATCAAACAAGAAACATGTTGCGCAACAACAACAATGCAGGCTTGTATGCGGCGATTCGAGAATCTGGTCAACAAAACGATTGGTCTTTCGCGTGTTATGTCTCACAGGAAGAGCCAAGAACTTGGAAAGACGCTTTGAAAGATAACTCTTGGGTTGAAGCTATGCAGGAAGAACTGCAACAATTCCAGAAACTTGGTGTCTGGAAACTCGTAGATAAACCTGCTGGTTATAAGAAGATTGGTACCCGTTGGGTGTATAAATGCACAAAGGACGACCGTGGAATCGTTATTCACAACAAAGCTAGATTGGTCGTTCAAGGTTTTCGTCAGATTGAAGGTATAGACTACAACGAAGTGTATGCACCTATTGCACGTCTGGAAGCAATTCGGATCTTTCTGTCTTATGCCTCATTCAAAGGATTCAAGGTTTACCAGATGGACGTCAAAAGTGCATTCTTACATGGTCTAGTGGAAGAAGAGGTGTATGTTGAACAGCCTCCAGGTTTTGAAGATCCTATCCATCCCGATCGGGTTTGGTTGCTGAACAAAGCTCTCTATGGTCTACATCAAGCACCGCGAGCTTGGTATGCAACCTTATCTAATTATCTGCTGGAGAATGGATTTTGCAGAGGTCTTATCGATTGCACTCTCTTCATAAAAGAACAAGATGGAGATCTTCTACTGGTTCAGGTATATGTGGATGATATTATATTTGGTTCTACTAACAATGTTATGTGTAGGGATTTCGAGCGTGTAATGCAGGATAAATTCGAGATGAGCGCTATGGGGGAGATGACTTTTTTTTGGTCTTGCAAGTGCAACAAATGAAGTATGGGATTTTCATCCATCAGACTAAGTATGTCCAAGACATCTTGAGCCGATTCCAGATGTCCGACACATTGCCCATTGGTACCCCACTGCAGCAAAATCACGGAATCAATCCAGATTTGAAGGGTGAAGTTGTTAGCTCTTCATACTACCACGCGATGATTGGATCCCTTATGTACCTCACAGCATCAAGACCAGATATAATGTATCCAACATGCCTGCTAGCCAGATATCAAGTGAACCCGAAGGCCTCACATCTTACAGCTGTAAAAAGGATTTTTCGTTATTTGAAGGGTTGCCCAGACACCGGTCTATGGTACCCTAAGGATGATAACTTTGAATTAGTCGCTTTCAGTGATTCTGATTTTGGCGGATGCAAAATCGACGGCAAATCCACAACGGCTGGATGCCAGTTTTTAGGAACTCACCACGTAACATGGTAGTGCAAGAAGCAGACTTGTGTCGCTACATCAACTTGTGAAGCCGAATACATTGCTGCCTCAAGTTGTTGCTCCCAAGTCCTGTGGATACAACAGCAAATGCGCGATTACGGTTTTGAATTCCTAACTACTCCTATTTTAGTTGATAATTCTGCTGCTTTATCTATCACTAGAAATCTTGTGCAGCATTCAAAGACCGAACTCATCGAAATTAAGTATCACTTCATACGTGATTGCTTTGATAAAAGGCTAATCGCTGTTGTTAAAGTCCATACTGATGACCAACATGTCGACCTTTTTACCAAAGCATTTGATAAATCAAGATTTGACTTTTTATTATTGGTAAACGGCATTAAGGTCAAGCAAGAGTAATCCGCATTGGAAAATCGTTTTTGTAAATATCTTTGTGTTTTTAAAATTCTTGTAAGTTTGTTGATTTTAGGGGGAGTAATTCCAAATTTGAAAATTCAAAAACATTGAAAAATTTCAAAACTCAAAAACAATAGAAAAACAAAAATGAGTTTCCTGGCGAGCAAAAGAGAAAATGATAGTACATCAGTGGTCTGTCTAAACCTTTTTAAACTGAAATGCAAAATGAAAAATGTTAAGCAGCTCTATATAAGATGTATCGGTAGGCTCACAATCATCTTAAAGTGTGCAGGGTGATATAAACTTAAATCGACTGAAAACCAGGTGCGAACCACTCATTGGCATATGGTCTTAGTACCGAAATTTCGTTTGAGAGATTGCCGAAGTTCTGAGATATGTGGTCTTTATGCTGTTTATCATCTGGGTATCATGGTTGTTTCTTTTACCGAAACAAACGGAGACGAAGTCTAGATCTTCCATGATATCATACATTCGTGTACATACTGCATTCGACCTCAATAAGTGATCAACAATCACATGTCCACAAAACAAGTGATAATATATCACATTTATCCGGGAGTCAAGTTCGTCTCTTTGCTGTACGAAAGTACTGACCTGTTCACGGACTTGCTCCTGTGCCCTTCATGCATCTGAAAATCAAGTTCCTCATCAATAAGTGATTCTATCACACAGGGCTTGTTTTTAATTCAAAATAAGTGAGTTTCTCACATTTTCATACGTCAAAACATATGATAAATGGTATACTCACCAGTAAGATGAACTCTCGTGCATACCTTAATACGGGAATGTGTCGTGATGTGGATGAACACCGGTCGGTAAGTATAAATCATACCTTAACGTATCCTCTCGCCATGATTACATCTGATAAGTTGAGCTTATGTGGATAACAATACCGATAATCGTTATAGGATGTTTATCTAAATGTTAACAAAAAGAACAACAAGAGCGTTTTGGCATGACCGTACACTGATATGATTCTCTTACCCTCGAAACTCGCAAAAAGAATGTTTGTATATATTTACTTTTCTTAGTTTTTGCAACTCTGTATATATTTATTTACTGCTTTCAGTCTTTAAGTTTGAAATATTCAAAATGCCAAAAAGATTTTAGGTGTGTTTTTATATAAACTTTCTAAAAGTCAAAAAGATTTCATTTCTGCTTTAGTTTTGATTAACCGATGTTGGAACTCAAGTCTTCGTTGCCTGAAATCTGTTGAAAACCAAAACGACTGAATCTTCATAAACGGTCAGAGTTTGCAAAATCTGTTAAAAACCAAAACGGTTGAATCTTCATAAACGGTCAGAGTTTGCAAGTTTTGAAAGTTAGTAACTAAAATTGAACAATTTGTTAAACTTTCAAACTGTCGGACGGTAGTTGAAAACATGGTCACATGTGCGTTATTTGTTTAATGTTAACTATATTCCAGGCAGTTGTTCTCATTACGTGTTTAGCTTTCTTGCATGTGCAGATGCTAAAGGCGAGGAGGACATGTTCGATGACAAGCTGCGGAATGAAGACACGACATGGAGGCACTCAAATGATAAAGATGATCGAGTTGCCGCTGATCAATCACCAACACCACACGGATCTAAAAGAATTGAAAATCAAAAGATTCACAACATAATCAAAGGGGGAGTTTATTGATACACTTCCTAAATGAAAGCGGGAGTTTGTTAATACACTTTCTATTTCAACACGTGAAGTCTTTGAAGATCCTTTCCGAGAATGAGTGAACCATCAAGAGATGGAGAACGAGATTACGAACCTCGCGAGCAGCATCCAAGGGGGAGTTTGTTGAAACATGTTATGTGGATACGGCTCGGCTCGGTTCGACTCGGCTACAAAGTGAAGGCCGTAGTCAAGACATCCTCCTGTCTTGACTCGGTATGCGATTGACTTCGTAACGTTCGATGTAAATGCAACTGCGTGTGTGCAGTTTGCATATTAGATTATAGTTTGTGTTGATTATGTTTGTCTGTTTGTTTGTTTGTTCCAAGCCCAACATGTCAAAGTCCATTATGGAAGCCCAGTTAACATGACAAGGCCCAATCACATCAAAGTGACGAAATCACTTGATTTCGTCAAACACTTGTTGGCGAAATCACCTTTTTGGTGAAAACACCTTTTTGGTGAAAACCAAATGGGACGAAATCACCTGATTTCGTCCAGATCTTGGATTTCGTCAATGGGTTTTCGTCTGGGACTTGATTTCTTCATGTGTGTTACTATATAAACACAGCAAACAGATATAACACAGTTACGAAGTCTGAATAGATTTCTTTGAGCGAACACACTGTAAACACACACACACTGAGAGTTTATGAGAGCATCTTGTAAAAATTGATTTGTAACCGTTTCATACGCATTAATACAATGGAGTGTTAATCGTTGAATCTTTGTGTCTTACGTGTTCGTAACTTGGTTTAACTTACCCGTTTGGATTCCGCACTCTCGGGTTTGTCAGAAAACAGGGAATAGAGGTTACTCGATCCTCCGGGTGGACCTACATGGAGGACAATTTGCCGCTAGCAAACCGGGTACATATGTTAGCTGAGTTAAAAAACAAAAAAAAGGAAGCTCCCTTTTAGAGAGAAAGTGGCTGCGGAACCAAATAGATCACCTTACTATATAAGGTCTGTTGACATCGGACATCCAATCACCAAGAAGGAGGCGAATATATGGGATTACGTTTACGCTGATGAATCCCCGACGCACTTTCTAAATGGGCATTCTTGTAGGAAGCTAGCAATGGAGGCAAACAAGTAAGTAGAACTGCTACGGGGTTTTTAGTTTTATAATAACGTGTAAACAATGAACCCAATGGATCTATTTAATTGTTTTTTTTTATTTTTGACGTAGGAATGAACAGGGTACGTCGTCAGTTGATGATGTAGATAGCCCGATACACATGGTTGTGTAAGTAGTGGGGATATTGTTAAAAATAGTTAAATTATAGTAACGTATGTTAAGTTATGGATGTTAATTTTTTATATGTGCATATGAAACCAGGGAGTTGCTGTTTCGAAGCCCCGCTCATGTAGAAGCGTCTCGGGCTATGTTCAAGAGTTTAAACGTTGGCAAGGAGGTGTCAGATGGTATTATCGACTGTTGGGCGGAGGTGCTAAACTTCCAAGAGAAACGCAAATCAAGGGAGGCTTACAGTAGGCTATTCTTTGGTACTAAAGTTGTGGTGAGTGTTTTGTATATAGACATGATTCTGGTGGATTGATGTTTTTTATGGAAAAGTAGTTAGGGTGTGGTGAGTGGTTATACTTATAAATTTCTCTTTTGTGAAAGTTTCCGTGGATGTTAACAACTGAGGAAGGGGGAGTAGAGGCGCGAATGCACAAGTTTCGGGCTGGTATAAAAGGTGCGGTTAAGAGCCCTGAAAAGGTTCTTGATTTTAGAAAGCACGACATTGTTTGAGTTACGGGACCCTGGAATTTATGTTGTTGATAATGACAAAGCCAGACAAGCTCGGCCGATAGAAGATAGTGTATACTACCTCCACAAGGAAACACCGTATAAGTTTGTAAGTTATCGAAACCACCATGTTTTAGCGAAAATGTGATTGTATTCAAGCTGTGTTTTTTTAATTGAGCATTGTTTGTATCTGTATATGCAGAAAGATATGTTTGTGCAATACCTTCGGGAGGTTGGTCATCCGCGAGCCGATGACATTGACGACTGCAACATCCAGCGTATGCCGGTTAGTTGGGCGACGATAGCAAACACAACTGATTGTGGGGTCTTCTTAATGCGGCATATGGAGTGCTACATGGGGAAAAACAAAAGTTTTAATTGTGGGTTCAGCATGAATGGGGCGAAGAAGATGGCCTAGGTGCGGAAGTTGAGAAAGAGGTATGCTGCACACATCTTATGTTTGGATGTGAATATGCTACTTCCTAAAATCCAGCAGGGTTGCCGGTTAGAGTAACGTGTGTTAGGGGGTGAATGGTATTTATTGTGGGGAAAGTTGTGGTGTTAAGTTTGGCTGCTCTTTTGGGGACACCTATTATATGTATATGTAGACTTTGTTTTTGGGTGTGGCATGTATTTTGTTTTGGGGATGTTGCTTTAAACTTATTGTAGGATAGGTGTTGCGTAAAGTGTACCTGCTATTTTTGGGGATAGACTATCAGTGTGAAATCTGTCTGTTTGAAACTGATGTTTATTAAGTTGCTAATTTAAGGCTTATGAAGAATATTGACAACAAACAAATCTTGCATGTGTTTGCATGTTATTGATGTAGTTGATAATGTAACCATTTAAGAAATGAAAATGCTCCTTCCTGTTGTCAAGGGGCCCACTATTTTAAATGTGGTAGGATTCTTGGAAGTTGGGGAAAGTAAGTGGCAGCAGCCTAGTAACATAGGGGTAGGTGGGTAGAAAAAAACTTTATTGGAAAGGAACCATTGCTTTTAGGGTCACATCAAAGTCAAGTCACAACTATATTAAATGTATCCATGGCATACCACTATAAGTAGTGTAATGAAGGACCAAGTCATATTCTATAATATTTCAGTAGGGCACCTTACTTTTGTAAACCAAAAACTTTGAGTGGTTCCAAAGTGTGTTAATGTGATGGACGCTTATGAAAATAAGCTCACGGATACACCACCAGGCATGGAGAAGCAGAAGCGAAAGGGGAAAGAAGCAGTTGAGGGTCGGTACGGGGTGTGCTACGAAACAAAAAGTGTTTCACAAGAAGATCCAGGACTCGAAAACTGGAGGCCTAGGTGCTAACGACGCTTCAGAAAGCGGAAGAAGCAATGTAGCTGATGTTAGCAGACGCCGTACGGAACACGTTTTACCAGAAGCTGAAGTTTTGAAGGGGCTACCAGAGGAGTTGGTTAGGTTGCTGACGGATCCAGACCATGAATTATGTGGTTGCCCGTTGTGTCCATACTCACCCGAAACAATCAGGTCATGGTGTTACCATGACCCATGGGAGAGTGAGCGTAGCCCGTCTCCTCTGTACTTTCATGATGAAGATGTTGCAACACCATGATGAAAAGCTTCGTAGCGATGGAGGATAAGAAGGGATAGTTAGGATGTCATAAGTGGTTATAGTTGTGTTAACCTGTTGACCCTATGTTCGTATACGAGATAGGGATGTGTTGATGTGACGGCTCGGTAGCCGAGCCGTTGTTTTATATGCGGGTGTAGCCTAGTAGTAGTATGTGGTGTTAAGTCGGCTAGTAGTGAAGTTTGTTTCTATAACCTGATCTGTCTTTATATAAAACCTATTGGTGTGGTTAACACCTTTTGTATTTTACTCAAGCTAACGTGTGTTAAGCATCTGTTGAAAATGTTGTGGTAATATATATACCAAAAGCACAATTATCCATGCATAAGATAGTAAGAAAAGCAAGTTAACAGCAAATAGAGGTCCACAAAAAGGTGGCCTACAATACACAAAATGCCGAAGGCCATAAAGTTTTTACAAAAGACCAGAAAGGTTAAATGGGATAAAAAGAGGTCCACCTTCTTACACACGTAACAGAACAAAGCAGGAGGATGTTACAAGACTGTTACATGTGTGTAAGAAGGACAAAATGAAGTGAGTCTCCCATTACATAGTACTAGTAAACGAAAGGAATGATTTTAATCAGATTGGGAGGCACCGGGGGCGGTCTGCCTTTGTTGTTCAGCAGCTGCCTTTGCTGCTTTCATTGCCGCCACCTTAACGCAGTTGCGTGAGTCGTGGTCGTCGATATACAGACCACAACACTTGCATAGACGAAGCTGCTTTGGAGGTTTTGGTGGTTTTGTCTTTGCCTTCTCACCAGGTCCGGAAATGCGAGTATGTGTACCACAACCCTTATTGCGTACAACATCTGGATTAGCAACTTCGACTGGAATGTTGATTAGTTGCCCAACTATTTCTTCCATTTCACACTCGTTTGTTTGATTTTCAGTAGTACCCAATGGTTGCTTGGAAAGCACATTGATCTTGAAATCCCGGAGTTGGGCCGCCAATTTTGACAATGAATCGTCATCGGTTCTGGCCACATCAACGCATTCAGTAACGAGGTCGAGGATTTCATTCCGCATAACAGACGATGCGTGTGCGTTGACCCCGTATCGGCATGAAACTGAAAAAACCTCTTTTGGGAGGGCATCTCGGCGCCACCTATCGTTTATGTATTGGGGTGGTATCTTTGCAACATTTTTCAATCAATAAACGCAAAAGACATGGTGACACAGATATCCGATACGTGTGAAATTCCTGCATGAGCAACTGGCGGAGTGGTCTACAGTGTTATATGTAACCTGTTGGGGACAGAAGGAGCAAAAAAACTGTTTAAATCTAACGTATGTTAGTGGAGTGGTAATAAAGAAGTTGCCTAACATGTGTTACCTGATAGACATTTGTGATGTTGTTCCTTTTGTCCAAATGAGTGACGTCTAGCAAAAGAGCGGTTTTGCTGGACTCGGTTTGGTTTGTGATGTAGCATAAAAACATCCCTTTAATTATCTCCTTTTGAACTTGCATGAAAACAGCGTTTGTGTAAATGGCGAACGCGTGCTGTTCTATCGCTAAATCAGTATTGCCCTTGAACACCGTGGGTGAGGTTTTGTACTCCGATACGCGTTGCCGATAGCGTTGGCTGTCTACCCTATTTTCAAAGCACATCATAAATTGTACAAGGGTGTTTGCGCTTGTTGAGTTGACCTTGATGGCAGCGTTCGAGCTTTCGCAACGTGAAGTGGTCTTCATCAAGCAACACATTGGCAGTTCCCTGAAGTAGACTGGAACCCAAAAATGTTTGATGTTGTACATGTCCTTCAACCAAGTGAGGTCTTGGAGGCCAAATGTTTCTAGGAGGTCATGCCAGCGGGACTCAAACGTTTCTGGTTTGATATAAACATTCCAAACCAACCGGTGAAATTAACAAATGTCACAATCTGAAAGAAGTTTTATTAAAAGGTTTGTATTTTTTTTTGTTTTATAAAAATTAACAAATGTCACAATCTGAAAGAAGTTTTGGAATATTAAAAAATAGTCACGAAGGAGGTTCTGAAATATTTAAATCAAAGTTTTTCAACCAAGTATGGATCGACCTGTTAATAAGGCGTTGGTTACTATTAAGGAGAAGAACACTATGGCTCTTTAATGTCTGGTGTTATCTTCAACAAACTACACGGTATGGACTATGAGGATGAGAGTTATTTTCAATGTTCACGGAGTGTGATAGCAAATCGAACCGGGTAGGGGTGTGGATGCCAAGAATAATATTTCATTCACTCTCATGCTTAAAGCTATACCCGAATAGAATCTCAAAACAACAAAAGAGATGTTGGATGTTCTAAAAACCCGTCATCTAGATGCAAATCGGATCTAAGAGGCAAGACTGCAAATTTTAATGGCAAAGTTTGAAAATCTGAAGATGAAGGATCAAAGTACCATAGACAAGTTTGCTAATAAGTTTTTTGGGTATGCCTCTAGAGTTGCCTTACTCGGCTCGGTTATAGAAGAAACCAAGTTAGTCAAGAATTTTCTGAACGGGTTACCGAAGGGGTTCATTCATATGGTGGCTTCAATAGAACAGGTGGTGGACTTGAAGACCATCGACTATGATGATATTGTGGGTCGGCTTATGTAGAAAGGATCAAGGATGAGGAGGAGACTCAATACGGAAAACTAAACCAACTTTTATTCACCAAATTAGATGAAAAAACAAAGGAAAAGGACCACAAATGTGAGCATTGCGGTTGTGGAAACTCGAATCGAGAAGATCTTGGACGAGGCCGAGGTAGATGTCGGCGTCCGGGAGAGATCAAGGAGATGGTCAAGTACAACGGGACAAAAGCCACGTTAGGTGTTACAAGTGCAATGAGTTTGACCATTACATATTGGAGTGGCCAAAGTGTGAGAAAAATGAGGAAGCCAACCTTACCCGATATGAGGACAATAGACCGCTCTAATGTAATGAAAAGTGTTTGACAAGATTAGAGAGGTGATTGTTGGGACTAATCTTGTCATAACTCAAAAGTTGGAGGATGCTAAATATTTTAATTTGGAGTAAATCACAAAAATCGTCCTTTATGTTGACACTAGATTGCAAAGTGTGTCATTTATCTTTAAAAAGTACAAAAAACGTACTCAATGTTTGCAAACCCCTACACATTATGTCCTTTATCCCTAACTTGGTAATTTTTTATTGTTAAGTGGGTGTGAAATGACCTAAATAACCTTACTGTTAAATAAATAACTAAAAAGTTAAAAAACATTCCAGCGTGGTCTTGGAGGCCAAATGTTTCTAGGAGGTCATGCCAAGTGTGGTCTTGGAGGCCAAATGTTTCTAGGAGGTCATGCCAGCGGGACTCAAACGTTTCTGGTTTGATATAAACATTCCAAACCAACCGGTGAATACAGGACCGAACATCAGTGTTATCAAGAAGGTCTGCAGAGATCTGGTAAATTTTAAGAGTTACTAACACATGTTACATTAAACAGTTTAAAAAGACATGTAAGACTGTCATGTTGAATAACACATGTTAAAAGGCTAACGATTTAACCTAACCTTTGAGGGTAGTTTTTTCATTATATGCCACATGCATAGCCGGTGGCGTGATTCGGTAAAGACCATAGGAACATCTTGAAGCATAGATGGGTCTTGATCACTCAACACGAGAGTTGGTTGAGTACCGTGTGCCTTCAAGAAAGCCTTAAGCAACCACACATAAGATTCAATGGACTCGGTTGATATCAAACCCGCACCAAATGTAACACATTGGAAATGATGATCCACACCCGTGAATGGCACAAACACCATCCTGTACCTGTTAATAAAAATGGATTTGAAGTTAACAAAATGTAACACTTTTTTTGTTAGGTTTGTATAGTTTGATATTTCCCCTAACACATGTTAAGGGGAAACTTACCTGTTAGTGCTGTAAGTCGCGTCGAAGGCGAGGACATCGCCAAAAGCTTTGTAGTTTAGCTTTGAAATCTCATCAGCCCAGAATACAGAAGACAGCTTTCCATTTGAAACCGTGTAATCAAAATATAAGCTGGGTAGGTTGTCAAAGCGCTCACGCAAGCGTTCAAGGAAAACTTGTGCGTCACGTTCACCAATAAAAATTCGCAACTGCTGGCTAAAATTTTTAAAATCCACCGGACTCCCGTTGACATTGTGATACCCCCCTTTTAAAGCTACAAGACATCTATAAGCTCTCATGGGTCTGATACGGTTTAGACTCATATTGTGAATGAATTGTTTGGTGGAGAATGACAGCTTCCGTGATATATTGCTAAGATCACGGTTGTGATTCTCAACAAGTTCATGATTATGAATATCATTGAAACTCATAACTGTGTATGTATCATTATAGATTGAGACTAGAATGCCTGCCTTACAGTCACACCATGTGAAGCTGGTTCTCCTTGGCCTTACAGAAGATTCATCTAGGGTGTCAAAAGTCCTCTTGCGTTGTGGTTTCCCGTATTTTGAGCAGCGAAGATACTTGTGTGTCGGAATTCCATTCCAGACTTTAGTTTGGCCTTTTTTTAACAGAAAAACCAGCTTCAAACGCATAAAGTTCATACATGGAAAGAACAGCCTCAAATGTCGGATAAGATTTCCCACACACTGGTAAGAACTTATCAACGACGGTAGGAATCCAGTAACGGGTTCCCTGAGGCGTTTCAAAACCGAAGTATGGATGCTTTGGCCCTGCATCAGAAAATGAAAAGGTTAGAAATCTGGTATATGAGAATAAAGTGTGCTCCCATGGAAAATAAACAACCATCTAACGGCCCGCGAGATGATTCAGCAAACACAGAAGGGCCCTGAGATGATCCAGAACCAGCACCGGGAATGTTAGTGAAGCCAGAATCTTCGGATGCTACATGTGAACATTATGCCATTTGTTTGAATTATGCCATATATGGGGAAGAAAAAAAACAAACCTCAACATGTATGGGGAAGAAAAATAAACAAACCTTAATCATTATCCAAAACCTCGTTAGTCAACTCAACGCTGCCTTTGAACTTGTCGGAGATGAGAAATTCTGGGGATCTAACAGGGACTTCAGATGATCCAGCACCATCAACAGCCATGTTAGTGTATCCATAAGCTTCGAATGGTACAGGTGAACATTGCCATGCAGTATATTTGGATTATTCCATTAAAAAAATGTCAAAATACAACAAAAAAACATATATTCGAGGGAGTTAAGTTACATAGATATACAAACCTTGAGCATTAAAATCATCATCAGCATGGGAGTCAGTGGTAATGAACCTGTTGGGGAAGAGATGAACCGGCGACATTAACTCGGAGGTTGGTGGATTTGTCTCCATGGACATTAATGGAGAAAAGAAAATGCAGGTGAATATGTTAAAGGAGAAATGAGGGACGAGTTCTATACATTTTGTCTTTTAAAAAATGAAAATATCTATAAATGGGGGGTATGGTGATATGTGAGGTGATGGGCAATTAATGATAAGGTCAAATCAAATTAGGAAGAGTTCTTTGGGTTGGGTGAATAGATGACTAATTACTAAAATAACCTTATAGGCAAAAAGCATAATTAGTGGACTTGGATGAGGTGGATAAATGTAGGCCACATGTTGAGTTTGCAAATTTTTCTAAAAATTAAGGGTTTCTTATAGAGCATTGCCCTATATATATATAGGGTAGGGATCCTAAGAGAAGTCCACTCTATTTGAGAAATTTGAGAAGCAATCTGGACCACACATTTTCCCTAAGCAAAATATGCAAAAAAAAAGGAGAAAAAAATGCAAATTTTTTTTTTTTTTTTGAAAAATCGCAGCTTTTTCTTTAAGGATTAATTTTTAAATTTTTTTTTTGATTTATACACATGTGTATATTGTTAATCTTTTAACTATATATATATATATATGTATATTGTCAATTATACGTATATGTATATACATGTTTAAAATTGAAAAAATATGTCTTATAAATTCTAAACCTTAAACCATAAACACTAAAGCTAAACCTTAATGCTAAACCCTAAACTCTAAACCCTGATGCTAAACCCTAATGCTAAACCCTATTGCTAAACCCAAAAGCTAAAACTAAACCCTAAAGATAAAGCTAAACCCAAAAGTTAAAGCTAAACCCTAATGCTAAACCAAAAAACTAAACCCTAATGCTAAACCCTAAATACTATTGCTAAACCCTAATGCTAAGCCCTATTGCTGAACCCTAAAGCTAACCCCTAAACCATAAGGCTAAACCCTAACCCCTAATGCTAAACCCTAAATACTAATGCTAAACCCTAAATAACACATATTTTTCAACTTTTAACATGTATATACATATATGTATAGTTAAAAGATTAACAATATACACATGTGTATAAATCAAAAAAAAAAAAATTAATCCTTAAAGAAAAAGCTGCGATTTTTCCAAAAAAAAAAAATGTGCATTTTTTTCACCTTTTTTTGCATTTTTTGCTTAGGGAAAATGTGTGGTCCAGAATGCTTCTCAAGTTTCTCAATTAGCCTACTACTTCTCACATGATCCTTATCCTATATATATATATATCTTCAATCGTTGTAACTTTCTGGCCCCGCTTGCGCTGTGCACATATAATGTATATATGTGTCTGCCCGCGGGGGCAAAAGTGATATTGTACTAATTTTAAAGTTATTTTACTAATTTTGTGAAAATAACGTTAAAAGCGGGGACGCTTAATCAAGCATCATGCAGTGGCGTTGATAGCCGAAAGACAAGAGGGTACATGCACTAATCGGCCTTTTTGCCAAGTGTTAGCGCCTTATGTCCAAGGCTTGATACAAAACTACTATGGAGGCGAGGGTCTCACTGGAAGCAACTCTACTCCTTCGGAGTGGAGGTAAGACTGTCTACATCTTACTCTACTCAGACCCTATCTTAGCTTTGCTATTGGTTGGATTTACTGAGTATGATAATGATGATGAATCGTTGTAACTCTCATATAAAGACTTGTTTTACGTATAGTGACCTCTGGCTTAGGTTGGTTTTAAAGGGTGCCTCACACATCACTCTGCATGAGGCGCGTATTTTAAAACCAATATGTTTACCACTGCGTCACCCCCTTTAATGGTTATACATTGTATATGGTCTATGTACTAAGAAGCAGGATAATAGAATATCATTTCATTAATGGAGTATGTACACAGGTTCTTTTTCACATATTTTAATTACATACATATGAACATGATTACGTATTCAACATTTCAAGATGTGAGGTAACATAGATTGTGACCAACACAAAGATCTTGAATACTTTCTTCAACCTTATGCTGTTGGATAAGATGAATCCATAGCAATCCCACACAGGCCTTCTTTAGCACTAACATCTCTTTCCATCATTATGTATCCGTTATCTCCCCAACTCGCACCCCATGAGTTCTTCACCAACCAATACTTTGTACCATCATCCGTTATTCCATACCCGACTGCTGTTACACCATGATCCAAATCAGTTCCACAATCTCCAGTAAAAACCCCACTCGAGTAAAACTGAAAATCAGCTCCACTTGCATCTATAGAAACTGACACGGGTTGATTCGCCACTGCCTGTAACAATGCCTTTTCACTGTTAACGGGAACCTTTTCGTACCCACTAATTTTGGCAGCGCTAACGGATTCTTCCTTGGTATTACAGGTTCCATCGGCAGCTGTGTATGGGTATCCTGCTTCCGTGTTGATGCCTTTGTTTTTTATGATGAATTCAAACCCGTCTTCCATATATCCGCCTTCGCATCCTTGGTCTTCGCTTGTTTTGTCACAATCTACTATCTCTTGCTCAGAGAGCGAAATCAATTTTCCGGTTGTGATTTGAGTGATCCCTTCAGTCGCAGCTATTGTTGAGAATGCCCAACAGCTTCCTGTTTATAAGTATATAAGGAATGGAAATTATATAAATTGAACAGCTTCATGCTTAATTGTAATTTACAAGTTCCACCAACCGTTCGTATGCATATAAGAAATATATATTTAGACGCTTAAATAACTTACCGCATTGACCTTGATCTTTGACCGGGGTGACCGCGCCTTTTTTCCTCCAATCCATGCTGGAGGGAATTACAGTCACGTTTTCATACCTAAATGGTGTAGCCCGAGTTGATTCAAGATCAGACGGGACCTTGAAGCCGTTACGAGCAGCCTTGAACTCCTCATTTGTTTGGTCAGCAAACTGGTTAACACTCAGCTTGTAAGGACGGTTTCCAGCATTGTTGAATGATTCTATATATTCGACATTGTTGCTGAATATCTTGAATCGCATTTCTTTCTCCACATCATCTCTATATATGCGCCCGTACTGAGCCATCCATTGTTGGTGCCGTTGGAACATGGTCTCTTGGTTTAGTGTCCGCGATGTGACTTGACATGCGCACATCGCAAAAACAAGCAGGACCGCTATGATAACCGATCTTGATGAACTCATGACTAGTTTAGGTTTGCACAAGAGGGCTATGATTAATGTAAGGTTTGATGCTCTAAAACGAAGAATGTTGGTTTATAAATAGTGAAAGGGAGCCTTACTACGTAGGTGTTATGGCAAGGAAAGATGCAACAGAAGACTACGTTGAAACTGTCTTACCAGAAAGTTGAACCTTGATGTGTTTTTCCTTTTGGAATTCGCGTATTACAAAAAAAATAATTTAGAAATATTGCAATTTTATTCAACGGTAGCTTAATTAAGACACAAGACAAATTAAACACACATATATAAAACAAATCAGACTTCAGTTTTCTTTCTTGAACTCTCCACCTCACCATGTCCCTTGGAGACGGCTTCAGTTTTATGTAGTATCATAATTATTAGAAGGATTATAAGCTAGATACAATAATTCATGATATTAGAATAATATGTAACATTATTAGTATTATAGTTAGATATCATAAGTGTGGGCGGTTATCAAATCTGCCGTCATGGATATATACATTCCCGTAACAACTCTGGTGATTCACCAATTTGAATACGAACATCAATATTCGATACACTCAAACCCGAATCTGCATATCTGATTTATTAAAGTGGTATCATAATCTAATTATTGGGAGTCATGTAATATTATATAATATAGAATAATGGAGTATAGAACACATTGGTTTAAACTACTATTGACACACAAGTACTCAAGTAGGATGACATAAAGTACTGTTATCTGCCTTAGGGGACTGGGGTGGTTTCATTTTCGGGCTATTTACCAAAATAGCCAAGAATATAGTTTGACCACCAAAATAGCCATTTGATGCCTCCTTGAAGCAGGGCATCACGGATTCAAATGTGCGGGATGCCTCTTTCAAGACCCCTCATGCCTCTTTAAATATGGAAGTGACACGTGTCTCAATGATTAGGTAGACTCTTCCAATGCCCCTCAGCAGACTCTTCCAATGCCTCAGCAGACTCTTCCAATGCCCCTCAGCAGACTCTTCCACTTCATCTTCACCACCACCACCACCGTCACCACCACCACCACCGCCACCACCGCCACCGCCGCCGCCGCCACCACCACCTCATCTTCAAGATCCTTCATGAGCTCCAACACATCTTCAAGATCCTTCGGTCTATGCAAGAACGTGGTCCCTATAACTTCTGATATCTTTAATACTATTATTTTCGAATTCAAAGATTAGTAGTATATTTTATGGTGGTGGCGGCGGCGGCGGCGGCGGTGGTGGTGTTGGCGGTGGCGGTGGTGGCGGTGGTGGTGACGGTGGTGGTGGTGGTGAAGATGAAGTGGAAGAGTCTGCTGAGGCATTGGATGAGTCTGCTGAGGGGCATTGGAAGAGTCTGCTGAGGCATTGGATGAGTCTGCTGAGAGGCATTGGAAGAGTCTGCTGAGGGGCATTGGAAGAGTCTGCTGAGGCATTGGATGAGTCTGTTGAGGGGCATTGGAAGAGTCTACCTAATCATTGAGACACGTGTCACTTCCACATTGAAAGAGGCATCCCGCACATTTGAATCCGTGATGCCCTGCTCCAAGGAGGCATCAAATGGCTATTTTGGTGGTCAAACTATATTCTTGGCTATTTTGGTAATTTTCCCTTCATTTTCCCCCGTGATAGCCAAAGTTCAACGCGTGATATGTCAATTATTCCACCGCCACCATGCAATGTTAACGAGTTATGGATAGATTCCGTGATAATGTTAACGCGTGATAAGGTTTGAGTGATGGCAGGGGTGGAACCAGAGGGGGGTCAAGAGGGTTAGCTGACCCTCCGATCACCGGAATTTATTGATTTTTTATATAGAAAATCAGAGTTTTAAAGAAACAAACATAAAATGAACCTCTAATTTTTAACTTGTGAAGAAAATAAGCTTATGATGACTCCCCAACTAAAATGTTCTAGTTCCGCCACTGAGTGATGGAACATGTGAGGGGGTGTGAGTGTTTATTGTTGGGTGTTGTGAGTGATAACCATTGCCACTAAAAAATGTTGTGAGTGATGGAAAAATGGTTGATGACATGGCGGAACTTGATTGGGTGTTGTGAGTGATGAGTGATGACCACCCCCACCCCCTTATGTCCAAGGCTTGATGCAAAACTACAATTGAGTCGGTGGTCTCACTGGAAGCAGCCTCTCTATTCCTACAGGGTAGGGGTAAGGCTGTGTATATCTTACCTTTCTCAGATCCTAACTTAGCTTTGCCATTGCTGAGATATATTGAGTATGATGATGATGAAGATGATACTACCTAGGTCATATTTGAAAGTACCACATTGTAGTCAAAGGTGAGCACCTATTTAGCCTGGGCGTATAGAACAAACAAAAAGCGGCTTCGTGATCAGGCGAGGTTAGGTGAGCGCCTTATCCATGCGCAAAACTTGCATGATATGGTCTGAACCAGCCTAAACATGTCAAAATATGACTGCACCATTAAAAGTTGAGCTAGACTAGTCTCCTGTACGTGGCACGAACAGTTAGTTTGAATGAGTTGTTGTTACTCTAGTCTGCTCCTTAGAATCCTCATCTGATTGTTATATTGTCACTAAGACTTTTATGTTTTATGAGGAGATAGGTTGAGATTTAAAGACATCACATGTTTACTACTGAGAACAAAATTAAGTTAAATTTTAAATCTTGAAAGCTAAAATGTTTAAAGACATCAAAAGTTTACTATTGAGAACTTGAAATAAATTAAACTTTAACTCAATGCCACCAAGAATCCCAGAATCCACCATGCTTAAAGAGAGATGTGTCAAAAACAAGGTATCATCCATGGATCTAAGATCAACACAACCAAATGCCCAAACCTGAATGTTTATTACCCAAACGAACAAATACAGAATCTGTTTACAAATGCACAAAACTATCTCTCCAATCACTCGAAGAAGATCATCAAATTGATTATCTACACTATGAAAAACAAAGAATAAAATATAGAATCAGATTCAACACGAATCTGATCAACCTAGACAAAACCCTAATCGCAATGAACTAGAGAGGGAAAGTGACGATGTTATGATCTTTTCTGAATTTTTAGTTTGTAGTTAACAAACTATTATATACAGACTTTTGACTATGCTTCCAGCCTTCAAAGGCCCATTACGCCTCTAGACTTTGACCTCTTAACAACCCATCTCAACAAGTCCATAAGCAAATCCATAATCCCAGCAGCAGCCCAACAAGACAGCTACAAGCCCAATCCAGCTCAGAACATAATAGCCTCACAAAAAAAAAAAAAAAAAAAAAAAAAAACATAAAACATAATATAAGCATAATACTTGTACAATAGAAAACATATAAAAGTGATGATTATAGATATTTCAACACCCCCCTCACTTTTATAACCAAAAACCAACAAACATGTTGATTTATTAACAGATCTTTTGTAATGTCAGCAACAATAATCGTGCAAAACAAAAAAAAGATTAAAAAATCACATTTTACTCCATTAGCCAAAGAGGCTAAGGAAACTTACAGTGCATTTTCTTTTTACCAAGACCGATGAAGAAAGTAAACTGTCACCTAGGGTCTATATATAAAAAAATACCATGCGCGAATTTTCATCTGGTAAAAAATCCTCATAGCCGATAGACAACTACAACTTTCTAGAGCAAAATCTGTATGATGACACGCGATCAGGGCTCCATGCAAAGAACTCTTCAAAGTTTAGTGTTCACAATAATCAGAGCATCCTCCACATTCTTTATAACCAACCTTTTCAAGACGACTTAAAAGCACAAAAAAACAAACATGTCAAATTTCATGGAACAAAAACTTTAACACGTTATTAACACAAAGATTACACAAAACCTTACAAGAACAGACACAATCAATCAGATCTACAGTCTACACAACTACATTCAATCTCACACATACAGATCATCAACATTACGATCTGCTTTAACTCTCAACAAGACTTAACGGACACTACAAACCTGAACATACAAGCTCAAGATACGCCCTAAATCTCAGTTTCAATATGAAACTCTAGAGAGAAACAATGCAACGTGAGAAAAGAAAGACCTAAGTCAAGAAAGTATCTGCGATTCTGAAGTATAATTGTTTTAAAATGTATAGTTAAGTCAAAACCTTTGCTAATAGAGATGCAAACTTTTGGATGGATCTTAACATTTATATTTTGTTCAAGAAAAAAGGGTTCAAGGACATATATTCATTTTATTTAAAAACAAGCCACTAAGTCTCAAAAAAAAGTGGTTGATAAAAAGTGAAACTATGATGTATAACATCGTAATACTGAACACAACTACCAAGAAATTTTTCCCTAATTGGATAACGAATTTTAAATTCAAAACCAAGGAAAAATAACGTCATTAGACATATACCAACTTTTGACAATGAACAAAAACACAAAACCATATGAGTAACAATGACTCACTCGATTCAATAGCCATATGAGAAACATATCTCATAAAACCAAATAGTCACAAGACTATACAACCTCAAAACAATATCAGAAAAACTTTAAATCACATGATTCAACTAAGATATCAAAATACAATTTGATAACAAAAATTCACACGACTTTTAAATTTCAGATTCAAGTATAAAAAATTCATGTCAAGACCTGTAAAGAACAAAAAACTATTTGATGTTATTAAAAAGGTTTACAACTTTACAACATCTAGATCACAACAACTGAATCACAAGATTCATAACAAACTTGACGAAACAAGAATTACACAATTCAACGCCAGGCAACAATTATACAACCAAAACTTTAGTTGAAATAAAACCGCATACTTTTTTCAACCAAAAGAAACTCAATAATATAGAAAACACATAAGGAAACATTCAAGACCATCAAAAACACGATCTAACGAACCATCCCGATACAGTTTCAAAGAACCAAATAAAACCATCAAGACACGGTCAAACAAACTATCATGATAAGGTTTAAAGAACAAAAACATCAAGATACGGTTATAGTCGAAAGACATTTTACCATTGGTCAAGACACATTTGAAAAATATCATGTTAACGACAAAGCAAATTACATCATCCAAGACAAACTCGCCCTACACTAATCACACGAATAACAAAATATTGAATCCTGACACCAAACAAGCAACCATGTATTTATAATCTGAACATACAAGACCAAACAATCATGAACAACAAATAGAAATCTCACACAAGATTTAAGAGATTTAAGAATGTCTCAGATTAAAACTTGGTACACGGTTTTCGATTAAACAAACTCTGAGAGTTTTAAAAACAAACCAATCAACAGAAAGCAATATCTGTAATAACTGAACACAAAACATGTTGTTTCAAAAACAGATATATTAAATATGCCTTTTAATACTAGACACATAATCATTATGAAACAAAAGTATGCTAATTCACAAATACAACACATCAACTGCCAAATAATCACTAAGAAGAATCTATATTCTTAGAATTAAAGAACATACAGACCATGAGACGAGATTCAAGAGATTTCACGATGTCCTAAGTTGAAAAACATAAAATAGTTTTCATCTAAACATATTTAATAAAACTTGAATAGAAGAAATACAAAACATAATTGTTGGGGAGGAAGAAGAAGAAATGCGGTTTAGGAATCCTTTGTGCAGCAGACTGCTCCCATCGAGATTTAAATACTACACAATTGTTGGGGAGTCTGACGACGAAGTGCATGAAGAGGGTCGTGTGGAGACCCGGACTGCTTAGGGGAAGGCGTAGGGGGTCAGGCACGGGCGGTAGGAAGGATACCCCCCCCCCCCAAGACTCATCCAAGGGATCCTTCGCCGATCCGGCCTGACGACACATTGGGCGACATATACTACAAGACTTATGATGAGAGTCGCGCCAACGAAATCCACGCTCCTGTGTGGAAAGTAAAGCAGGGCGCTACTTTTGCTGACTTTGCCCCCTGCAGGGAATGGTTCATCGGGGGTTTTCCCACTGGGTTAAGTGCGCCATCAAAGGGACCGTTGGCATGACCACTTGTACCGATCTCACGTCTATGCCCAGGTTAATTGTGCTTCCACGAGCTATCAAATTACATGCGAATGGCGCACGATGTACCTGGAGCGCGCCAGCTGGGAGAAGCACCGGGAGCGGTTGGCTGCTGAAGCCAAGTTATTTGAGATGGCCAAAGCTGAATTTGCCAAGGAGAAGGCTGAGTTTGAGAAAGAAAAGAAATCGGAGGAATGGGTTCAGGCGAGTGAGGATACGCTTGCTGAAGAGCGCCAGAAGTGGCGCGTGGCCTGTGACAAAGACAATCAACGCATGTTCGCTGCGCGCACTGAGATCACTAACCTTAAGGCGTGTGTTGAAGCGCTGACAAAGTCTGAAGCAGACTATAAATATAAGTATGAGGAGGCCAAATCTCACTAGGAGCGCGTCGAGGTCCTTGAGGTTAGTACCGTCTCTATTTTTTATATAGATAACTAAGTTAAGAGAATTTCCTAACTTGTTCATTTTTTTCGTGAGGGGTTTGCAGGTTGAGTTCTCTCAACAACTCATTGTTAAAGATAAGGATTTGGCTGGCAAGGACGTTGAGATTGCCGAGCTCAAACGTCGCTTGCGCGAGTCACAAGAAGCGCTGGAGGTTGAGAAGCAGAGGGGCGAGTTGCTGGAGATTGACCTCACGGCTGAGAAAGTGAAAGCTGAGACTACAGAAGAGGCGTGCAAGGTTAGCCAAGCGGCCTTGAATTTAGCTCAGGATAACTATTCTGAGGTTCAAGCTACGGTCGAGCCCCTTATAAACGACTTGGATGGCTTCAACACTACGGGGTTGCTTATGTGAGTTTCTCCCTTTTTTCCCTTATCTGAAATTTTTTAACCCTTTACTTACATGTTTCCTTCTCTTTGAACAAATTACAATTTCTATCTTGAATGCCACCGAACTTAATCGGGTAGTGGTTGCGCTCAGTATGGCATCCCGGGCTGTAGGTCACCACGCGGGCTATGTCGAATGTGCCGCCCATGTCGAGACTTCGCTTTGCACTCACTGGGGCACGCGCCATTGCTCGGTTAACGAACAGGCGGGGGATGGGTTGCACAATGCAGAAGATAACTATGACTACTTATCCTTGCCCGTTATGGAATTGGTCTCCTAGGCGCTGAAGAATGATGATTAGGTGACGTGGTTGAAGTCCATCTTTGAGCCTCCAGAGATAGTTTAGTTAACCGATGATGACGGTGATGACGCCGACGATGATAGAGCTGAATGAAGATTGGTTGTAGTTTGTAAGATTTTGTTACTTAGGCAATTATTCCCTTGTAAACTTTTCAGTTTCTTTTGATGTAATCCTCGCGGTTTGCGCTTATTAATAGGAATGAAGTTACCCTTTATTTGGTTTCAACGTTACAATTATTGCATTGTGTTAGAAACTTTGTCTAAGTTAGTGCGAATAAATGTAAGTGTGGCTTGTTTCGAATATTGTAGCCCGGTTCCACGCTATGATCGCGGGAACCTTGGAGGTTTAGCTCATGAGCTCGCAATTTACTGCAGTGTTTTGCGCTAACCAAAAGTTTAACATGCATTTGTAATTTGAGAGAGAGATTAATAAGTAGCAAGGAAATAAAATGTAAACAACCCTACGGATGGTCTAAGGAGAAGAACACTATGGATCTTCAATGTCCGGTGTTATATTCAACAAACTACACGGTATGGGCTATAGGATGAGGGTTATTTTCAATGTTCACGGAGTGTGATAGCAAATCGAACCTAGTACGGGTGTGGATGCTAAGAAGAATAATATTTCAATCACTCTCATGTTTCAAGCTATATCGAATATTAGAATTTGCAAGTTGGAAATCTCAAAACAGCAAAAGAGATGTTGGATGTTCTAAAAACCCGCCATCTGGGTGCAAATCGGATCTGAAAGGCAAGACTGTAGAATTTAATGGCAAAGTTTGAAAATATGAAGACGAAGGATCAAAGTGACATAGACAAGTTTGCTAATAAGTTGTTCGGGTATGCCTCTAGAGCCGCCTTACTTGGCTCGGTTATAGAAGAAACCAAGTTAGTCAAGAAGTTTCTGAACGGGTTACCGAAGCAGTTCATTCATATGGTGGCTTCAATAGAACATGTGGTGGACTTAAAGACCATCAACTATGATGATATCGTGGATCGACTTAAAGCTTATGTAGAAAGGATCAAGGATGAGGAGGAGACTCAATCTGGAAATCTAAACCAACTTTTATTCACTAAATTAGATGAAAAACAAAGGAAAAGGAGCACAAATGTGAGCATTGCGGTTGTGGAAACTCGAATCGAGAAGATCTTGGACAAGGCCGAGGTAGATGTCGGGGTCCGGGAAAGATCGAGGAGATGGTCAAGTACAACGGGACAAAAGCCACGTTAGGTGTTACAAGTGCAATGAGTTCGACCATTATATATTGGAGTGTCCAAAGTGGAAGAAAAATGAGGAAGCCAACCTTACCCGATACGAGGACAATGGACCTGCTTTAATGTAATGAACAATGTTTGACAAGATTAGGGGGGTGATTGTTGGGACTAATCTTATCATAACTCAAAAATTGGAGGATGCTAAATGTTTTAATTTATTTTAGAAGGAAAATTTACTTTTATTTTATTTGTTTGCTTATAGGAGTAGGTTACTTGTTCTCCAATGGGTTTGTTTAGTATAAATAGAGGTTATATGTTTAGGGTTTATGAGTTAAGCTCATGTACAAAGTTTCTTATCGTACAAAACATACGAAAGGCATGAAAAAACCAAAAAAACACGGTAACATTTTCGTAATTATTTACTCGTAAAGTAATTATCAAAATTACTCTACAAATGATCATGTAGAGTAATTTTGATCTTGTAGGGTAATTTTGATCTTGTAGAGTATCATAGTTACTCTACAAATGATCTTGTATGATAATTTTGATCTTGTAAGGTAATTTTGTAGAGTATCATAATTACTCTACAAATGATTTTGTAGAGTAATTTTGAATTTTATGTTGTTTGATAAACTTGTAAAGTAATTTTGATACACTTGTAGAGTAATTTTGATGCAGAGTAATTTTGATACACTTGTAGAGTAATTTTGATAATTACCATACACGATCAAAATTAGTCTATAAGATACACTTGTAGAGTAATGTTGATAATTACCCTTCCGGATCAAAATTACTCTACAAGAACATTTTACAAAATTACTCTAGAAGATCAAAATTATTGTACATGATCATTTGTAAAGTAATTTTTATAATTACTAATAATTACGAAAATGACACAACGTTTTTTAAGCAAAATCTTCAGTTTGTATGTTAAAATTATTTGTATTTGATCTTTTATCTAGGGTTTACATACCTTCAATTTTAGTCAAATTATATTTTTTCTTGTTAAATCTATTGTTGATTGTATTGGAAAAGAACTGATTTCCAACATTTAGCTTTTCAACAACACCATTAAAAGCCCCTGCAAACAGGGGCGGTTCTTAATAGAGGTGTGGCAGGGCCACGGCCCGGGCAAGTTTTTCGGCCGTAGTGCTAATTTTCCGCATTTCGATCAAAAGTTTTTATATATACTATGTTTGGCCCGGGTTTGCCCGGGCTTTTTTTAGTGCACGTGTCTTTCGGCCCTGGCACGTTCAACGGGCAAGATCCGCCACTGCCTACAAACTGCACAAATCAGAACTACACTCAACTTGATTACACCATTTTATTATTTCTCATAACAACATTCTCTTATTATATTTTACTGAAACTTTGTTACTATAGGACACCAATAAGTTATTGAAAATGATTACTTTCTTCCTACTAAGCAGCAATGTGTGTAATCAACGGATATTATTCTACAATCAATCATTCAAAGAACTACAAGATGGGTTTTTTTTTAATAAAACCCTAATTATTGGTAAACAAGAAGTGAAATCAAATGGGGGTTGATTTGTACCTGAGAAAACAAGAACGAAAGGTTTGGGGGAAGTAGGAGAAGGAGAATGATAAATATTAATGGAATTGAATGGCGACGTGAAAAGGGATCTTGAAGATTGAGAGAATTGAATAAGAAGTGGCGTATGGGTGCTGAATTTCAACAAATTCTCAACCATTGTCACCTTCTATGACAATTGCTTCAATTGAGATCGGATTGAATGGACTCCGTTCACCTCACCTTAATGGCTTTCTAACCTCGATAATCAACTAGTAGTTTACCCGTTCGGCGGACAAGAACATTAATGTCATAATGTAAGCATGACATCAATATCGTATTGGCAAGAAAAATCATTTTGCTAAAAAAATGAAAAAGTAAACACAAAAACATAAATAAACAAACATCCATCCGTAATATAAAGTTCAAAAAACATTCAATGGTAAAATTATCATTTTATACAAATCTCCGGTATCTTCCAGATATAGGCAACAACCTTCAGAACTGGAATAAGTGATGGAAGCTCATGCAATTCTTTGAGGCAGACACAATATTCCTCAGGTTGAGGTGTTTGAGATGAGAGATGGTTGCAGGTAGCTGGGCGAACATGCTTCCATAGAGATCCATATCTTCCAAGGAGGGTCATGCAGTCGTCGGCTTATGTGGTTGAATGACGAGGGGCAACATTCACATGCCCTACAAATACACAAATGACATAAGGATCAAGGACAACTGCACCTTACCTTACCTTTGAGACACTAATTCTTCATAATGAATGTGTTTGAGAGTTGAAATAGTAGTTATAAAAGATTAATTTTAGAAGAGGTAACCAAGTGGTAATCTCCTACACTGTTTTATTCAAAGATTTCGATTAATATTTTTTGGTAAGCATGATTATTTATTTATTAGAGAAGAAATGATTGCGGGTCAGCCAGACCCAACCTAAATCAACTTGTACTGAAAAATGAATCATTCAATGAAAGTGGAAAAAAGAAAAACTTTTAACATATGAACATGGAAGTTGAACACCGCCATCTTGTCCACAAGCGGAGTAACCATTTAACCACAAGTTTTCTCTTACGCGCTCAACAACCAAAGCTCTTCTAAATCAGTATGTTGGCTGCTATTCATCAAATATAGATTTAAAAATATTGATGTGTGTAAAATGCAACATATAAATTACATCAAATGAGGCATAAAACTAACCCTTTTTTAGTACTAATGTTGGAAAAAGTGTGTTTTTGTCTTCCTTTTGTATTTTCAGGACCAAATGAGCTTAATTGAACAAAAGGAACAAATATGCAGCAAAATCTAACATAAATACAAAGAAAATGAATAAACGTGGCATGCCCGACCCCTCGACAGCATCTTCCCAACCAAAAACAAGCAATTAGAAGGCTGACCACGGTCCCGTGCCCAACGGACACGGGGGAGTGGCTAGGTGTCTGCAGAAAAGACAAAGCCGTAGAAGCTTCTATTCCCAGCATGGGGGCGTGCCCGGCTCAACACGGGCTGTGGTCAACGCTAAGATTCGCAAAATCTTGCAAATCTTGATAGTACAGATTCGCTTCTGCACATAGGGGCGTGCCCAGTGAACACGGGGGCGTGTGGAGCCTAATAAAGACAATTGCAGTTAATGAAGAAAGAGAAAAAGGATGGACACGGGGCCGTGTCCGGGCTTCTGTGCAGGCTATAAAGAGGGGTGATTGGTTCACTTCAAAGGCATCCCTTGGGAAACCACCTCTCTCCCACTTCACCCACACTCCACCACCATCACAATACCCACATCCACCACCATCATCCATCATCCACATAGAGTGTGTGTAGTAGTTTCGGGATCGAAGATTGATCGTAAGAGTTCTTGACAATCAAAGGCCATGTTTGCCTAAGTCTCTTACATCACTTGGTGAAGACAAACATTTAATGTAATACTTTTGATTTTTAATCTTTTCGCACTTTTTATTTGGTTTTGTATTAATGACTTTAATAACTAGTTTCTTATGTTGTAGGTGAAACTTCCTTATCATTTGTCCGTGGTGTCTTGGCGTTATTTTACTGTCTATATAAAATAAAAGATTTACACCATTCATATCTCTACGGTCTATATAGAGATATGTTGGCTACCTGGTCGGGGGTTAAGGGAATGGTTTGGTAAGGTTTTTGCCTTGTTAAGTGTATAGATCCTGCAAGGACCTGGGTCAAGCTTACTAGGACCTCCTTCAATACCAACTTGTATTGGATTGCGGGGGTGCGAATGGCTTGATCCCCTCATATGTAAACTACTATTAATACATTAACCCGACTACTTGGAATTGTATCCCTGCCGACTCAAACCACTTAGCCAAGGGTAACATCACCTTCAAAAGAGGGGCCTACCACATTAGCATTAATAACTTAATTTATTATCTTTCAATATTCCGACCCTTTAGGATTGTATCCTTGCGAGGTGTTACACTTTGTTTGACAACCTAAATGGTTTTAAGGGATCTTGAAGATTATTAGAATGTTTGATGAAACAATCAATGTAATTTGATATTTATTATTGAAATTCTAAGGCTTTGCTCATTGATTGTAGCATGGTTAAATGCTGGATGTATTGTATTTATGAAACTATTCACTTTGTTCTTTTAAACAAACCATATATTTTTCAGTTATTACACTAGGTGATGGAGAATCCTACGAATCTAATGGAGACATCGAGTATGTTGACAGTAATTCTCACGATTATGCATAGTAGACAAATCAGAAATGGTTAAATGTTGGATGCATTAGGTCTTCAAGTTGGAGGTGTGTTACCCGATTTCTATATAGAAATCACAAACTGACTACCTTTTAGCAAGATGTTTAAAGAAATTGAGGCCTTTTTTGAAGTCCTCTGAGTTCAGTCTTGTGTTGTTCAAACCAGGGCATTTGGTCTCAACACCATAACCCTCAAACAAGCTAGCCTATCCACCTCTCTGTTCAACGACTTCAATTGTGAATTTGTGTTTGATGTGACTGAAGCTTCATGTTTAATGTGTAAAATTTGTTCATGTTGGTTGCAGAAATAAAGAAAGATATACATTGCCACTAAATACGCACACTCACGAAGCGCTTTTGCTTTGTATCTTGCACATTCCCCACATTTCTCTGCCAGATCTTGAAGTTGAAAATGCCTGATTGTTGAAGATCATCGTTGCCTTATGTTCTCTTTCACACACTAATATTAGCATTTTACATATACCGGCCGTAGACGACTACTACAAGAATTTGTCGTAAGATGCCCATTTGAGTGTTGTTTATTATTTGTGTTGATTGTTAATAAATACTGTGTTTCTGTTTGTAAGAGGGAGACCTGGATTTCTCTTATTAATAAATAGTCAAGATAATGGCAAATGTCAATACAATGTGGAAGTTGAAATTGATACAGAAATATGTTACCATCTACCTTCCAATGGGTGGGTTAAACAGGTTGGGCCAGGTATCTGACCCGTAATTTCTTTTTATTGTTTTTCAAATTTGTTATAAATAGTTAATCTATATGTGATTAAGAAAACAATAATACAAGAATTGGTTTATTTTTTTAATCTATATTTTAAAATTAGACTACATATGTAACTTAACTTTACCAACATCGGTTTTCTAGTTTAATATTTTATGTCTTTGATATTTAACTATTTTGGCAGCCCATTCAAAAATCCCTTATTATTATTTTGCTGGCTCACTTTGTAATTTAAGTAGTTAAATGCTAGATATTGTGAAATGGAGTATTTAATAACGGATCTGATAATACGGAGGCTCTTGAAGATGACTTTACTCATTTGTGATGAGTAGGCTCCCTTACGTAGTGGTCATCCAACCATAATCTTTGGTACCTGATCATGTCACCCATCCTTCACTAGGAGAGGATTCAGGCCCTTCTATTGCTACTGTAAGTTACTATGCCTTCACTGTATAAGGAATTATTTCAGAGGGACTAAAGTTGACAAAAAAAGAAAGTATGTGTGTAAAAGGGTTCAAAGTGTCAACATTTGATAATTATACCTTTCAACAACCCAACACGATGTTTAAACCCTTAAACGAATGAATTATGAATCATATGAAACCGATTGTGAAAGAAAGTGAAAGTTTGCAAACCGCAAGGGTTAAATTTGTCAACATGTTTAATTTATACCTCTGAGTGACCTTTTAACGAACCCGAAGCTTTGTAACGATTAATTATGCTCCCAAGAATAAGTGATAAAAATTTCACAAGGTTTCGACATCGTATGAAGAAAATACGTTAACATTCGTAAGTGAGGGGTTAAAAGCGTCAATGTTGAAATTCAGGACTTTTCCGTGATCGTATAACTAACCGGCGGGAGCTTAACAAAGTTTGTTTATAACTTAGAGTCCTTAAAAGTCAAGTTTGAGGGTTAAAAGTGCAATAAAAACAAGTTAAAGCAAGTTTAGAAGGACCAGGGACCAAAAGTGCAAAGCTGGAAAAGTTGTGACCGGAGCTGACCTCTACGCGGGCCGCGTAGACCCTCCCCCAAAACTTACTTTTGGCCGCCTAGAACCTGCAGATGCAGAAAAATTGGACAGTTGCCTGTTACATCAGGTTGCACCGCCTTAAAGGCCTGGTTTTCGAAATCAGGAGCTGCACCAGTGGTTTTTCATGCATAGGGGACACTTGGATTCATCAGGGATCAATGGTAGACTCATGTGGAATGATCTTGTGCAATTAAATTTCCTATATAAGAACTCTATGTTGCAACCATAAACTTGCTCATTTCAAAATCATTTCAAACCCCTCTCTGGAGCTCTCTGGACTTCAAGCAAGCTTCCATCAGCTCTTAATTCGTGCTAAGGACCATTGTTAGTGTTCTTAGCCTCTCTAATTCAAGTTTCATTAGCTTACTGACCAAAAGTCAAAGCCATCGTAATTAAGCTTTGACTTAGTGATTAATCACTAATGGTCCAGTCATTTTTTTAATTGAAAGTGGCTATGAGTTGGTAATAATGTGGGTAATAAACCCTTAAATGGGCACCCTCTGATTTCCACTCTAACTAGGTCAATTGTCAGGTTAAAGTTAATATTAAAATGTCAACAAAAAGCTATTTTGCAAATAAATTCATAATTAACAATGTAGAAGCTATGAAACCTGTTTTAACACTTATATAACTTAGTAATTAATGTAAGAACATGTCTAAGCATGTTCAACCCGACAATTTTGAGTTTAAGCTCGGTTCGGAACCGAAAGTCGCAAAAGTAGACTTTTTCTTTGACTTTCAGTTCTGACCCGATTTAGCTTAGTTTAGACATGCCTTAGAGTTCCATTAGGACCAGGTTATAGGTTAGTATAACCCTCTGAGATTATACAACTTGGTTCCTAATTAATCCGATTCATTTGCATGTTTTCGTTAATTTCTTAAATCTTGGCCATTATGCCCTTTTGACCTTAAAACGAGATTTTTGAAAATGTGAGACGACAAAAACCTTTATTACTGATTTATAAATATTTTCTAAGAATTTGACATCAGTTTGTGGTCTAAAATAGGAGTTATGCTCAATATCGTAATTTGAAAGCTTTTTATTAATTAAATGACATTATTAGCATAAAGCCTATCTAAACCCAAATTTTGACACCAAACTTTTTACCCACTGATTTAATATAATATTTTGGGATTTTTGAAGATTTTTATTTATTTTTAAACTGAGCATAACATAGGGTTCTTGCTTTAGTTCGGTAATTGTCGGTTATACCATTTTTTGCTAATAAAATGAGTTTTACATAACATTTTGATACCAAACTTTTTGCTACTGATTCTATATGATAAATAAAATATTTTGAACCTTATAAACTGATCAAAAACTCAGATTTCCTATTATAACCCGAAAATCGCTTAAAACCGACTTTTACGCGTTTTAAACGCATAGTATGGGTTAAAACTATTTTGGGCATATAAGACTTAATACCTACTGATGTTTTAAGTAAATTTTTATACTTTAACAGTAAGAAATAGTTTGAACTCAGATTTCCAAATTTGACCTTTAAAGCTTATGTGAAATTACCAAAATGCCCCTACGGTGCATAGTTTAGTTATAAATGATAAATTTCACATATATGCAATACCCTACTGATATAACTTATTATAATTAATTAGTTTTACAGATCATTTTAGTCCAGAACCTCAGTTTATTATTTAAGCTCGTTTATAATCCTTAAAATGACCAAAATACCCCTACGGGGCTTAAATTGATTTTAAATTTGTTTTTGGCGTAATGGAAGGTATCCTACTGATATCACAACATATTTAAGGCATATTAACTTAGGAAACCTGTTCATGACTCATTTGGTTACCCGTTATGCATTTATCTCGTTCGGTACGGTTTATGTAACTAGTTTGCATAAATTAAACAAAACGGGTCAAACCTTATCATTTTCACTTCAAAACCCAGAATGTGTTTAGTTTACCCATATTATACAAGTCTTCATACTTGTCGGGTCTAAACCACATTCTAATCCGGTCTTCGCTTAATCTTGCGTTTTGAACCATATGCATTTCTTTAAAACTAACCGGTCTAAGTTTAAACTTAAGTAAGACCCGTTAGGAATCTAATAAGTTAATGAAAACCTTCGTTCCAGATTTAGGAGACCAGTAAAAGATACTTGCAGTTGCTGATTTGTACGGCTGGGATAAATTTGTGTAATTTGCTCATGTAAATACTTGTAACTTATTTTCCCTTATACGAGCTTGGGGTATGGTATATAAAATACCGTTTGGTCGGGTATTGAATTTTTAATTGTATGAAGGTTAAATCATTGAGATAACCCGTTTAATCTGTTTTGTTTATTCTAAGTCTTTGGGGGGTTAATGACCATGTACTGGATATCCTCGACTCATTCATTGAAATGGCCACGACTTAAGCGCGGGGTGTAGGCATACACCTGCCGGTGCGTATGTAAAATAATGTACCCACATGTTTGAGAATAACTCGCCGTGGGATATATTATGTGGTGTGTCTATTAATCTTTAACCCGGTTTTCAACCCGGGCTACTGAACGTATAATAAACATGTAATTCTTTAACAAGTTTATTTTTAAATAATTATCCCAAGTTATAAAAGATATTTTGTGCCTTGTGCATTCAAATTAATTTTCTTAAACATTTTCAAAATGAGTCGGTTAATTGTATTTACCAGTGAAAACTGACTTATTTTCCAAAAAGGTTAAGTGTAGGTACTAATCGAAATGGGCTGGCTACTCCTAGCATCAATAAAGAGTCTTGCAAGCTTAGATGTTTATAAATCTGTTGAACAATGTTCCATTTAACTTTGATCCTCCTGTGGATCCCCTACAACCGTTTTTGTAATAATTGATATTACTTGCATTTGGTTTGTAATATTATTATCTTTAGCTTCCGCTGTGCATTAAACTGTGATAATTTGACTATGGTGATATCAACTACGTCACGATACTCCCCCACCGGGCCCACCGGTAATACGTGGAAATATCGGGGTGTGACAGGTTGGTATCAGAGCCAATGTTGAGTGAATTAAACACTAGGCTTTTGTGTTTAATATCAATGACACAGTTTGCACATTCCTCGACTTCCGAGTCCAGACAAAGAACTTAGGACTAATCCTAATTCATTTTATTTTGTCCTTTATTGTTTTCCTTTGTTGTTTCTTTTGTTGTTTTGACAGGTTCAACAAAATGCCGCCAAGGTTTCGAAGAGGAGGACGAGGAAAGGGGCCATTCAACGTCCCCAACGATCATGAGGTCGGACCTTCCCACCGGCGAACTCCGACTGCAACAATGAGCACAAGTCCTCAAGAGAATTGGAGGATATATTTGGAGCCCGCGAGGCGATCTGTCTCGTTAAGTTCATCACCCTCTTACCATCATTCTTTTGGGCCGCAATCGGAGAACAAGCCCAACGATTCGCACCACTCTTACCTACCACTGCAGCGGTCGGGGTCACACCGCGCGTTTCAAGACCCGACCCCATATTTCCAGAGTCGGTTTAACCCGGCAAATCAGATTGAAGAACCAATGGGTCATTACCCATTGGGCCCCGAAGACCATTTCCTTGAAGCCTAGGACATGGAGATGGATGATGACCCGGATCCCGCCGAACCACCAACTGGGACACCTACTCACCCCATCGAGATTTCAGATGGGTCGTCTTTTCATGGATCACCTTATCATGGTCCAGACAGCTATGAGGCAAGGTTTGCCCCATACGACTGGGTTTTTACTCCCTCTTACAACCCGTCTTAGCAGCAGCAGGATCGCTCGGAGGATTCACGTTTTGTAGCGGTCACTCCACCGCCACCGCCACCAGTGCAGCAACCGCCTCCGGAGCCACCGAGGCGTAGGAGATCAGGAGCACGGATGTCCGTGCGAGGAGGGGATTTCCATTTCAGCACCCCTCAGCAATCAAGTGGCAGTCATTACCCGCCACTATATGAAGACCCACAGATGGGTGGGCCTTCGAACCCTGTTTCCAAGGTGGACTCTGCGCCAGTCGCACCGCCACCAGTGGGTTATGATAATCCAATTCCTTCATACGCCGGTGCAGCGGCGTATAACCCTTTTGAGCAGCCAGTCCATACTAACTACAACTACGCCGAAGTTGACCCATACCTTGTAGCGGCGAACTACAATGCTCTTCATCCCGAGGGGCCCTATGGAGTCCCATATCAGACTGGGTACTCGGCCTTTGGGTATCAATACCCGCCACCTCCTCAACCTCCGCAGCATTAGTAGCCACCGCAGCCGCCACTGATACCGCCACCGCAACAATAGGAGATTCTTCAAAGGTTGAGCCAGGTGGAACGGGAGGTTCAAGAAGAGCGTAGGAACCACCGGGGATTTCTCAAAGGTCTGGCGAATCTAATCAAGGGAAAGAAGAAAAGAGATTTTTGAAGATTCCTTATTTATTTATTTGTATTGTAATTTCTTCATTTTCAATCAAGTCCCTGCGTGGACATCTATTTATCTATTCAGTCCCATGCGAGGACTTGTATTTTCAGTTTAGCCCCTGCGTGGGCAAGTTGTTTCTGTTAAAGTCCCGTTTAGGGCATTTATGTACACTTTTTATTTAATTATGGAATGTGTTGAAGTTAAAATTTCAATTATCATTATATGAATAGATATAATATATAAAATAAAACAGAATATCATTCCTTTTAAATTAATTCTGCCATTAAAAATAAAAAGAAAATCTTGAAGGCAAAACCTAGCCATATGTCATTTTAAGACAGGGCCATGATGGTAGTTCCTTGTAAGATTCAAAATCCTTGTTAACATCTGAAAGCATGTTAACACTCCTGGAAAATGTGATTCGATAAAATCACATAAGTCATCCTTATATTGGATCCTTCCAATTCCTTCTTTTATTAAACATCCATTAGTGATGTAATGCCTACGGGCCATAATCATTGTCATATAAGACAACAGACAGTTGTAGTCTATAAACTCCCTGTCAAGAAAGGTAATGAACTATGATTCAATGCCTTAAAGCCTCGATCATATAAGATCATGGCTTATAGTTTAAATTGTCCCTATGACCTGGCCTTATGTGCCATTATAATATATTAATAAATTATGACTGAGGATAATTATAATCCTGAATGAATATGCTTAATTAAATTAACCAATATGGCTTATGGTTACCATGGTTCATGAATTGCCATAAAAGACAATTCCATAATGGACTTTTAAATAAATGTTATCATTATTTTATGTAGCAATCAAGCTACATGGCAGAGTCTGAAGAGATCAACAGTCACCCTATAGAGAATCATGATACTACTAGAATCAATGTAACGGGTGCGGAACTTCAAGCATTGATTGACAATGCTGTTTCTAATGCCATGGACAGGAAATTTAGAGAATCTAGTGGTACACGTTCAAAGACTCACTCTGTAGCTCATAGTAAGCCACCTTCTAAATCTCATGAGCCGAAGAAGGATGACACTCAACACTCATCAAATCAACACAATATCCCGTCTAAGAAGATTATATTTGATCAAGAGCCACATGCAAAGACCTGTTCATATAAGTATTTCATCTCCTGCAAGCCCATGGATTTCACTGGGGAAAAAGGCGCCATTGATTACATGACGTGGCTAGATGAAATGGATACAGTGGTTGACATTAGTGGATGTGCCGAGAAAGATGTTGCGAAGTATGTTTCATAGTCGTTCAAGGGAGAAGCCCTAGCTTGGTGGAGGTCTTTAATCCAAGCTATTGGAAAGAATCCGTTATACAATTTATCATGGGCTCAGTTTGTTTCTTTGATCAAAGAGAAATTTTGTCCTCAACATGAAGTTGAGAAGATCGAGACTGACTTCCTAACATTGGTTATGAAGAACTTAGACTGCTAAGCGTATCTCACGAGTTTTAACACCATGTCTCGATTGGTTCCTTACTTGGTGACACCGGAACCAAAGCGTATAGCCCGTTTCATTGGGGGTTTAGCACCGGAGATTAAAGCTAGTGTGAAAGTGTCAAGACCTACTACCTTTAGGTCAGTAGCTGATTTGTCATTATATCTTACCCTTGATGTGGTCAGGCAGAGGTCGCTTAAGAATTCTGATGCTGGGAAGAGAAAACGTGAGGATGATAATTCACACCGTTCAGATAAGAAGCATAAGGGAAACTCTGATCACAAGAAGAGTTCAGGGTTCAGGAAGGATGACCAACAGTCAGGTGAGAAACCCAAATGTAAGACTTGCAAGAAGCGTCATCTGGGAAAGTGCAGGTATGAATCAAAATCCCAATCGCAGCCTAGGGCTTGTGGGATCTGTAAGTCTTCTGAGCATAAGACGTTGGATTGTAAGAAAATTAAGGATGCGACTTGTTACAACTGTAACGAGAAGGGGCATATCAAGTCCAACTGCCCAAAGTATGCGAAGAAACCTGAAGAAGGCAAGAAGACCGATGCTCGGGTCTTCCAAATGAATGCCCAAGAAGCGATCCAGAATGACAACGTGATAATAGGTACCTTCCTTATCAATGATGTTTATGCAAGGGTATTATTTGATTCGGGTGCAGATAAGTCGTTTGTAGATAATAAGTTTTGTAAATTGTTAAATCTGCCTGTTAAAACCCTAAGCATAAAGTACGAAGTAGAATTGGCCGATGGTACCATAGAAACCGCTTCAACCGTGTTAGTGGGATGTTTCATATCCATTAGGAACCACTCTTTTCCATTGTCTTTGCTTCCTTTGAAACTAGCTGGATTCGACATAGTAATAGGCATGGATTGGTAATCTCATAACCAAGCTTAGATCATTTGTGACAAGAAACAAGTGGTTATCAAGACTCCGTATGGTGAGCCACTTACCATACAAGGAGACACTCAGCATGGGTTGCCTAAGCAAATGTCTATGCTTAAGGCATCAAGGTGCATGAAGAAAGGTTGTGTCATCTATATGGCACAAGTGACAATTGATGAACCAAAGCCCAAGATCGAAGACATTCCCATCATTTCTGAATACCCTGATGTATTCCCTGAAGAACTACCTGGTTTACTCTCAGATAGGCAAGTGGAGTTCAGAATCGACATTATACCTGGAGCAGCACCTGTTGCAAGAGCACCTTACCGGTTAGCCCCAACTGAGATGAAAGAGTTGAGAACTCAGTTGGATGATTTATTGGCAAAAGGATTTATTAGGCCTAGCTCATCACCTTGGGGAGCACTGATCCTGTTTGTGAAGAAAAAGGATGGATCAATGCGTTTATGCATTGATTATTGAGAGCTGAACAAGGTTACAATTAAGAACAGATATCCATTGCCGAGGATCGACGATCTGTTCGATCAACTTCAAGGAGCAAGTTACTTCTCCAAGATTGACTTGAGATCAGGTTATCATCAGCTGAAGGTTAGAGATGAAGATGTGCACAAGACTGCATTCAAAACTCGCTATGGTCACTACGAGTTCTTAGTGATGCCGTTCGGGCTCACTAATGCACCAGTAGCGTTCATGGACCTCATGAATCGCGTTTTCAAACCCTACTTGGACAAGTTTGTCATTGTCTTCATTGATGACATTCTTATTTATTCAAAAAATCAGGCAGATCATGAGAAGCATCTACGTTGTATTCTTAACTTCTTCAACAAGAAAAGCTTTACGCCAAGTTTTCAAAATGTGAGTTTTGGCTTCGTGAAGTCCAATTTCTTGGACATATGGTTAGCGAGCGTGGTATCCAGGTGGACCCCGCTAAGATCGAAGCTATCATGAATTGGCAAGAGCCGAAGACGCCTATAGAGATTCTGAGCTTTTTAGGTCTGGAAGGATACTACAGGCTTTTTATTGAAAATTTCTCAAGGATTGTTGCATCCCTAACTTCGTTGACTAGGAAGAATATAAAGTTTGATTGGGGTCCTAAGCAACAAGAATTCTTTGAGATTCTTAAGGAGAAGTTGAGCAATGCTCCTGTGTTGACATAGCCTAAAGGGATCGAAGAATTTGTGGTTTATTGCGATGCCTCACACACAGGTATGGGGTGTGTGCTCATGCAGAAGGGAAAAGTTATTGCCTATGCTTCCCGACAATTAAAAGTGCACGAGAAGAATTACAACACCCACGATTTGGAGTTGGGTGCCGTTGTGTTTGCACTAAAACTTTGGAGGCATTATTTATATGGTACCAAGTGTGTGATCTATTCTGATCATAAAAGCCTTCAGAATCTGTTTAATCATAAGGATCTGAACATGAGACAACGTCGATGGATGGAGACTTTAAATGATTATGATTGTGAAATTCGCTATCATCCAGGAAAAGCGAATGTTGTAGCTGACGCTCTCAGCAGGAAGGAAAGGATTAAGCCCATTAGAATCAATTCCAAGAGCATTGAATTAAAGAACAGCTTGAATGAAAGATTGTTAACCACTCAGAAGGAAGTTGTATTAGAAGCCAACTATCCAAATGAAAAATTGGGCGTAACTGCAGAACAGTTATCGTATGGCAAGGATAGAATCCTAAGATTGAATGAACGAATATGGGTTCCAATTTATGGAGGACTTAGGGTTGTGATTCTTCAAGAAGCCCATAACTCCAAGTATTCTGTTCATCCTGGCTGTGATAAGATGTACCAGGATTTGAAGGCAATTTATTGGTGGATAAGCTTGAAGAAGTCTATAGCCACTTATGTGGCCAAATGTCTGACATGTGCTCAGGTTAAAGCCGAACACTAGAGGCTGTCAGGTTTGCTGCAACAGCCTGAACTTCCCACCTGGAAGTGGGAAATGGTAACTATGGATTTCATCACAAAGTTACCAAAGACAAAGCAAGGAAATGATACTATTTGGGTTATAGTCGACAGATTGACCAAGTCAGCCCACTTCTTACCTATTAAGGAAACACACAGCTCAGATAAGTTAGCTCAACTGTACGTGGATGAGATTGTATCTCTCCACGGAGTGCCAGTGTCTATTATCTCTGATAGGGATACAAGATATACATTGCACTTTTGGAAAAGCTTTCAGCAATCCTTGGGCATTCGATTAAACTTCAGCACTGCATATCATCCTCAGACGGATGGTCAGAGTGAGCATACAATTCAAACACTGGAAGATATGCTAAGGGCTTGTGTTATTGATCTAGGTGGAAGTTGGGATGATCATCTTCCACTGATCGAATTTTCGTATAATAATAGCTATCATTCGAGTATTCAAGCTGCACCTTTTGAAGCTTTGTATGGAAGAAAGTGCAGGATGCCAGTTTGTTGGGCGGAAGTTAGAGATGTCCAGCTAACAGGACCTGATATAGTCCTGGAGACGACAGATAAGATTGTGCAGATACGCGATCGTCTCAAAGCTGCCAGGGATAGGCAGAAGAGCTACGCAGATAAAAGACGTAAGCCTCTAAAATTTGAGGTAGGTGACAAAGTGTTACTTAAGGTATCACCCTGGAAAGGGGTAATGCGATTTGGCAAGAAAGGCAAGTTAAGCCCAAGATACATAGGACCATTCGAGATCATCGAATGTGTAGGAACCGTAGCTTACAAGTTAAACCTGCCTGAAGAGCTTAGTGGGATTCATAATGTGTTTCACATCTGTAATCTGAAGAAATGTCTAGCTGATGAATCACCAGTCATGCCACATACGGATGTGCATATAGATGAGAGCTTGAAATTTGTTGAAAAACCTTTGTCGATCGAGGATCGATAGGTTAAGAAACTTCAGAAGAAGCACGTGCCAATTGTGAAGGTTAAATGGGATGCCCGAAGAGGCCCAAAGTATACGTGGGAGGTAGAGTCCACAATGAAACAGAAGTACCCTCATTTATTTCAGTAAATCTCGAGGTCGAGATTTCTTTTAAGGGGGTGAGGATGTAACACCTCGCAAAATCATGTCCAATATGATATCGACACGTGTCATGGACTTTAAACATATAAGGAATTATTTCAGAGGGACTAAAGTTGACAAACAAAGAAAGTATGTGTGTAAAAGGATTCAAAGTGTCAACATTTGATAATTATACCTTTCAACAACCCTACACGATGTTTAAACCATTAAACGAATGAATTATGAATCATTTGAAACCGATTGTGAAAGAAAGTGAAAGTTTGCAAACCGCAAGGGTTAAATGTGTCAATATGTTTAATTTATACCTCTGAGGGACCTTTTAACGAACCCGAAGCTTAGTAACGATTAATTATGCTCCCAAGAATAAGTGATAAAAATTTCACAAGGTTTCAACATCGTATGAAGAAAATACGTTAACATTCGTAAGTGAGGGGTTAAAAGCGTCAATGTTGAAATTCAGGACTTTTCGGTGATCTTATAACTAAACGGGAGCTTAAAAAAGTTTGTTTATGACTTAGAGTCCTTAAAAGTCAAGTTTGGGGGTTAAAAGTGCAATAAAAACAAGTTAAAGCAAGTTTAGAAGGACCAGGGACCAAAAGTGCAAAGCTGGAAAAGTTGTGACCGGAGCTGACCTCTATGCGGACCGCGTAGACCCTTCCCCAAAACTTACGCGGGCCGCCTAGAACCTGCAGATGTAGAAAAATTGGACAGTTGCCTGTTATAGCAGGTTGCACCGCCTTAAATGCCTGGTTTTCGAAATCAGAAGCTGCACTAGTGGTTTTTCATGCATAGGGGACACTTGGAATCATCAGGGATCAATGGTAGACTCATGTGGAATGATCTTGTGCAATTAAATTTCCTATATAAGAACTCTATGTTGCAACCATAAACTTGCTCATTTCAAAATCATTTCAAACCCCTCTCTGGAGCTCTCTAGACTTCAAGCAAGCTTCCATCAGCTCTTAATTCGTGCTAAGGAGCATTGTGAGTGTTCTTAGCCTCTCTAATTCAAGTTTCATTAGCTTAATGACCAAAAGTCAAAGCCGTCGTAATTAAGCTTTGACTTAGTGATTAATCACTAATGGTCCAGTCATTTTTCGAATTGAAATTGGCTATGAGTTGGTAATTATGTGGGTAATAAACCCTTAAAAGGGCACCCTCTGATTTCCACTCTAACTAGGTCAATTGTCGGGTCAAAGTTAATATTAAAAAGTCAACAGAAAGCTATTTTGCAAATAAATTCATAATTAACAATGTAGAAGCTATGAAACCTGTTTTAACACTTATATAACTTGGTAATTAATGTAAGAACATGTCTAAGCATGTTCAACCCGACAATTTTGAGTTTAAGCTCGGTTCGGAACCGAAAGTCGCAAAAGTAGACTTTTGCTTTGACTTTCAGCTCTGACCCGATTTAGCTTAGTTTAGAAATGCCTTAGAGTTCCATTAGGACCAGGTTATAGGTTAGTATAACCCTCTGAGATTATACAACTTGGTTCCTATTTAATCCGATTCATTTGCATGTTTTCGTTAATTGCTTAAATGTTGGCCATTATGCCCTTTTGACCTTAAAACGAGATTTTTGAAAATGTGAGACGACAAAAACCTTTATTACTGATTTATAAACATGTTCTAAGAATTTGACATCAGTTTGTGGTCTAAAATAGGAGTTATGCTCAATATCGTAATTTGAAAGCTTTTTATTAATTAAATGACATTATTAGCATAAAGCCTATCTAAACCCAAATTTTGACACCAAACTTTTTACCCACTGATTTAATATAATATTTTGGGATTTTTGAAGATTTTTATTTATTTTTAAACTGAGCATAACATAGGGTTCTTGCTTTAGTTCGGTAATTGTCGGTTATACCCTTTTTTGCTAATAAAATGAGTTTTACATAACATTTTGATACCAAAATTTTTGCTACTGATTCTATATGATAAATAAAATATTTTGAACCTTATAAACTGATCAAAAACTCAGATTTCCTATTATAACCCGAAAATCGCTTAAAACCGACTTTTACGCGTTTTAAACGCATAGTATGGGTTAAAACTATTTTGGGCATATAAGACTTAATACCTACTGATGTTTTAAGTAAATTTTTATACTTTAACAATAAGAAATAGTTTGAACTCAGATTTCCAAATTTGACCTTTAAAGCTTATGTGAAATTACCAAAATGCCCCTACGGTGCATAGTTTGGTTATAAATGATAAATTTCACATATATGCAATACCCTACTGATATAACTTATTATAATTAATTAGTTTTACAAATCATTTTAGTCCAGAACCTCAGTTTATTATTTAAGCTCTTTTATAATCCTTAAAATGACCAAAATACCCCTACGGGGCTTAAATTGATTTTAAATTTGTTTTTGGCGTAATGGAAGGTATCCTACTGATATCACAACATATTTAAGGCATATTAACTTAGGAAACCTGTTCATGACTCATTTGGTTACCCGTTATGCATTTATCTCGTTCGGTACGGTTTATGTAACTAATTTGCATAAATTAACCGAAACGGGTCAAACCTTATCATTTTCACTTCAAAATCCAGAATGTGTTTAGTTTACCCATATTATACAAGTCTTCATACTTGTCGGGTCTAAACCACATTCTAATCCGGTCTTCGCTTAATCTTGTGTTTTGAACCGTATACCTTTCTTTAAAACTAACCGGTCTAAGTTTAAACTTTAGTAAGACCCGTTAGGAATCTAATAGGTTAATTAAAACCTTCATTCCAGATTTAGGAGACCAGTAAAAGATACTTGCACTTGCTGATTTGTATGGCTGGGATAAATTTGTGTAATTTGCTCAGGTAAATACTTTTAACTTATTTTCCCTTATACGGACTTTGGGTACGGTATATAAAATACTGCTTGGTCGGGTATTGAATTTTTAATCGTATAAAGGTTAAATCATTGAGATAACCCATTTAATCTGTTTTGTTTATTCTAAGCCTTGGGGGTTAATGACCATGTCCTGGATATCCTCGGCTCATTCATTGAAATGGCCACGACTTAAGCACGGGGTGTAGGCATACACCTGCCGGTGCGTATGTAAAATAATGTACCCACCTGTTCGAGAATAACTCGCCATGGGATATATTATGTGGTGTGTCTATTAATCTTTAACCCGGTTTTCAACCCGGGCTACTGAACGTATAATAAACAGGTAATTCTTTAACAAGTTTATTTTTAAATAATTATCCCAAGTTATAAAAGATATTTTGTGCCTTGTGCATTCAAATCAATTTTCTTAAACATTTTCAAAATGAGTCGGTTAATTGTATTTACCAGTGAAAACTGACGTATTTTCCAAAAAGGTTAAATTGACCTAGGTACTAATCGAAATGGGCTGGTTACTCCTAGCATCAATAAAGAGTCTTGCAAGCTTAGATGTTTATAAATCTGTTGAACAATGTTCCTTTTAACTTTGATCCGCCTGTGGATCCCCTACAACCGTTTTTGTAATAATTGATATTACTTGCATTCGGTTTGTAATATTATTATCTTTAGTTTGCGCTGTGCATTAAACTGTGATAATTTGACTATTATGATATCAACTACATCACGATACTCCCCCACCGGGCCCACCGGTAATACGTGGAAATATCGGGGTGTGACACAAAGAAACAAAATCATGATGTTAAGTAAATGATTTATGCAAATTACCTTAACGAACTTCCATCTGCTATTTTTGTTGGCTACATCTTGATCCCTAATTTCTCTGTTTAAACCCTAGGACTCTGCAACATCAGATGTAAATAAATAGGTTAAAATTAGATCAAATTAAATCAAACGGAAATAAAATTTGATCGGGTAAAACAAATTACGTGCATCGACGGCTTGGTGCAGTTAAGAAAAGAATTCATTCCCAAACTTGCTTTCCCTGTAAAAAACCGAAGCCGGTAGAATAGATGGATCGTGGTCTCTAATCTTCCGGCCATTATTACTTTCAGATGAGGTCCATCTAGCCATTTCTTCTTGTTGATGCACTTTGTGGATGCAGCTCGGTTCGGTTCGACTTGGTTCGACTCGGTTCGATTTGACTCGGTTAGAATTGATGCACCAGTCCAATCCGAAGGTTTCTCATATGATGGCTGTTAAGATGATTTTTCGTTATCTGAAGGGTTGTCCAGACACCGGTCTGTGGTATCCTAAGGATGATAACTTCGATTTGATTGCATTCAGTGATTCTGATCATGGCGGCTGCAAGATTGATGTAAAGTCAACATCAGCGGGATGTAAGTTTTTGGGGAATCGTCTAGTCACTTGGCAATGTAAAAAGCAGACCTGTGTAGCTACTTCAACCTATGAAGCTGAGTACATTGCTGCCTCAAGTTCTGTGGATCCAACAGCAAATGCGCGACTATGGTTTTGAATTCCTAACTACTCCTATTTATGTTGATAATTCAGCTGCTTTACAAATTACTTGTAGTCCTGTACAACACTCAAAGACAAAACACATCGAGATAAAGTATCATTTCATACGAGACTGTTATGAAAAGAAACTTATTGATGTTGTGAAAATCCACACCGATAACCAACGTGCCGACCTTTTTACCAAAGCTTTTGACAAATCACGTTTTGACTATTTAATAATGGTAAACAGCATTAAGGTCAAACCAGAGTAAAACCAACATCGGAAAATCATTTTTGTAAATATTTACTTGTGTTTTCTTAATTTCTCGTACTTTTTGCATTTTAGGGGGAGTAAAAACAAAAAATAAAAAAACATTGAAAAACTTTTAAAAATACAAAAACATCGAAAAATTTCAAAAACACAAAAACAATAGAAAAACAAAAATGAGTTTCCTGGCGAGAAAAAGAGAATATGATAGTGCATCAGTGGTCTGTCGAAACCTCTTTAAACCTAAAATGAAAAACAAAAAGCAGCTCTATATAAGATGTATCGGTAGGCTCACAATCATTTTAAAGTGTGCAGGGTGATATAAATCTAAATTGACTGAAGACTGTGTGGGAACCGCTCATTGGCATATGGTCTTGGTACCGAAATTTCATTTGATAGATTGCCAAGGTTCTGAGATACGTGGTCTTTATGCTGTTTATCATCTAGGCATCATGGTTGTTTCTTTTACCGGAATACAACAGGGATGCAGGTCTAGATCTTCCATGATACCATACATACGTGTAAATATCATACAAACATGTATATAATACATGATACATTCGACCTCAATAAGTGATAAACAATCACATATCCCAAAATGAATAAGTGATAAAATATCACAGTTTATCCGAGAGTCAAGTTCCTCTCTTTGTCGGTACGATGGTACTAACCTGTTCACGGACTTGCTCTTGTGCCCTGCATGCATCGAATATCAAGTTCCTCTTCAATAAGTGATTTTATCACATAGGGCTTGTATTCATCCAAAAATAAGTGAGTATCTCACATCATATACATTGAAAACAGATGATAAATGGTATACTCACCAGTAAAATGCATTCTTGTGCATACCTTGATACGGGAATGTGTCGTGTGTGGATGAACACCGGTCGGTAAGTATAAATCATACCTTAACGTATCCCCTAACCACGAGTACATCTGATAAGTTGAGCTTAAGTGGACAACAATACCGATAATCATTATAGGATGCTTATCTTAATATTAACTAACTGAACAACAAGAGCGTTTTGGCATGACCGTGCACTGATATGATTCTCTTACCCTCGAAACTCACAAAAAGAATGTCTGTAAATATTTATTTAATCCTTTCAATTTCTGCATCTCTGTATATATTTATTTACTGCTTTCCATCTTTACATTTGAAATTTTCAAAAATACCAAAAAGATTTTAGGTGTGTTTAAATATAAACTTTATAAAAGCCAAAAATATTTTATTTCTATCTTATTTTTGATTGTACGATGTTGGATCTCGAGTGTTAACCACCTGAAACCTGATTGTAAGCCGGAAAACAATTGTACCTTCATAAACGGTCGAAGTTAACATGTCTTGAAAGTTAAAAACCCAAAATTGATCAAAATTTTTAAACTTTCAAACTGTTGTCGGTCGGTGTTTGACTGAGAGTTGGTCTCATGTGTGTCATGTGTTGTTTGACTATATTCCAAGCGGTTGTTCTCATTATGCGTTTAGCTCTGTTGTATGTGCAGATGTGGCATTTGAACCAGCTAAAGGCAAAGAGAACGTGTTAGATGACAAGCTGTGGAATGAAAACACGACATGGATGCAATCAAAGGATCAAGATGATCGAGTTGCAGTTGACCACTCATCAACACCGAAAGGATCTGAAGTATTGAAGATCAAGAGATCCACGAGCAACATTCAAGGGGGAGTTTGTTGATGCACCTCCAGTTTGTTTCAAGTGAAGACGTCTAAAGATCAGACAACATGTGAAGATCGAACCATCACGAGTAGCATCCAAGGGGGAGTTTGTTAATGCACTTTGTGGATGCGGCTCGGTTCGGTTCGACTCGGCTAAGTTCGGCTCAAGACCGACGTCGCGACATTCCTCCGTCGTGCGCCCCAATGATCGACTCACGAAGCACGAAGCGCCGCGAACTAACATCACCGATGTCATGATGACGTCACATGTATATATGGAAATTCCTTTGCATGAATGTATACGAAGACTCAATGTTTGTGAATATTATTGATTACCACGAACCCTCAAGGGTTCGTGACCTTTAAAGGTTCACCAAGAAGACTCAAGGGTTCGTGGCCATTAAAGGTTCACCAAAAAGACTCAAGGGTTCGTAGATGTATTGATGGTTCGTGGGGTATGTCCACGAAGACTATAGTCTTCGTGGGCCTCTTCACTGTTCGTGGCCCAGTAACACTCTTCGTAATGTTACTGGGTATTGGGGCCTATATAAACAGAGACTTGTTCCATAGTTCAATAAAGAGAGTCCTGTGAAAGTTTGTAAACATTGTGTGTATGTGTGTACTGATTCTCTTCACTTAATCAAAGTTTGTGAATCTTTGGTTACTTTGTGTTTATTCCTTTTTGCTTTGGTTTGCATACTTATGTGGATTCCGCACTCGTTAGTGTGTTACAAAACAAGGAAGTAGGTTTAATCTTGATCCTCCAAGTGGACCTACACTTCTCTATCTGAAATAATGGTTATGGCGTCGCGAAGGAGGCGGTGGCAGTGGAGAATCGATTGTAGGCATCAGAGGTAAGAGTAGGAGCGAATGAGACTAGAAGTGTGCTACCGGTTACAAATAAGGGGATCGGTGATGGCGATAATGGGAGAGAGATGGGTATTCAACTTTCGCTAGAAATAAGGAGGAGAGAGGGTGCTAAACTGCCCTAAACTTCCACTTTTACAGTTTTTTTCTTTAGTTTAAACGGATAAGATTTACTTTCAGATTAATCTAGTGGCTGATATTGAATTTAAAAACAGTTGGTGTATACGTTGTCTATAGAATATATAATATGTTTCTCATGTCAAAAAGTTGTTGGCTGTTTGGAACCCGCTCTAACTTGGCACTTGTTACGGGTCGTGTATTGAGGTCATGAGGTGCCCTAGGTCTCCCGTGGATCATCTTTTATTGATATGGGTCATTGGTTTTGTCTAGGGGTTGTTAATCGTTGAGATCGTCCCCTAGGACATGTAGGAGTAGCCGGTAAACCCAAAAGGTTCAACACAATTTGAATAGGTGTGATCTTTACACATTATTCATGTCACACTTCTCATAATGTATGAATGTCTCACTAAGTAGGTAGTGATCATCATTTCACGTGTCAATAAGATATGTAGGAATCATTTTGTACATGTTACCACAACTTATTTATTTCTTGTTATTTAATTTCCGAGAAGTTGGGTATGTGTTTTTTAATGATATTAGGCGTTCAAACAAAAATCTTGTTATAATACCGAAGGAACCACAATTAATTGTTCGATTTCTAAACAACTGATCATCTTAGTGTTAACATATTATGTCCGGTTCGATAAGTCAACGCTGCCGATCGGGTCTTTACCCGTAAGAGTTACACCTTGGGCAACGAACTAAAAATCCACTTAACCTGTTTAACTGGTAATTACGAACGATACGCGGGTATTAACTGAGAGACGGGTACATGGACCGGGTGAGACGGGTATACTCACCTACGCCACTTGTCGCGCATGCACCTTTACTGCGCCACATGTCATACATGCGTCCACCTATCGCCACTTGTCGCGCACCAACCCTTTGGCCAATTGCAACACATGCACTATGCATGTGTGCCACTTGGCAAGCATGCATAAGGCTCCATATCTTTTAAATCAATTGGGTCTTGCATTTTAAAAGTTGGATGAACAAGAAAAGGCAGAACACAAAATGCTCTCAACAACACCACATACACAACCGGCCACCGCCACGGTCCGCCGTTGCCGCCCCGCCTCCGACGTCCCGCCGTTGACCGCTGCTGTTCGTCGCTGCCACCTGTCGCCGTTGTTGCAGCTGGCTTCCGCCGCGGTTTGGCGCCGCTTGGCGCCACCTCCTTCGCCGCGTTTCGTTAGTTCCTAACACTAGCACTTGTTCGTTGAACCTTGGTGTCTCGACTGGTTAGTCATTAACCGAGGTATATCTTTCTCATCGGTAGTTAAATATATTTTCACTGTGCTCGTACTTGTATATAACCAGATCCTGTCGGGTTTCGTTTTGTTGATCATTAGTTTATATTTACGTTGCGTTTTATTAATTAACTCGCTTAGTTAATTAACTATTATTTATTGAACCGGGTTTTTGATAAATAAAATTTTAACCGATCACCACGCAAACCCAACAGTGGTATCAGAGCATTGGTTACAACATACGAGTCGGTACCGGTCCTTTTAACCGGAATTATAACACAAACTTTATTTATTTAAAGTTAATGATCTAAGTATTTTTAAGGGCACTTTTATTTTGGTCAATGTTTTATTTGTTTTTTCTTGACCAAAAACATTGCCCGGTTTATTTTGTGATTGTTGTGCGATGTGTAAATCCGGCACGACCTTTTTTTTGTAGTTGTATATTTTATTCGGTTTTGTAATTATTATTTTTTGGCCACCGAGATGGTTCAAAGTTGTAATAGATTAGTTTATGGTTTTGGCCCGTCTTGTAGTTCAAAGTTGTAATAGATACGACTTTTGTCTTTGTTGTATTTACTTGTTAAATATTGTTGATACGAAGACCCGAAGCAAAACCGAATGCAAAAGAGGAGTCTTGGAGTTAGTGGGAGTTGCTCAAGACAACAAGATGCACTCAAGTCCATCCTTGTGGTTGTTTGTGTGTTGTGACCCCGTGACCCGTTTGATCTTGTTATTAGGCTCTAGCAAGATGAAACAATTTTGGCCATATGGATTTACATATTTATCTTGCTATTGTGGTTGCTTTTATCTTATAAATTGTTATAACTTAACCAATGTCACGACCCCCGACCCGGTTTAACCCGTTTCAGGAGCCGCGGGACAGAAAATTCCGTGGTATTTATTTAACAGCGGAAGTTTCTTCAGGATCTTTTAAAAACTGAAATATTTCCCGATTATTTTATTTCACAACTCGGGATAAAAACCCGGTAATTTACAATCTTGAGATTTCACAAAGAAATCTTTTATTTTATAAAACATGTTTCTTTATTTTTATACTGAGCCACTTCCTTAAGCTTGTAGTGCTTCACGGCACTTTTCCTGGATCATAACAGATCACCTGAAACATGTTTGAAAAAGGTTTTGTCAGCGGGAAATACTGAGTGAATCATTCTTTTTAATAAAACGACGCTTTTGTTATAATTTACAGTATTAAGAGCGATTACAATGTTTCTGATATCAAACCAACTACCCACGGTATTTGTCACTCGACCGGATCTGTGACTATGGTCATATCCCCCATTGGCTGCCCCAATGGTGACGATTATCAAGTAATGTATACAAAACCCCACATACAGGCTGTAACTTGGTGATTACAAAGACTTAATCCTCGTAATTATAACTTTGAATAAAACATGCTTTTGTAAATAGATTTGATAAAAAGAGAATGACTCACATTGCAGATTTAATTTTGAACAGAGCTTAGCCTACTGATTAGCCTTGATAACCTAGTTTAAATAATAATGCACACAAACTAGCTTAGTAACTTAATACAGCATTTACGATAACTCACGAGATTAAACCCTCACATTGAATGACAAAATGTGATACTTAAACATCCATTGAATTAACAACGAATGACAAAGCATAAACCCTAATTTGGGCAGCACTTAAACATCCATTGGATAGTTCAATCGATTGGACATTGAATCGTATCAGCGATCGAGTTATTACCCTGAATTGCGGCAGCACTTCGTGAATCGTGTGTGTTATGAAACTGTTTATACTATAACTCAACGTATATTTGGAATTTTTACGTCGAACTGAAGCCAGGAATCAAGTCCCAAGCCCCTGTATTTATACCCTAATTTGGCATCTCCCGCGTGTCGCAAAGGAGACCATGGTCCCTGTCGCGTATCGCCTGGGGTGTCAAAGTAGACTAGGCTTGCTTCGTCACCTATCTAGCCCTGATGAGTCAACAACTTCGTAAAATTCGAATTTGACAGCATTTTATGTAGATAAATATAACTAGGGTTTACCCCCCCCTTAGTTTTAGGGGCCCTAATCCTGATTCCAATTGTTCTGAAAATTTTAGGGTTTGTTCAGAATCACTTGGGTTTCTCAATTAGGGTTTCCTATTGAACAATTAAAATAATAATTAGGACTTTTTAATGAGAGTTGTTACATTCTCCCCACCTTAATAAAAATCTCATCCTCGAGATTTACTGGAATAAATGAGGATACTTTCGCTTCATTTCTGATTCCAGCTCCCAAGTATATTCAGCTCCTCTCTTTGAATCCCATCTGACTTTGACTAAAACTAGTCATTTATGTTTGAGAAACTTGATCTTTCGATCCTCAATTTGAAGAGGTTTCTCAACAAATTTCAGCTTTTCGTTTACCTCTATATCTCGAAGAGGTACTACCAGTGATTTGTCTGTTATGCATTTCTTGAGATTGGATACATGAAATACATCATGTACTCCAGCTAATTCTTTTGGTAGTTGTAAATGATAAGCAACTGGTCCTATACGTTGGATTACTGAAAATGGTCCTACGTACCTTGGACTTAGCTTTCCTTTCTTTCCGAATCTAACTACTCCTTTCCAAGGAGAAACTTTTAATAGTACTTTGTCTCCCACTTGGAATTCAAGTGGCTTGAGCCGATTATCTGCATAACTCTTCTGACGATCGCGAGCCGTTTTCAGTCTTTCTTTGATTTGAGTAATCTTATCAGTTGTCTCTTGCACTATTTCAGGACCTGACAATTGACTTTCTCCTATTTCTGCCCAACAAACTGGAGTTCTGCACTTTCTTCCGTACAGTGCTTCAAATGGGGCGGTTTCAATACTTGAATGATAGCTATTTCTATAGGAGAATTCAATTAATGGTAAGTGATCGTCCTAATTTCCACCAAAATCTATTACACATGCTCTGAGCATGTCTTCTAGAGTTTGGATTGTCCTTTCACTTTGTCCGTCTGTTTGTGGATGATATGCAGTACTCAGATTTAGTCGAGTTCCCATAGCTTGCTGGAAGCTTTTCCAGAAATGAGAAGTAAAACGACTATCCCTATCCGAAACAATGGAGAGTGGAACTCCATGTAAGGATACGACTTCATCTACATACAATTTTGCCAACCTTTCCATACTAAAGATTTCTTTCATTGGTAGAAAGTGAGCAGATTTGGTTAATCGATCTACAATTACCCAAATCGCATTATTACCTTTTCTTGTTTTGGGTAACTTAGTAACAAAATCCATTGTTATGAGTTCCCATTTCCATACAGGCATTTCTAATTGTTGTAGTAACCCTGAAGGTATCTGATGTTCTGCCTTAACTTGTGAACAAGTAAGACATTTAGAAACATATCGCGCTATATCCTTTTTCATTCCTATCCACCAGAAGTTCTTTCTTAAATCTTGGTACATCTTATTGTTTCCTGGGTGCATAGTATACCTAGATTTATGGGCTTCTTCTAAAATCTTAGGTCTTAAGTCTCCCTACTTAGGTACCCAAATTCTACTTTTGTGGAATCTCCAAATTCCATCTGCTCCTTGTTCTAATTCCTTAATTCGTCCTTTCATTCCTTCAGCATCATCCTTGATTGCTGTAGCTTGAATATTCTTCAATTGTTCCATTAAATCTATTTGTAGATTTAATCTGAGAGCACGAACACGTCGTTGTTTCTCATAATACTTACGACTTAAGGCATTTGCAACTACATTTGCCTTTCCTTCGTGATACTGAATATCACAGTCATAGTCACTTAGGATTTTCATCCATCTCCTTTGCCTCATGTTTAACTCTTTTTGCCCAAATATATATCTTAGACTTTTATGATCTGTATAAACAGTAAATTTACTTCCATACAGATAATGTCTCCAAATCTTAAGGGCAAAAATTACGGCTCCTAATTCTAAATCATGAGTCGTATAGTTTTCTTCGTGCTTTTTCAATTGCCTTGAAACATATGCAATCACCTTTTTGTGTTGCATAAGCACACATCCATATCCTAGTTTTGAAGCATCACAATATACTTCAAAATCTTCAGTTCCTTCTGGTAAGGCTAAGATTGGAGCATTTGTTAATTTCTGCTTTAAAATCCTAAAAGCTTCTTCTTGTTTAGATCCCTATTCAAACTTAACTGCTTTAAAGGTTAGCTTAGTTAATGGTACAGCTATCTTGGAAAAATCCTTAATAAACCGTCTATAGTACCCAGCTAAACCTATAAAACTTCTAATTTCCATTACTGTTTGTGGAACCTTCCAATTGGTAATCGCCTCTATTTTAGCAGGATCTACATGAATGCCTTCGTGATTCACCATGTGTCCTAGGAATTGCACTTCTTTTAACCAAAATTCACACTTCGAGAATTTGGCATAAAGCTTTTCTTTTCTTAACAAAGTTAAGAGTGCATGAAGGTGTTCACAATGCTCTGTCTGACTTTTGGAATAAATAAGTATATCGTCTATAAAAACAATTACAAATTTATCCAAATATGGTTTACAGATCCTATTCATCATGTCCATGAATGCAGCAGGTGCATTCGTTAACCCAAAGGGCATGACTGTAAACTCGTAATGACCATACCTAGTTCTGAAAGCAGTTTTAGGTATGTCTTCTTCTTGTACCTTCAATTGATGATATCCGGAGCGTAAGTCTATCTTAGAAAAATATCTAGCTCCTTGAAGTTGATCAAACAGATCATCAATCCTAGGTAATGGGTATCGATTCTTAATTGTAACCTTATTTAATTCTCTATAATCGATACACATTCTCATTGAACCATCCTTTTTCTTAACAAATAGCACTGGTGCTCCCCACGGGGATGAACTGGGTTGTATGAATCCTTTACTTAGTAATTCATCTAATTGCTTTTTCAGTTCTAACATTTCTGTAGGTGCTAACCGATAAGGTGCCTTGGCTATCGGTGTAGTTCCTGGAATTAGATGATTCCTAAATTCTACTTCCCTATCTGGTGGTAATCCCGGTAACTCTTCTGGGAATACATCTGGATATTCTGAGACTACAGGAATTTCCTTAAGTTCTTTACCCTTAGTACTAATGATTACTGAAATCATATATACTATTCCTTGTTTTCGTTCATAATTAGCAACTTTCATTACTGATATGAACTTCATGGGTTTACGTGGTTTATCTCCTGTAATCCTAATTATTTCTCCGGTGGGTGACTGAATTTCTATGGAATTCTGATCACAAAGGATTCGAGCATGGTTGGCTACTAACCAATCCATTCCTAATACAACATCAAATTCGGCTATATTCATTGGCAATAGGTTTGCAGAGAATTTATGTCCTAAAAGTTCTATATCTCCTTCCTGCAAAACTTTATCTATTTTAAATGAATTTATGTCTGCCGTTTCGACTGTAAAAATCTGCCTAATATTGGTTAAAGGTAATTTAAGAGTTTGACAGAATGAAGTATTTATAAAACTTTGGTTTGCACCAGAGTCAAATAATACTTTTGCGTATACGTTGTGAACTAAAAACGTACCCGCTATCACATCTGGGATGAGTTCTGCTTCTTGAGTGGTCAGCTGAAATGCCCTGGCATTCTTCTTAATATTTCCGTCGGTCGCCTTGGTTTTGTTGTCTGCTGGTTTGCTCAATTTAGGACATTCTGTTTTGAAATGTCCATTTTCTCCACAATTATAGCAGACTATTGTTTTCTTTTTGCAGTTTTCTTCACGATGTCCTACAGTTTTGCAAAAATTGCAGGTTATATCACATCTTCCATAATGTTTCTTCTTGCACTTCCTGCAAGAATGACGGAGTTGAGAATTGCCCAGTTCCTCTTCTCTTGAAATTACTACTATTACCCACACGAAATCCTTGAGTAATTTTCTGAGCCAATTCTTTCTTCTTGTTTTCATCTTGTGTACGTACCAGTTCGTCGGTTAGGGTGTTAGCTAATTCCACAGCGTCGTCAATAGTGCGAGGTCTCGCAGCTTTAACTATATTGCGGATTTCACTAATCAGTCCCCAAATGTAGCGAGAAATGAGTACCGGTTCTGGCGAAGCCAGCGTTGGTACCACTCTAGCATATTCAAAGAATGTCGAAGTATAACCGCGACAATCTACACCTATCATCCGATGATTTAGGAACTTATTTGTCATTTGTTCCTTTTCATACTCGGGACAGAACTTTCTTTCTACAAGACTCTTAAATTCTTCCTAATTCATGGCATAAGCTATTATTCTTCCTTTTGATTGTAACACAGTGTTCCACCATTCGAGTGCTCCTTCTTTGAAAAGATTTGACGCGTACATGACCTGATCATCTTTGGCACATTTACTTATTGCAATTACTGCTTCGGTTTTCTCTAACCAACGCAGTGATGCAGTTGCTCCTTCATTGCCTGCAAATTCAGTGGGTTTACAAGCAAGGAATTCTTTGAAAGTGCAACCAGGCGTTGCAGTTTTCATTTTCTTAGGAAATGGAGCTTGATTTGGTTCCTCATTATGATTAAGATGATCATTGCCTCCGTTTACACTATTACTGAAGTTATCTTCAGAAATACGTTTACTAGGAAAGATTTGTTGCGGTTCGATTGGATTCTTTACAGCTGCAACGATTGCTGGAATAGCATTGGCTATCCCTTGAGCAACAATATTTTCAATATCTTGCCTAGTCATATATTGATCCCCAGGATGTTGCTCAGACTGATTAACCTCATTTACTGGTTCATTACCAATGTTTGCCATCTGATATATAATTTTATTAGTATCTGATAAATAACAATTATACACAAAAACAATCAGATAATTTTTCACAATACACGTATAGTCAAAATTATCGATTTCTCGGTTTCATTTTATATCTTTTATAGTATGCATCACTACACACCAATATCTTACAGAGTTTTATTCGTAGTTATTTTACAGACTTATTTCACTATTACTTTTACTATTTACACAACCACAGTTTCACCATCCTACTATCTCTCGTCACTTGTTGTCCTAAAAACGAAGCTCCCTTTCATCATACTTCCAGGCAATTTGTCCCCCTATCTCCCAGATTCTATTTCCCGCATCCATTAACTCTTCGCCAAAATGACGAAGTTCTGCTAAATTCTCGTTACTCATGGGTGGATTTGGTAATGGTTCTGGGTCAAACTGAGGAAGAAAGGAATAAGGACTATTGATTAGGTTTTGGAACTGCCAATCATTTCTCCACCATTCGTCTATACCCAGAGGTTGAGTATGGATTATAGGGTCTGGAATTGGTGGTTCTAAGTTTATTGATAGTTGATTTTCAATAGTAGGGTACAGATTATTATTAATTGGCCTGACAACATCACAACTTGCTAATGCCCGATCTAATTCCTCCTGAAAAGGTAACTCCTCCACCTGTCTAGAACTTTCTCCGACTTCCCTCTGGATTTGCCTAGAACTTCCTCCATATTCCATTCCTGGTGGCCTAGAATCTTCTCCTAATTCCATTTCCAGTGACCTAACACCTTCACTGACTTCAACCCCTTTTCCTTTGTCTAAAGGATTTTCTATTTTAGGAATTTTCCTGGTTGTAGGCTTCCTCCTACGCACACGTCTCCATCCCACAAATCTCCTCCTCTTCTTGGGTTTAGGTTTCTCTGGAGGTGGTGAAGCATTGAATTCAACAGGTTCTTCTATGTCTGGTATATACCTATTGAAATATTGGGAAACCTCTATTTTTACTGGATAGAGATTTGGGTTTTGAAGAGCGTCAGACAAGTCACTCATGCTGTTATACAAAATACACACAATTACTAATGTATAACAAAATTTTCATAGGAAATCTTTTAAATATTATTTCATACTGGGTAAATACAAAACAAATGAAAAATTAAAACACATGAGGTTTTATTGTAAATTTATTTATTTACTGAATAAGATTTCTGGACTGTAGGTGCTAAAACTTGATTTTAAAATATTTAGAGATTTGCATTTACTGCTACAGTAGCTAGCATATAAAGATCTGCCTATTTTTCATCTAATTTGTCCTCCCAAGGTATTTTACTGGTTAATTCCTGGGTTTTCTGTTTAACTTTCTTCTCTCGGTTTTTCCTTATTCCCTCCTGACTTTTCCTAATAATCAGACTTCTTTTACTAGGAGAAAGTGGTTTCTCATAATGTGCCTTTCTCACAAATATTCCTTCTTCAGGAATTACAGAGTGATTTGAGGATTTGGGTTGGGATGAACTTCCTTTCTCGTTGGATGACCTATCTAGTTTAAAATAGATGTTTGACAGCTTTTGTTTACCCATACTGTAACTAACAAATAATCAGTTAATAATCACATAATTGGCAATCAGTAAAAATTTAAGTATTTCTAAATACTTAATAGGCTTAAATCAGTGGCTCTGATACCACCTTTTTCTGTCACGACCCCCGACCCGGTTTAACCCGTTTCAGGAGCCGCGGGACAGAAAATCCCGTGGTATTTATTTAACAGCGGAAGTTTCTTCAGGATCTTTTAAAAACTGAAATATTTCCCGATTATTTTATTTCACAACTCGGGATAAAAACCCGGTAATTTACAATCTTGAGATTTCACAAAGAAATCTTTTATTTTATAAAACATGTTTCTTTATTTTTATACTGAGCCACTTCCTTAAGCTTGTAGTGCTTCACGGCACTTTTCCTGGATCACAACAGATCACCTGAAACATGTTTGAAAAACGTTTTGTCAGCGGGAAATACTGAGTGAATCATTCTTTTTAATAAAACGACGCTTTTGTTATAATTTACAGTATTAAGAGCGATTACAATGTTTCTGATATCAAACCAACTACCCACGGTATTTGTCACTCGACCGGATCTGTGACTATGGTCATATCCCCCATTGGCTGCCCCAATGGTGACGATTATCAAGTAATGTATACAAAACCCCACATGCCGGCTGTAACTTGGTGATTACAAAGACTTAATCCCCGTAATTATAACTTTGAATAAAACATGCTTTTGTAAATAGATTTGATAAAAAGAGAATGACTCACATTGCAGATTTAATTTTGAATAGAGCTTAGCCTACTGATTAGCCTTGATAACCTAGTTTAAATAATAATGCACACAAACTAGCTTAGTAACTTAATACAGCATTTACGATAACTCACGAGATTAAACCCTCACATTGAATGACAAAGTGCGATACTTAAACATCCATTGAATTAACAACGAATGACATAACATAAACCCTAATGTGGGCAACACTTAAACATCCATTGGATAGTTCAATCGATAGGACATTGAATCGTATCAGCGATTGAGTTATTACCCTGAATTGCGGCAGCACTTCGTGAATCGTGTGTGTTATGAAACTGTTTATACTATAACTCAACGTATATTTGGAATTTTTACGTCGAACTGAAGCCAGGAATCAAGTCCCAAGCCCCTGTATTTATACCCTAATTTGGCATCTCCCGCGTGTCGCGAAGGAGACCATGGTCCCTGTCGCGTATCGCCTGGGGTGTCAAAGTAGACTAGGCCTGCTTCGTCACCTATCTAGCCCTGATCAGTCAACAACTTCGTAAAATTCGAATTTGACAGAATTTTATGTAGATAAATATAACTAGGGTTTACCCCCCCTTAGTTTTAGGGGCCCTAATCCTGATTCCAATTGTTCTGAAAATTTTAGGGTTTATTCAGAATCACTTGGTTTCTCAATTAGGGTTTCCTATTGAACAATTAAAATAATAATTAGGACTTTTTAATGAGAGTTGTTACACCAACCTAATACCAACATGTTTTTAAAAGGAGTTAAAAATATTAAAACCATCACATTAAAACAAGTTCTAAATTGTTTTTACAACTTGTTAAAGTTTTGTTATAAAATAAAGGTTGTTTTTTGAAACAAATACTAACCAATTAAGTTTTACAAATCAAACTAGTTTTTATTTTCCAAAACTATTAACTTAATAGTTTTCTATTAACTTTTAATTGGTTATTTCAAGTCGCGACAACCTTAGTTTTATAGGTTATCTAAAATTAATTGTCCCGAGAGGTGAAAGGGTTTTTTGGTTATGTCACAAATTTAATATCTAAATTAAAACAAACTATAACGACCCTATTTGGTAAAAATTAAAATCAATAGTCTATGCCATCCTACTACTAGTAACACTTGGGGCATAATGCGAACCATCAGTGTTGGAGCCACAGCACAACACTTGGTGTCTAGTTTATCCTTCCATGGTGCAAGGGCTTCGTCGACACATCCGACCCTTCCACATGTGACCGTTTTAGGATGACTATTACTTTTCTTCTCGTGTTACGTGCCCCAGCTGTCTCGAGAACAAAAGTGGCATAGATGAGCCCAAACGTATTAATGCAAGGACAATAGGTTATCCTCGCAGCCTCATAAACCCCGGGAGTTGTGCTTTTCTCACAATTGACAATCGTTGTCAATCCGCTTGAACCTCTTGCTAATGTTGCATACCCCAGTTGCCTCTAGAAAGAGCTTATAACCGGATTCTCATTCCTTATCGTCTCACCTCACGATATAAGGAGATTTACATCGAAAATACTAATTAATATCACCTTGCTTATATATAACAGATGTCTATTGAAAATAACTCCTTCATTCTCAAGTCTATACTTGAAAGGAAATAAAAATTTGAATAACACCAACCTTCTCGAATGGCACTGCAATCTGAGAATAGTTCTCAAGATAGAGGAAAAGTTGTATATCTTAGATGGCCCAGTCCCTACCGAGCTTGAAAGTAATTCTATTACTGCTCGCAAAACACTGGAGAAACATAACGAGGATGCCGTTGAGGTAGCCTGCCTTATGAAAGCCACCATGTCTCCTGAACTTCAGAAGAAAATGGAAGATATGGATGCTTATGACATGATCCAGCAACTGAAAGGCATGTTCCAGAAACAAGCCTGACATGAGCGATATGACACCATGAAACATCTCATAAGCTGTAAAATGCTGGAAGGATCATGTATCAGTACTCATGTGCTAAAGACGGAAGGATACATTGACCAAATGAACAAACTTGGTTATTCCACAAAACCAACCAAGTTCTAATGGTCAAGTCTAGTGGTGTTAAGAAGCCCAATAACAAGAAAAGGAAACATAAGAGCAAAGGCAAGAGAAAAGTTGTTGTTACTACCAGAAATGCCACCAACAACAAGCATGTTGCAAAACCACACCCTCCTAGGAGCGTCAGTGCTTTGAATGCAACCAAATGGGCATTGGAAAGGAAACTGCCAACAGTATCTAGCCAAGCTGAGGATAAACAAGGCCAATAACATTGACACTTCTTCTGATATTCTCATTTATGTTATCGAAGTTTTCACTGTTTCTAGCAACACATGGGTATTTGATACCGGATGTGGTTACCACATCGTTAATGTCTTGCAAGAGCCTGAAAAGTGAAAGAAACTGAAACAAGGCCACCTGGAAACTCATAGTTGGTAATAGAAAGAGAGTTCCAGTTCTTGCAACTGGAACATTTTTGTTTTTCATGTTCCCCTGGCCTTTCAGTTACTTTAAATAACTGTTTATATGCATCTGGTTTGACCAGTAACATTATTTCAGTTTGTTCACTGTTTGAACAAGGATTCAATTCAAGTATGTTTTAAATGGTTCTTCTATTATAGCCTACTTGAATGATGTCTTTTATTTTGAGGCTAAACCTCGAAATGCTATTTATGTGATTGATGTTCAAACAAGTAGTAGCATATATCATCTTTCTAAGCGTAACAAAGCTGACATAAATAAAACATATTTATGGCATTGCAGACTTAGCCACATAAGTAAGGCACGCATAAAATGGCTCCAGTCCAAGGGGATTCCTGAATCCACTAGACAGGACTCCTTTGATGATTGTGAATCTTGCTTAGCTGGCAAACTCACAAAGCACCCCTTCACCGATGTTGGTGAACGTATCAATGGTTTTCTAGAACTCATTCACATGATGTATATGGCCCTTTCAGAACCATGGCTAAAAGCCAGCTTGATAGAAAGATAAAAGTACTTCGATCAGATCGAGGTAGGGAATATCTCAACTTTGAATTTCTCAATCATCTAAAAGAGTGTGGAATAGTTTCACAACCCTCAACACCTAGCACATCCCATCTTAATGGCGTGAGTGAAAGGTGAAATCGAACTCTACTTGATATGGTTCGATCGATGATGTATAGAACTAACTTGCCTCACTCCTTTTGGATCATGCTCTTATGACCACTACCCGCATTATCAATTTGACTCCGGCTAAATGGTAAACAAAATCGCCATATGAGATATGGCATGGGCGTAAACCCGATTTGGAATACCTTAGAGTATGGGGACGTGATACATACATCACAAGCGATTCTGATGATAAGCTCGATTGTAACACCCCAAAAACGGGTTTGGAAATCAAACCACGTTAATAGTGAAAATGAGTAAAATACCGTTAGTGATAAAAATTAACCCGGTAAAAATTAGGATTTAAATAAATAAACTTGATATTAATTAAAAGGAGGATAAATAATTTGAGAAAAACAAAGTACGTAAAAGACCCGAGTTAACGGGACTTAAAATAAAACGGGTTATGACTTCCCGAACCCATTAAGCTAACTAGGAATAATTAACCTAGTTAAAAAGAGAGAATGTTACTAGAAATAAGTAGGTTATAGCCTACTTAATAACAAACCAAAACATGAGGGGCAAAAGGTGGTTAAATTGGAAAATGTTTTAACTATAACATTTAAAAAAAAAATTGTAAACACACACAGGCGTGTGTGGAGATCGACCAGGAGAGAGCTCCCATAGAGCAAACCCTAGTTCTTCAAGAATCTACAAAATTGGAGCTCAATTCAGGCCCTAAATCGTTGCATGAACACATAAAAACGATCACCAACTCATGGGGATCACAAGGTATGTCACAAAACCTAGATTGGTTGAAGTTGAAATTTGAGACAAGTTGGTTACTTGCAAATAAATTGATGGATTATGATCCAAAGATGAAATTAGGAATGATTTTTATGTCTAGGAGTAAACCCTAGTCATTTACTTGTTGAATTGAGGTTCATAATTGTGAATTTCATGATTAACCATTTATGTGTTAATGGGTTTTGTAGAAATAAGATGAACCCTAGAATTATGACTATTAAAATGGTGATTAACTAATTTCCATGAGATGAATCTGAGAATAGTATGCATGCTAAACATAATGGAATTGAAATTATGTTTATGTTTAGTAGAAATAACTAGTTATGAACCAGTTGTAAATGTGTAAAAATTTATGCACATTAGGTGTTTGTTAAAATGCCTAAATAAGAACTAAAGTGTTGAAATTAGAGTGAAAATGTGTATTTGAATGATATGGCAATTATGCGTAATATGAAGTGATAAGGGTTCTAAATATTATGTTGATTTAGACTTAATGTTGTAGCCCATGTGATCAAAAAGTAGTTAACTTTAGATAAGCTACGTTAATTAATCATGAAGTCGAATAGTAGCTTCGGCATAGAAAATAAGTGAGGTGGAATAGTCGTGATTTTTATGACTAATTTAACCGCCTTGTAAATGATTGAAAATAGTTTGACGCCTAACGAGCTAGGTGGAGGCTTGGGAAAGGAAGCGGGTCAAACAAATCAAGAATGGAGGAAAAACATAATTCGGATGCAAGGTAAGTATATCTTACACTAGTCATATATTTTAGAATATCCTTTTGTCGTGTTAATTACGAAAAAGACAATTATGATGTAAGCCATAGTAGGCCAAAAAGTGTTAAGAAATGATTGATAAGTAAAAAGGCTATACGGTATAAACCGAAGCTAGTCTTGTAGACGAGATGGTACTAAATAACATCTCGCAAAGATAAACGGTCACTTAGACCAAACGGGTCGAATGGTGAAAATATCACCATTTGAAAATATCGACTAATGAATATTGTCGAGTTGTGTGTTCACAGGAGTAAATACAGAAGGATAACTTGTATCGCTATTAAGTAGCAAGTATTAAAGCAAGGTATAAAAAATGGTCAATATAATGATCCGAGTCAGGTATGTATAATGATTCAGCTCATTGTTTAGAACTCGAGATTCTATAAGTGTTAGACAAGGTCAAAATGAATATTCGGTTATCTTTTAGGTAAACCGAATAATTTGAGTCATAAACATGGTGTTTTAGAAACATAATGGTTTCTAAATAAAATCATAGTTAAAAGGGTGAGATTTTAAGTCAAACAAGTATTTAAAAGTCTCTCGTCGTAAAAGAAGGACTAAAATTGACCAAAACGCCCTTGTGAGCTAAATCGAGCTAACGACCTTTAAAGGTTGTTTGGAAATGAGTGTTACAAGCAAATAGATACTTAGAATAAGTACAAAAAGCAAAAGAGGTAATTCTTTGGTCAAAAGACTTTATATGTGTCTTTGCCGTAAAATGATAATCCGAGGGGTAAAACCCGGAACATATAAATATCCACATTAAACCCAAAGCACATATAGTTGTGGTGGAAGATTACTTGATAAGAAATGTAGGAATAAGATGCTAGAAATGAATGAAAGCGATTTCAAGCTTTAAAGTGCTTAAATATCCTTAACGGGTCAAAATAAGCATACGAGCGAAACGGGTTTAAATTGTGTAATAAACCTGTGATTAGAACCTAATATGGTAGATAACCTTAATTTGAAGAAGTGTATGTGATATAAAGATTAAACAAATATGTTTGTTTGATAAAATGCATAAACGGGTTAAAAGTCGATAAAAAGGTAACGAGTCGAAGGCTTAGAAGTCTCAAAATTTATTATGTTGGATGTTGGATTTTAACTCCATATGATGGAGAATTAAATTACTGACGCGTAGGAAAAAGAATCGGGTAAAACGGATTAAAAACGAGAGAGTTATGCTCGTTTCCATGAAATCGGGTTATGCTGGGTATGTACAGCAACAGTTTAAGCAACATTCTGTGAAAAAAAGGGCTAGGCGTCACGCGTAGCCCCTAGGCGTCACGCGACGCCCCCTAATTCCGGAAAATTATTAAATTTTGTTTGTTTGACCCATGTAACTTGGTTAAACTTATTATTTAACTATCAAAACTAACTTTTAAGTTGCTTTTGATCATAGGTGATCGCCAAGAGTGCCCGGATGAAGATCAAGCTCGATGAAGAACCGAACACATGATATCGAAGCTTCCGCATTAAACTTTGTTTTGATTTCATAATGTGAATTATGGAAACACTTAAGATTGGTATTATGAATGTTTCAAACTTGTGTGAACATTGTTGATGGAAAAGTTTTTATTAAGTAGTATTTTGCTTATATAAAATGCATATTTATTGATATATTAACATTAAATTAGAATGGGTCTTACAAGTTGGTAATCAGAGCTCATGGTTAAAGAATAAAGTGTGTTCGATTCGAGGCTTGATCACAAATCCGGTAAGTACATGTATATCAATGGTTTAGTATGATTAAAGTGTTGAGAACAACACATATGGTTATCGTGTAATACACGTTACACCAATAAAAATGATATAGAATAGATATAGTCAACGAAATTACACGCGTTGATGCGTATAGTAGAAAAGCCTTGTATTATAATACGGGCATCCTTTAATGTTGAAATTACTAACTGTTGTATATGTTTTAGTTGAAGGACACTCGCATATGAGGATTGCGAGAGTTTAACAAATCGCAGATTTGACAGAGGAACGGTCCAAAGAGTATGCTCATCAAGGAGCTAAATCGCGTAACGGTCACGAACAAGGCTAATGGCAAGAGAAGCCCGTTAGGGCAAGCATTACCAGGTGCACATTTTAAATTAATTGCACAAATAGTAATATGCAACAAATATGTAGAAATTGAAAGTTGCATATGTAGATTAAAAACTTGAAAAAAAAACCCGAATAGAAAATGTATTCGGGATATTGTTTCCAAGAGAAACAAATAGAGGCATTACTTACATAGGGCGTGATGTGAAAACTATAAAAAGGTCATGCGTGTCATGTGTTAATCGCTTACTCTAGCCAAGTAAGTAGTGGCATATGATACTATCAACTTCTTATAGCGGACACATTTACATCCGATGTAGTAAGGACGGGTGAATGGGACAAATTAAAAGTACCCAAATGAAACAAATGAACAAAATAGTTGATAATAATGTAAACGCACAGCCGGGTGATGGAAGCGTATTACATTAGGATAATGAGCCCGAGAGAAGGGACAAGGATTAATGTAAATGATGATATAAATGAATGATCAAAAGAAAATTTACGAAAATAAGTCATCTTGGACGAAAGGGCCATGGTGAACAAAATGGGCAAGTAAAACCAAAGTATAGATGATCCGCCGGGTCATAAAAACAAAGGTGTTGCCCACACAAAAAAGATAATCAAGGTTGTTAACTTTAGTCGTAGTAAAGCAAGGATAACAATGATAATTGTCACTCATAATTAATAAGGCCGCCAATGGTGGTCACGTAAAGAATAAAAGACATGGTCGAATAAAAGCGACGGATTTCGCTAAGATGACCAAGTAAATCGAAATGAAGTCTTAATGCATACCGGAAGGGGTGCAATGATAACGATTTCGGTAAAACACCCGGTTGATGCGTAAGGAATTAAACGCATGCGTAGACTGAGAAACAGGAACGCGTATGGAAAGTCAAAAAGACTCGGGTTTTGGGTCATGACTAAAGGACGATAAGATACTGCAAATAGAAATTTTGATAAATTACGTTCAACTATTTCAAAGCTGAACGGATCGAACAAAGACTAAAGTTTGACATTCATAAGTGATGAATTTTCACACGAACAAGTCAAACAAATTTAATAAAGGATGACACTTGCTAAAGTAAGTAAGCGCGAATCGAATAAATAAAAGTGCGAAATATTAATAAACCTATGTAAAGGAGTTATAGGCTTTAAAAACATTAAAATAAAAGAACTCGGGTAATGGGACGTAAAGAAGTATAGGTAAGAACCGGGTAACGGTAAATGTAGGGCAAACCGACGTGTAATTGACGTTAGAAGTCAAGAAGTTGGAAAGATAATTCGAAAGAAAACAATATAGCCTTAGACTACGGTCAAGGTCAAACGAAATCCAAAAAGTAAGGTGAATAATTCTAAACATAAAAAGGGATGCCTTAACGCCACATGCGTATATAAACGTATACACATTTGAATAAAGACTAGAATAAAAGATGATCTACGGGATCATCATAACCTACGGGATATTAATTAGTGTAAAGGTCTACGGGGCCAAAATGACACACGGGTCATGAATTGAAGCAAAGGGATCATAAGGGCCTCGCCTTAAAGAGGTGAAAGCCTAAGGAAATAGCCTACGAGGTTAAGTGAAGGAACCTACGGGTCAATAGTGTAAGGTGAGGGAACTTGTTACGATTCCCCGCGTAAAACGAGAACGGAAAACAATAAATTATGGGTTGTCAATTTCCTTGATATGAGTAATTGACATAGTTAAAGAGAAAAACATTAAACTAAAATTCAGTTTTAGTAAGAAATAACGTTTTTACAAATATGAATACTATAAGACGAATTCGGAAATAACAAATATCAAAGAGTATGGGTCTTAACATCGATAGGTGCGAGACAATACATTCGAAAAGAAGAAGTATGATAAAGAAACGTTGAATTAAACTTAAACGTGACGTGACACGCTCACGGACAAGAAAAGAAATATAGAAAATGATCACGTTGTAACGTGAGTTACGGGGTATGAAGTGACGGCGACTAATTAGTCTAGCCGGTAAAACTATTCAAAGTTAAGAAAGCGTAATAACAAATACAAGCGCTTATTAATATAACACAAGCGTGGGATAGACCTGTTAAAAGACTAACGAGACTAAGTGGTCAAGTGACAACTCAGTCAATAAAGATAAAGGGTTATAAGCTGTAAGTAACGGCCCGCGAGGCCTTACACATGAAAGACGTACGCGTCAGTATACATGAAAACTTTTGACCAAAGGAAACGGGAGCCTTGAAAACGAAACTAGGTTCGTTTGATTAAATCAATGAACTACGTAAATAACGTTTCGGGGATGAAACCTCTTTAAGGGGGTAGACTTGTAACACCCCAAAAACGGGTTTGGAAATCAAACCACGTTAATAGTGAAAATGAGTAAAATACCGTTAGTGGTAAAAATTAACCCTATAAAAATTAGGATTTAAATAAATAAACTTGATATTAATTAAAAGGAGGATAAATACTTTGAGAAAAACAAAGTACGTAAAAGACCCGAGTTAACGGGTTATGACTTCCCGAACCCATTAAGTTAACTAGGAATAATTAACCTAGTTAAAAGGAGAGAAAGTTACTAGAAATAAGTAGGTTATAGCCTACTAAATAACAAACCAAAACATGAGGGGCTAAAGGTGGTTAAATTGGAAAATGTTTTAACAATAACATTTATAAAAAAATGAAAACACACACAGGCGTGTGTGGAGATCGACCAGGAGGGAGCTCCCATGGAGCAAACCCTAGTTCTTCAAGAATCTACAAAATTGGAGCTCAATTCAGGCCCTAAATCGATGCATGAACACATAAAAACGATCACCAAGTCCTGGGGATCACAAGGTATGTCACAAAACCAAGATTGGATGAAGTTGAAATTTGAGACAAGTAGGTTACTTGCTAATAAATTGATGGATTATGATCCAAGGATGAAATTAGGAATGATTTTTATGTCTAGGAGTAAACCCTAGTCATTTACTTGTTGAATTGAGGTTCATAATTGTGAATTTCATAATTAACCATTTATGTGTTAAATGGGTTTTGTAGAAATAAGATGAACCCTAGAATTATGACTATTAAAATGTTGATTAACTGATTTCCATGAGATGAATCTGAGAATAGTATGCATGCTAAACATAATGGAATTGAAATTATGTTTATGTTTAGTAGAAATAACTAGTTATGAACTAGTTGTAAATGTGTAAAAATTTATGCACATTACGTGTTTGTTAAAATGCCTAAATAAGAACTAAAGTGTTGAAATTAGAGTGAAAATGTGTATTTGAATGATATGGAAATTATGCGTAATATGAAGTGATAAGGGTTCTAAATATTATGTTGATTTAGACTTAATGTTGTAACCCATGTGATCAAAAAGTAGTTAACTTTAGATAAGCTAGGTTAACTAATCATGAAGTCGAATAGTAGCTTCGGCATAGAAAATAAGTGAGGTGGAATAGTCGTGATTTTTATGACTAATTTAACCGCCTTGTAAATGATTGAAAATAGTTTGACGCCTAACGAGCTAGGTGGAGGCTTGGGAAAGGAAGCGGGTCAAACAAATCAAGAATGGAGGAAAAGCATAATTCGGATGCAAGGTAAGTATATCTTACACTAGTCATATATTTTAGAATATCCTTTTGTCGTGTTAATTACGAAAAAGACAATTATGATGTAAGCCATAGTAGGCCAAAAAGTGTTAAGAAATGATTGATAAGTAAAAAGGCTATACGGTATAAACCAAAGCGAGTGTTGTAGACGAGATGGTACTAAATAACATCTAGCAAAGATAAACGGTCACTTAGATCAAACGGGTCGAATGGTGAAAATATCACCAATTGAAAATATCGACTAATGAATATTGTCGAGTTGTGTGTTCACAGGAGTAAATACGGAAGGATAACTTGTATCGCTATTAAGTAGCGATTATTAAAGCAAGGTATAAAAAAATGGTCAATATAATGATCCGAGTCAGGTATGTATAATGATTCAGCTCATTGTTTAGAACTCAAGATTCTTTAAGTGTTAGACAAGGTCAAAATGAATATTCGGTTATCTTTTAGGTAAACCGAATAATTTGAGTCATAAACATGGTGTTTTAGAAACATAATGGTTTCTAAACAAAATCATAGTTAAAAGGGTCGGATTTTAAGTCAAACAAGTATTTAAAAGTCTCTCGTCGTAAAAGAAGGACTAAAATTGACCAAAACGCCCTTGTGAGCTAAATCGAGCTAACGACCTTTAAAGGTTGTTTGGAAATGAGTGTTACGAGCAAATAGATACTTAGAATAAGTACAAAAAGCAAAAGAGGTAATTCTTTGGTCAAAAGACTTTATATGTGTCTTTGCCGTAAAATGATAATCCGAGGGGTAAAACCCGGAAGATATAAATATCCACATTAAACCCAAAGCACATATAGTTGTGGTGGAAGATTACTTGATAAGAAATGTAGGAATAAGATGCTAGAAATGAATGAAAGCGATTTCAAGCTTTAAAGTGCTTAAATATCCTTAACAGGTCAAAATAAGCATACGAGCGAAACGGGTTTAAATTGTGTAATAAACCTGTGATTAGAACCTAATATGGTAGATAACCTTAATTTGAAGAAGTGTATGTGATATAAAGATCAAATAAATATGTTTGTTTGATAAAATGCATAAACGGGTTAAAAGTCGATAAAAAGTTAACGAGTCGAAGGCTTAGAAGTCTCAAAATTTATTATGTTGGATGTTGGATTTTAACTCCATATGATGGAGAATTAAATTACTGACGCGTAGGAAAAAGAATCGGGTAAAACGGATTAAAAACGAGAGAGTTATGCTCGTTTCCGTGAAATCGGGTTATGCTGGGCATGTACAGCAACAGTTTAAGCAACATTATGTGAAAAAGAGGGCTAGGCGTCACGCGTAGCCCCTAGGCGTCACGCGACGCCCCCTAATTCCGGAAAATTATTAAATTTTGTTTGTTTGACCCATGTAACTTGGTTAAACTTATTATTTAACTATCAAAACTAACTTTTAAGTTGGTTTTGATCATAGGTGATCGCCAAGAGTGCCCGGATGAAGATTAAGCTCGATGAAGAACCGAACACATGATATCGAAGCTTCCGCATTAAACTTTGTTTTGATTTCATAATGTGAATTATGGAAACACTTAAGATTGGTATTATGAATGTTTCAAACTTGTGTGAACATTCTTGATGGAAAAGTTTTTATTAAGTTGTATTTTGCTTATATAAAATGCATATTTATTGATATATTAACATTAAATTAGAATGGGTCTTACATCGATCCTCGATGCGAAAACGTTGTTTTCGTTAAATACTATAAAAGAAGCGGATATTATTTCTACCATCTTGATGCAAATGTGATTTCCATCAAAAGGAAGGGACACTTTCTCGAGGAAGAACTTCTTAATCGAGAAACTGGAAATAATGCGGTTGATCTTGAAGAAATTCGAGAACCACAAACAACCGCTAATGTAGTCGGACTATCTGATCAACAAGTAGTTGTTGCCAATGAATCAGACATAAAACACAAGCATTTGTAGAAGTAGTAGAATTCACAAGAATCTGATAGATGTCTATGGCATCTAAAAGGTCCCGAAGTCTTATTAGTAGCTGAGTCTAATGACGGACCAACTAACTACAAATCTGCAATCTTAGATTCAGAATCTGAGAAATGGCAAGAAGCCATGAACGTCGAGATGCAGTCTATGCATGACAATCAAGTATGGGACTTGGTTGAGCTACCCCCCGAATCTCGGGCAGTAGGGAGCAAATGGATTTTCAAGAGAAAAACCGATATGCGTGGAAATATACACACCTATAAGGCACGGCTAGTTGCGAAGGGTTTCACTCAAACTCAAAGTATTGACTATGATGAGACCTTCTCGCTCGTTGTTATGATTAAATCAATCAGGGTATTGCTTGCCATAATTGCGTACTGTGATTGTGAAATATGGCAAATGGATATCAAAACCACCTTTCCTAATTGACATCTCTCTGAAGATGTGTATATGGTTCGGCCTAAAGATTGCATCGATCCTAAATATCCAACTAAGGTGTGCAAACCCAATAAGTCCATTTATGGACTCAAGCAAGCGTCTCGTAGCTGCAATCTTCATTTTGACCAGAAGATCAAAGAGTTTGGTTTTGTCCAGAATGAAGATGGACTTGTGTTTACAGAAAGGTTAGTGGGAGCACCATATCATTCCTCATCTTGTATGTGGATGATATACTGATAATTGGAAATAACATCCCTATGCTTAACGAAGTTAAACACTTTTTGGGATCTTGCTTCGCAATGAAAGATCTTGGAGAAGCTGCTTACATTCTTGGAATGAAGATCTATAGGGATAGATCTAAGCGGCTTCTAGGGCTAAGTCAAAGAACGTACATAGACAAAATGATGACACGCTTCAACATGGAAAACTCCAAGAAAGGAGGTGTTCCTATGACTAAAGGAACCGTCTTGAACAAATCGCAATCTCCTTCAACGGACATTGACACCAAGGAAATGGAAGAAGTTCCATATGCTTCAGCGATTGGTTCAATCATGTATGCTATGTACTAGACTTAACGTCTCATATGCTTTAAGCATGACCAGTCGTTTTCAGCACAGTCCTGGCATTGCCCATTGGACTGTAGTAAAGAACATTCTGAGGTACTTGAGAAGAACTAAAGATATGTTCTTGGTGTTTGGAGGAGTGGAAAAGGAGCTCACTGTAAGGTGTTACACTGATGCTGGCTTCGAAAGTGACCGAGATAATTCTCGTTCACAATTAGGATTTGTATTCACTCTCAATGGAGGAGCTGTCTATTGGAAAAAGCTCCAAACAGAGTATAGTGGCGGATTCAGCCACCGAATCCGAATGTATAGTTGCATCAGATGCTGCGGAAGAATCTGCTTGGATGAAGTAGTTCATTAACGACCTCAATGTGGTTTCAAGTATTCAGAAACCGATCTAGGTATTCTATGATAACACAAGAATCATTGCTCAAGCCAAGGAGCCCGGATCATAGGTTTAAGCACATTCTAAGAAAGTTCCACTATATACGGGAAATACTGGAACGAGGAGACATCTTAACAAGCAAAATAGACACAGATCAAAACCTAGCCGACCCGTTCACTAAACCGATGACTCATGACAAGCTATCGGTATTAGATTGGATAACCATTTGTTTTGATTTAGTATTTGGATGTACGAACATTCAAACTACATTTTGAATTCACCTTTGATTTACTGGCTAAATGCAAAGTTTGAATCTTACAACTGTGTTCGATTTTGATACGTTTAATCCATGAATCTTGTATTCTAAATTATCCGTAGTCGGTCAGACTTGTGGGAACGACTCTGAATTAAGACTATTCTGACTTTGGACTCAAGGAGTTGACTTCCAGACTCACAAACCTCATTATGAATGACGTTGGATGCAACTCGCATCAAATCATCTTCATGGATCATGGTCATAAGATGTATTTGATTTAGGTATACTCATTTAGTATCCTCTGACCTGAGATACATACTAGAACTTTCGTTTACCAAAGACTATTCTTTGATCAGTGTCCAACGCTGTCGCATAACTGCCAGTCATAAAGGCATTGGTTGGGAGTGGTTCTGAAGTTCAGTGGGAGTTGTATGTAGTCCAGATGGGATTCTGTACTTTTACATTATATGTAACAGTTATACATCTGGGCGCCCTCGTTGATTCAAACTGGTGAAGTGTAAGGCCTTACCCAAACTTACTGTGTGTTTGATTGGACCACTTTGATTCTATGAACGAGAACGATAATGATTGAACGCCATGTGATATTGAATCTGATCCATGTCTCATTGTTTAATTGATGTCTTTTATAGAAAGGATAGATGACGAGAATTGCCCTAAGTCTACTGTCTTCATGTAGCAAGCCGTTGCTAAAGAGAAGATACCTTGGTTAGAACACCGCTGGCTGTCTGCGTTGAGATCTTATCAGAGACCGTCCAAGTGGGAGCTGTTAGTTATTATGTCCGGTTCGATAAATCAACGCTGCCGACCGGGTATTGACCCTTAAGAGTTACACCTTGGGCAACGAACTAAAAATCCATTTAACCTGTTTAACTGGTAATTACGAACGATACGCGGGTATTAACTGAGAGACGGGTACATGGACCGGGTGAGATGGGTAAACTCACCTATGCCACTTGTCGCGCATCCACCTTTGCTGCGCCACATGTCGTACATGCGTCCACCTACCGCCACTTGTCGCGCACCAACACTTTGGCCAATTGCAACACATGCACTATGCATGTGTGCCACTTGGAAAGCATGCATAAGGCTCCATATCTTTTAAATCAATTGGGTCTTGCATTTTAAAAGTTGGATGAACAAGAAAAGGTAGAACACAAAATGCTCTCAACAACACCACATACACAACCGGCCACCGCCGCGGGCCGCCGTCGCCGCCCCGCCTCCGCCGTCCCGCCGCTGACCGCTGCTGTTCGTCGCTGCCAGCCGCCACCTGCCGCCGCTGTTTGGCGCGGTTGGCCGCCGCTTGCCGCCACCTCCTTCGCCGCGTTTCGTTAGTTCCTAACACCAGCACTTGTTCGTTGAACCTCGGTGTCTCGACCGTTTAGTCATTAACCGAGGTATATCTTTCTCATCGGTAGTTAAATATATTTTCACTGTTGTCGTACTTGTATGTAAACGGATCCTGTAGGGTTGGGTTTTTGATAAATAAAATTTTAACCGATCCCCACGCAAACCCAACACTTAGTATAATACTAAGATAGATTGATGTTCTCTTAGGTGGTGTTTGTTTTTTTTTTTTTTTTTGAAAAAGTACTTCACAACCTCTTTTGTCTTCTTCACGCAGACCACGCGCAGACGTAGAGGTCTGCAGCGTGTTTGTTTTTTGGAAGATGTTTCATTAAAAAAACCTCTTCCCCACCACTTCCTCATGCAGACAAGGCCCAACATCTTCATTCCTCTTCTTCAATCTTTCCTCTTTCAAAACACTGAACCCTAGTACCTATCTCCTCCTCCAGCACACCTCGCCTCCTCCGCCACCCCTTCCCCTCCGCCGCCCTGCACCTCCGCCACCCCCTCCACCTTCGTCGCCCTCCTCCTTCAGCCGACACCCACCTCCGTTGCCCTCCTCCTCCAGCCGACACCCACATCCGTCGCCCCTCCACTCCAGCATCTCCTCGACCATTATTGGTAATCAGCCGACATCTTCAATCCCGCCACCACTGGAAAGTGCAGCGGTGGACAGAGCAGGTGGAAAACCATGGATTTTTCTTAAGTATACTTTAATTGCGGCACTTACCGGAGGTGTTGCCACTGCAAGTTATACGACATATGGTATGTGCTTTTCTTCTACACACGTGACAAGTGAATCTCAGAAATTTTTAAGTATTTCTTGCAAAATCTTAAATGATTGGTGATCACTAAAGAAAAAGAGTGTTTTTTCATAATTTAGTTGGGTGTTTATTTGGGCCAAAGTTGAAATAAATTGATAAAAAAAAAGTGTTTTTACTATTTAGTATATGTTGGTGTGATCTTTCTGCAAATGGGATTGTGTATATGATGATAATGATGATGAGTTTGAGAATAATGTTTGAATGTTTAGAACAGTGGTAGTATAGTGATCATCAATTGTTTGATAAAATGCACACCAGTTGTTCGACGATTTGTTTGCTAATTGATTGCTGAATTTGCTGCTATTGAAGATGATTTGTTAATTTTGGTGTTACGCATGCTTGTTATGTTGTTTGATTATGATATTCATCGTGTTAAAATGGTAATTAGAATTTGTATGATGTTCAGCAGCTTGCAGAGGTTAAAAAACAAACAGTCTTCTTCTGGCAGATTGAAGAGGTTTGGTCCACCTCTTCTGCTGCAGATGTGATCCGCAGACTGCAGACATTTTACCTCTGAAAAAACAAACAACAACTTAGTCTTCTTCTTAATATTTTGATTTCAAAGTGAATTATAACTAGCAATAACAGCCGCGCGTGTTGCTGCGCAAGTACATCGCAAATATTGAATGGATTAGTCCAAATGTTATGTGATTCATTAACCATACGAAAACACACGTTTGGAAGTATCTGACTGAACACAATGTGACCTATATAAGCATTGCGATTGGATCAAAATGTAAAGTAAATCGAGTTTATATCGTACAATCATGACGTATTATATGTAACCCAACTCATATATAGAAAACATCAATGGGTATAAAGGAAAAACCGACACATGTAATCAAAAACGATTAATTGCAACTTTTGAAAAAAGAGGAAAAGCACAATTTGACTCCGCTCGGTTGGAAACAAAATTTACGAAACATACATAAAAAGATGAAAACATATTATGGTTACCTGACTCGTTTTCCAAAAAAGTTTACGTTGAAACGTAGACCAACTCGAATTTATACCAAAATGTACATATAACATACACTTAAAAATTGTTCTTTAAACGAAAACATATTATATCTAACCTGACTCCTTTCCAGAAAAAGTTTACGTCGAAATGTAGAGGAAATCGAATTTTTACCGACACGTACATAAAAACATGCACGCATTTAGTTTTTTAATTAAGGATATATATATAATTAAACTCGAAAATAATATTAGTAAAAAACTTAATAGATTTAAACATTCGTAAAACCATGCCAAGTAGCACTAATGTCACATCACTGACAGCGACCACCAACATCGGAAAAAATCGTAAAACTAAAATAAATAAAAAGGACAAAATACCACCGGACGAAAAGCAGACGTAAAATCGTTGAACCACGCACACCCATTGTGGCGTGTTAATGCGATGAAATTAAAGCGAAACATAAAACGTAGAAAAGAATAAATAAGTCGATCTAGGGCACGTGCGTTGCGACGAATCTGTCAAACAGGGAAAGATAGACGTTTTGCAACAGGTCTCACAAAAAGGAAAAAAAATAGATGAAAAACGTTGAACCCCACACGCACGTTGTTGTTTGTTAACTCGCAAAATTCAAAATGAAACGTAAAACGAAAAAACTTGCGAAAGATGAAAAGTATGGGGACCAAAGTTGAAATTAAAAAAAATGTTGGGGTTAAGGTGCAAAAGATGAAAAACTTTAGGTTAAAAGTTTAAAAAATCAAAAGGGTTAAAATCAAAAAAGTGAAATTCTTTGGGTTAGAAATGAAAAATTACAATTTTTTTTTAGAAACTCCCAATACATGGAATACAAGTCCATTAAGCAACAACTTGTTGCTAATTTATAATATGGAAATTGCCAATCAACAATATGTTTTTTAATTTTTGAAAAATTTAGTTTGCAATAGTTGAAGGACAGATTTCAAAATGACATCGTGTTTTCTCAACATGCGAGGAAGAAAGAGCAGATTTTTTTTGTATTCTTAGTTGCTAGTTTTGGTGGTTCGGTAATAGAATAGGACAATTCATGTTAATTGGATGCAGTGGATCAAAAGTACGCGTTATGTAATTGTTTGTCTCTTTTCTTTTAGTTTTCATCGATATATATATATATATATATATATATATATATATATATAGGGGAATGTTCAAATGAAAACCACTAGTTAACGCGAAAACTCGAAAACTAACTAAAAAAAGCCTAAAAAACACACAAAAAATTTTTTTTTTTTTTTTGCAAAACCAAATTTCGCAGGTTTTTATATATAAAAAAAAAATTTTAAAAAAAAAAAAAAAATTTTTTTTGTGTAGTGCACATGTGTAATACTACACATGTGTATCTGTACTACACATGTGTATTATTACACATGTGCACTACACAAAATTTTTTTTTTTTTTTTTGAATTTTTTTTTATATATAAAAACCAGCGATTTTTATTAAAAAAATTGAAAAAAAAAAAAATTTTGTGTGTTTTTTAGGCTTTTTTTAGTTAGTTTTCGAGTTTTCGCGTTAAAAGTGGTTTTCATTTGAACCATCCCATATATATATATATATATATATATATATATATATATATATATATATATATATATATATATATATATATATATATATATTCAGCCGTTTAAACAAAGTTGAGTCAAATTGCTAGAAGGAATGATCTGTAAGAGAAAAATAAAAAATTCGTCACTAATCGGACAATTAATATTATATTCACACCCATTATATCTCATATGTTATTCTATCTATTTCAATAACACAAAATTCTGTTTAAGACGTAGGGGCTGTTTGTTTACCAGTTAATGACGCTCTTAATGGTTCAGACCAAATAATTTCGCTTGAAAGTATACTCATTTCGCACCAAATAATTTCATTTCGTACGAAATCAGATCCATTTCGCTTGAAAGTACCTCATTTCGCATGAAAAGTAATCATTTCGTTTGAAAACATGTTATTCCGCACGAAATGAATTCTATTTCGTATGAAAGTCGCTCATTTCATTTGAAATAATCTCATTTCGTTTGAAAGAAATCTCATTCCGTACGAAATGGAGTCTATTTCGTTTGAAGGTGCTCATTTCGTGTGAATGTGTCATCATTTTGCATCAGATATCTATTTCGCGTGATATAACTTCATTTCGTTTGAAACAAAATTCAATTCGCGTGAGTTATATCGTTTAAAAAAGCCTGTCAACATTTTTCAGCAGTTCATGTGAGTGAAAGTATTGTTATCCCTCTAATTGTTCGGCCCAATCACAATCAAAAGGTTAAAATCATATTGACTGTCCACTTAACAAGCGGCTCAATAGAAGCTTAATAGTTGCATGTGATTAATAATATTGTCGGCCGGATTTGCATGTGAATAGATAAAGGTGTCGGCCATTAAATAGTTTGTCAATACATGTGATTCTCGGGCCATGTGATAATACAGTTCATAAGTCCAATTAAATCTGTAAGGAATTAAAGTTTGTCGGTTAAATGGACATTGTGGTACAATAAAATCATATTCATATAAATCAAACGGCCCAATAAAAAATTGAGTAATTTCAAAGTTGTCGGTCTTTGCATGTGAAATTTCGTTAGATTGTTTGAAATCTGACAAGTTTGTTTGAAGGTTTGAACACACAGGTCGCACGGTTTGAGTAAACATTACATCAGGTTGTTTAAAGTGAGATTAAAATGTTTGACGAACAGGAAAACGATAACCTTGAAAGGTTAAATGATTGATTTGATGGGTATTGGGTTAATGAGAAAGGAGATGAGAATAAGAATGTTTGGGTTGAAAGACTTAAATTTTTTTTGTGTAAGAAAAATGAAAAGTTGAATGAGTTGGAAAATCGGTATGATCATTTAATTGGCAATTTAAAAAGGTACGAGATAAGGATGTCAAATGCTGAAATGATAACAAGATTTGCAGACGCGTTACCGTCAGAGTGGGATGAATTTTTGAATAAACTAAAAAATGATTCTAGATTTTCAAAATTTTATCCAAAAGAATTCATCAGAGAGCTTAAAATACACAATTATGAAAATGATAAGAAAAATAAAAATTTGATGAATGAAATAGAAAAGAACTTAGAACAAAATAGGTTTGGATGTCATTTTTGAAATAAGACGAAGAGTCAATATGTGTCTTGCAGAAAAAAATGTTATGAAATACGATATTAAGAGGGGTTGTTATATTGATGAAAATATGAATCCTCTTGATTTTGTTAAAATTTTTTGTGCAGGTATATACAAGACAGAGACAAAGGAAATTTCAAAGAATGAAGAATCCGAGGTAAGTGAAACTTCAAGTTCTGAAACTGTGTGCTCAAAATGTGATGAATTCAAAGCAGACAATGTCAAACTCTTGAAATATGTGGAGAGTTTGACATTTGAAAACAAAATCTTAAAAGAAAATGAAAAAGAATTTCAAAATAAAATAATATTTTTGGAAAACGAAAAATTAAAAATTGAGAAAGATTTTAAAAATCAAATAATTTTTTTAGAAAATGAAGATGTTTGGATAAAATTGGAAAACAAAGTTTTAAAAGAAAAAGAAACAGAATTTCAAAATCAAATAAAAGTTTTAGAAAACGAAAAATCTGTTTTAGATAAAAATAAAATTGAAAATGAAAAGGCAATAAATTCTCATCTTGAGAAAATCACTCAACTTGAAAATGAAGTTGAGTGTGCTAAAAATAAAATTGAGTTAGAAAAAAAATTGAAAGGTTTTGTGACCTCATCAGTTATACTAGATCATATCTGTCCAAAACCGATCAATGAAATTCCAATAAGTGACAATGTCACAAATTATGACGATGTCATAATTGAGGATTGTGATAATAAATCTGATGATGAAAATGATAAAAAGAAAATATTTTTGAAATTAAAAGAAAAATTTCAAGAAACTGTTTTACAATCTACTGAAAAAGGTGAATGCTCAACGCAAAAACCTTTTAAGAAGATTGAAGAACAAAAACAAAATGTTAAAAATTTGAAAATTTTTCAAAACAACAATAAAAGATCATCAGTTCAATCATCCAATCGTTATAAAAATCACAAAAATTTGAAAATCAAAACTCACAAAAAGTTGGTAATAAGTGGTGCAGGTTTGACTACAGTGCTCAAAAGTCAAATCAAGCTTACAGGAGAAGATGGGATGAAGATTCTTTAAAGACAAATCATTACAATGATAGAAAACTGAGAAATGATCAGTACTACAAATCAAATCAGTGTTATGATTTGAGTGTCTGGTTTGAAAGTAGTGAATGGTACGATAACAGAGTGTGTTACAAATGTGGTTTTCAAGGACACATTGCTGTTAACTGCCAGAGTCAGAGATTTGAGGCAAGAATATGCTATGAATGTCAAATCAGAGGTCATATTGCCAGAGATTGGCCAACGAGATCAAAGAGTGGATTGAGGGCTGAATCTCAAAGAACGGTGAAGAAAACCGTTAAAATTGAAAAGAAGCCCAAAGAACAGTGTAACAACTCTCATCAAAAGTCATATTTATTAAATTAATTTGACTAATAGGAAACCCTAATTGAGACACCCAAGTGATTCTGCGCAAACCCTAAAATTTTCAGAACAATCAGAATCAGGAACAGGACCCCTAAAACTCAGGGGGGGTATTTCCTAGTTACGTTTATCCACATAAACAACTGTCCAATTCGAATTTTCAGAAAGTGTCGACTCAGCTGAGCTAGTCCCACACGTGGCCACCTTATCCGGATTTCATGTTCCTTACGGACCGTAAGAGAATATTTGTTACGGTCCGTAAGCAATTCAAAATTCGTGTATAAAAAGCAAAGGTTGGCACTTGATTTCTGGAATTTGAGCGACGAATCAATTCGTAATACGCTTCGAGATACTTTCTGTTTATCACAATTAACACACACAATTCACTAATCGACGTCGCAATCAGGGTATTAACTCGATTGCTATTACGATTCATTGTCCGATCGATCAATATATCCAATGGATGTTTAAGTGCTGCCCACATTAGGGTTATACTTTGTCATTCGTCGTTAACTCGATGGATGTTTAAGTATCGTACTTTGTCGTTCGTCGTTAATTCGATGGATGTTTAAGTATCGCACTTTGTCGTTCGTTGTGAGAATTTGATCTCGTGAGTTATCGTAAATGCTGTATTGATTACTAACCCAGAATTGTGTGCCTGTCATTAAATTTAGGTTAAAAAGGCTAATCAGTAGGCTAAACTCTGCTCAAATTAAATCTGCAATGTGAGTCATTCTCTTTTTATCAACTATTTTACAATACCTCAAATTATTTTCAAGGTTATAATTACAGGGACTAAGTCATGGATATCTTGAATTACTGGTTAGTGGGGTATTGTGCACATTACTAATTTTCTCCCAGTTAGGTTCATTGACCTACTCGGGATAATCACTGTTGGGTTCATTGACCTACAGGGATAATCGTCACTATTTATGTTCATTGATCTAAATAGTGGTATGACCATCGTCACCATTGTGACATGTCACCATTGTGATAGAAGGCCAGATAAAAATAAGATAGAAGCCATTGTAATCGCTCTTATGCTGTAATTAATAACTATGCATCATTATGCAAAATAGAATGATTCACTCAGTATTTCCCTCTGACAAAACCTTTTTCAAACATGTTTCAGGTAATCTGTTATGATCCAGGAAAAGTGCCATATAGCACTACAAGCTCAAAGAAGTGGCTCAGTATAAAATAAAGAAACATGTTTTGTAAAATAAAAGATTTCTTCGTGAAATCTCAAGATTGTAAATTACCGGGTTTTATCCCGCGTTGTGAAATAAAATAATCGGGAAATATTTCAGTCTTAAAAAGATCCTGATGTTAAACTTCCGCTGTTAAACTCAATTAATTAAATACCACGGGATTTCTGTCCCGCGGCTCCTGAAACGGGTCAAACCGGGTCGGGGGCCGTGACAGAAAAAGGTGGTATCAGAGCCACTTATCGAGCCACTGATTTAAGCCAATTAAGTATTGAGAAAATACTTAATTTTTATTAATTGCTATTTTGCGATTATATATTTTATTATCTAACTAATTGTATACAGTATGGACAGATCTTTATATGCTAACCAATGTAGCAACTAATACAAATTCTTAAATAATTTGACCCAAGTTTAGCACTTTTATTATCTACAGTCTAGAAACCTTATAAATAAATTTACAAATAAAACCTAGTGTGTTTTAATTTTCAGTTGTTTTGGTAGTTACCCAGTATGGAATACTATTTAAAAAGTTGTTTTATAAAATTTTGTTATGACTTAGTAATTGTGTGTATTTTGCTAAACAGCATGAGTGACTTGTCTGACGCCCTTCAGAATTTAAATCTCTATCCGGTAAGAATAGAAGTTTCCAGAGATTTCAATAGGTATATTCCAGACATAGAAGAACCTATAGAATTCAACGCTGTACCCAAGCCTAAGAGAATGGAAATTGGGGAAAGCTCTAGGCAAATTGAGGGGTTACCATCTCAAGAAGAACTAGATTTTATAATGGCAACCGATGATACTATTGAGCCTATTAATGAAAATGATTTTATTCATTCTCTTGAAACACAACTACCAATGAATTTAGAACCAGCTATTCCAAACCTTTCAATCAACTCGCAAATAGACGAATGGGTGACTAATGAAATACTGTTACAAAACCATCCCTATAGACTTTTTCCTAAGTTCAATCCAGAACCTTTACCAAATTCACCAATGAGTAACGAGAATATGGCTAAACTCCATCATTTTGACAAAATGGATGCTGGGAATAGGATCCAAGAGATTTTGGGACAGATCTCCTGGAAATACAATGAGAAGGAACGCCGTTACTAGAATATCATCTGACAAAGGATAGGAGATTATGAAACTGTGGTTGTGTAATAGTAATAGTAAAATCAGTATGTGTAAAATAAGTAATAAAACGGTTGTATATGGAAGCATGATATAATCTATAAAACAAATGAAATTTTAGAAAATTTCAGTTTTGTTTGTATATTCGTTTATGTGATTATGTGCAATTAATTGTGACATTGGATTATTTCTTTTATACTAATTATTTATCTATAAATTAGTTATCAGATGGAAAACGCTAATAATGAACCAGTTAATGAGGTTAATCAATCTGAGCAACAACAGGGGAATCAATTTATGACTAGGCAGGATATAGAAAATATCGTTGCTCAAGGGATAGCCAACGCTATTCCAGAAATAATTGCTCAAGGGATAGCCAATGCTATTCCAGCAATCATTGCTGCTGTTAAATATCCAATTGAACCACAACAAATCGTTCCTAGCAAACGCATTTCTGAAGATAACTTCAGTAATAGCGTAAATGGAGGCGGTAATCATGTTAATCATGATAATGAACCACGGCAAGCTCCGCTCCCTAAGAAAAGAAAAACTGCAACGCTTGGTTGCACTTACAAAGAATTTCTTGCTTGTAAACCCACTGAGTTTGCAGGCAATGAAGGAGCAACTGCGGCACTGCGTTGGTTAGAGAAAACCGAGGCAGTAATTGCCATAAGTAAATGTGCTCAGGATGATCAGGTCATGTACGTATCAAATCTTTTCAAAGAAGTGGCGCTAGAGTGGTGGAATACGGTGTTACAAGGAAAAGGAAGAAGGATGGCGTATGATATGAACTGCGAAGAGTTTAAGAGCTTTGTAGAAAGAAAATTCTGTCCCGAGTATGAAAAGGAACAAATGACAAATAAGTTTCTAACCCACCGGATGGTGGATGTAGATTGTCGAGGGTATACTACGACATTCTTCGAATATGCTCGAGTGGTACCAACCCTGGCTTCGCCAGAGCCGGTACTTATTTCTCGTTATATTTGGGGATTGATTTCCGAAATCCGTAATATCGTCAAGGCTGCGAAACCTCGCACGATTGATGATGCGGTGGAATTAGCCAATACTCTGACTGACGAACTAGTACGGACAAGAGAAGAAAATAGAAGGAAGGAAGTAGCCCAAAAGATTACCCAAGAATTCCGTTCAGGTAACCATAACAATTTCAAGAAAAGAGGAAATGAGCAATCTTCCACTAGTCCATTTTGCAATTCTTGCAAAAGGAAGCATTTTGGAAGATGCAAAGGATATTGCAATTTTTGCAAAATTCCGGGGCATCAAGAAGAAGACTGCAGGAGGAAGAAATTTTCAGTCTGTTACAACTGTGGAGAAGCTGGACATCTTAGGCCAGATTGTCCAAAACTGAACAAACCATCTGACAATAAAGCTAAACCTACAGAAGGAGCAAAAAGGAATGTAAGAGCCTTTCAATTGACTGCTAAGGAAGCAGAACTCATTCCAGATGTGATAGCCGGTACGTTCTTAGTTCACAACGTTTACACAAAAGTATTATTTAACTCTGGTGTAAACCAAAGTTTTATAAATACTTTATTCTTCCAAACTTTTAACTTACCTTTAACCAGCATTGGGCAAATTTCTACAATAGAAACGGCAGATAGGAATTCAGTTAAAATAAATAAGGTTATGCAACACGTAGAAATAGAACTTTTAAGTCATAAATTTTCTGCAACCCTATTATTTATGAAAATAGTTGAAATCAAGGTTGTGCTAAGAATGGATTGATTAGTAAAACAATTATGCTCAAATTAGATGTGATAAGAATTCCATAGAAATTTGTGCATCCAATGGAGAAGTAATAATGATTACAGGAGATAAGCTATGTAAAACCCTAAAGTTCATATCAGTAATGAAAGTTGTTAATTATGAACAAAAGCAAGGAATAGTATACATGATTTCAGTAATCATTAATACTAAAGATAAAGAATTTAAGGAAATTTCTGTAGTTTCAGAATACCCAGATGTATTCCCAAAAAGAGTTATCAGGGTTACTACCTGATAGGGAGATAGAATTTAGAATTCCTTTAAATCCAGGAACTATACCGATAAGCCAAGGCACCTTATCGGTTAACACAGTGTTATTTAAAAAGGATGATTCGATGAAAATGTGTATTGATTATAGGGAATTGAATAAAGGTTACAATTAAGAATCAATACCCATTACCTAGGATTGATGATCTATTCGGTCAACTTCATAGAGCTAGATATTTTTACGCTTCGGTTATCATCAATTAAAAGTACAAGAGAAAGACATACCTAAAACCATTTTCAGAACTAGGTATGGTCATTACGAGTTTACAATCATGCCCTTCGGATTAACGAATGCACCTCCAAGCATTCATGGACATGATGAATAGGATCTGTAAACTATATTTGGATAAATTTGTAATTGTTTTCATAGACGATATACTTATTTATTCCAAAAGTCAGGAAGGACATTGTCAGTACTTGCATGCACTTTTAGCATATTTAAGAAAAGAGAAGCTTTACGCCAAAGTCTCGAAATGTGAATTTTGGTTACCAAAAGTGCAATTTCTAGATCATATGGTGAATCATGAAGGTATTCACGTAAATTCTGCTAAGATAGCAGCAATTACCAAATGGAAAGTTCCGCAATCCGCAATGGAAATTAGAAGTTTGATAGGTTTAGTCGGATACTATATTAAGGATATTTCCAAGATAACTATACCATTAACTAAGCTAACCTATAAAAACAGTTAAGTTTGAATAGAGACCTAAACAAGAAGAAGCCTTTAGGATCTTAAAGCATAAATTACCAAAATTCTAGTTTTGCCAGAAGGAACAGAAAGATTTTGAAGTATATTATGATGCTTCAAAACTAGGATTAGGATGTGTGCTTATGCAACGCAAGAAGGTAATTGCGTATGCATCAAGGCAATTGAAAAAGCACAAAGAAAACGATACCACTCATGACTTAGAATTAGGAACCATAAATTTTGCCCTTAAGATTGAAGACATTATCTGTAGGGAAGTAAGTTTACTGTCTATACGGATTATAAGAATTTAAGACATATATTTGGGCAAAAAGAATTAAACATGAGGCAAAGGAGGTGGATGGAAATTCTAAGTGACTACGACTGTGATATTCAGTATCACGAAGGAAAGGCTGAAGACGGTTAGAGATAGTCAGAAAAGTTATACAGATAATAGACAAAAGCCGTTGGAGTTCGAGTTGGAGACAAAATGCTAATTGAAAGTATTTCCTTGGAAAGGAGTTGTTAGATTTGATAAGAAAGGAGTAGAACCATTTCCAGTGATCCAACGTATAGGACCAGTTGCTTATCGCTTACAAATACCAGGCGAGTTAGCTGGAGTACATGATGTATTTCATGTATCCAATCTCAAGAAATATCTATTATACGAATCTTTGGTAGTATCTTTCCAAGATATAAAGGTAAACGAGTAGTGTTAGTTAAAGTAAAGTAGGATTCAAAGATATGATCCTAATACATTTAGGAGTTAGAATCAGAAATGAAGCGAAAATATCCTCAAGTATTCCAGTAAATCTCGAGGACGAGATTTTTATTAAGGTGGGAAGAATGTAACAACTCTCATCAAAAGTCATATTTATTAAATTAATTTGACTAATAGGAAACCCTAATTGAGACACCCAAGTGATTCTGCGCAAACCCTAAAATTTTCAGAACAATCAGAATCAGGAACAGGGCCCCTAAAACTCAGGGGGGGTATTTCCTAGTTACGTTTATCCACATAAACAGCTGTCCAATTCGAATTTTCAGAAAGTGTCGACTCAGCTGAGCTAGTCCCACACGTGGCCACCTTATCCGGATTTCATGTTCCTTACGGACCGTAAGAGAATATTTGTTACGGTCCGTAAGCAATTCAAAATTCGTGTATAAATAGCAGAGGTTGGCACTTGATTTCTGGAATTTGAGCGACGAATCAATTCGAAATACGCTTCGAGATACGTTCTGTCTATCACAATTAACACACACAATTCACTAATCGACGTCGCAATCAGGGTATTAACTCGATCGCTATTACGATTCATTGTCCGATCGATCAATATATCCAATGGATGCTTAAGTGCTGCCCACATTAGGGTTATACTTTGTCATTCGTCGTTAATTCGATGGATGTTTAAGTATCGTACTTTGTCGTTCGTCGTTAATTCGATGGATGTTTAAGTATCGCACTTTGTCGTTCGTTGTGAGAATTTGATCTCGTGAGTTATCGTAAATGCTGTATTGATTACTAACCCAGAATTGTGTGCCTGTCATTAAATTTAGGTTAAAAAGGCTAATCAGTAGGCTAAACTCTGCTCAAATTAAATCTGCAATGTGAGTCATTCTCTTTTTATCAACTATTTTACAATACCTCAAATTATTTTCAAGGTTATAATTACAGGGACTAAGTCATGGATATCTTGAATTAATGGTTAGTGGGGTATTGTGCACATTGCTAATTTTCTCCCAGTTAGGTTCATTGACCTACTCGGGATAATCACTGTTGGGTTCATTGACCTACAGGGATAATCGTCACTATTTAGGTTCATTGATCTAAATAGTGGTATGACCATCGTCACCATTGTGACATGTCACCATTGTGACAGAAGGCCAGATAAAAATAAGATAGAAGCCATTGTAATCGCTCTTATGCTGTAATTAATAACTATGCATCATTATGCAAAATAGAATGATTCACTCAGTATTTCCCGCTGACAAAACCTTTTTCAAACATGTTTCAGGTAATCTGTTATGATCCAGGAAAAGTGCCATATAGCACTACAAGCTCAAAGAAGTGGCTCAGTATAAAATAAAGAAACATGTTTTGTAAAATAAAAGATTTCTTCGTGAAATCTCAAGATTGTAAATTACCGGGTTTTATCCCGCGTTGTGAAATAAAATAATCGGGAAATATTTCAGTCTTAAAAAGATCCTGATGTTAAACTTCCGCTGTTAAACTCAATTAATTAAATACCACGGGATTTCTGTCCCGCGGCTCCTGAAACGGGTCAAACCGGGTCGGGGGCCGTGACAAACAGAAAGTGAAATTATCACAAGGGCGGAAAGACAAATTGAGAAAGAAAATAAAGAAAGCAAGGGAGTACCTTGAAAAGATTTTGTCCTCGGATACAACTGATAAACCAGATAACAGTTCTGGTGAATCGTCTTGCTCTCCAAAGAATGATCAGTCAAGCAAAACGAATTCATCAGATACAAATTTGAGGAAAAAAGAGAAAAAATCAAAGAAAGTTAAATTTTCACTTTCTAGCGATGAATTTGTTTCTTCGGGAACAAAGGAGCCACGTGTTGGCGATGAATCTGACTCGTCAAAGTCAGAAGAGGCACCAGTTGAGCAAAAAGGAGAAAATTCAGTTCCGCCAATGGATGATGTCAACTTTCCACCATTGCGGACTGAAAATTTTAAACAAAAAGTTGGGAAAGTAGGAATTCCGGATCAATTCTATTCTGAAAAGGAAGAATTTGATGTCGAAAAGGCGTTCAATGGAAAAGTGAAAAATATTTTTGGAAAAATGGTCGAGGGTAAGGTAAAAGGGGTTAAAGAATTTTATGAATCAAAAAGATATGTTCAAACCCCGAGTGAAAATAATTCATATGTACCCAAGGCTAGTCAGGCTTGGGTGACAGCTTTTTCTTGAAAAAACCTGACTTGCCGGAACTCCCAGGTTGGTAATTGGGGAGTATGAATCGGCATCTTTCTTGAGAAATTCACATCTGTGATATTTCGACTTACAAGTGGTTAATCAAGGACATTAAGTTGTACTTGATTTAACTATCTTACAAGTGGTATGATTATTGGAAATTGTTTTTGTGATAAACCTACAAGTGGGTGAAAACAGTGTGATGAATTAAACCCCATGTTTGTGAAATGGCAAACAAAACTAATTTTCCAGAAAAACCATTTTGATTAAAACAAACTTAAGTGTTTTGAAATCATAATGGGAAAATAGTTTGTTATCAGGGGGAGTTCTGATTGTTTAAGCCAAGTGGATGGCGAATTGAGGCAATTCTCATCAGTTTGTCATTTTATTTGTACAGTTTATTGTTTTCAAATTTTCCCGGAAAATCAAAATTGAAACACATTTTGATTTTAGGGGGAGTAAAAAAATAGAAATTTTGAAAATTTGAAAAATCCAAAAACATCGAAAAAATCAAAAAGAGTTTTGTGTAAAAAGTGGAAATGATAGTACATCAGTGGACTATCAGTGCACGCTAGAGAAATGTAAAGTTTTATAAAGTTTTAAACAGTCTCACTAGGGATGTGTCGATAGGCTCAGCTAAGACTAGTAGTTTTGCGAAAATGATACAAACATAAAGCAAAAAGCCTAAGTCTGGTGGGAAACACGGTCGAACGCATAGTACTTAGTTTTGTTCTTCTTGACTGTGTGCCTGCTCAGTAATCGCTGATTGTCTTAGGACATGAAACCGGTTAAGTTTGTGAGCTTTCACAACTTTGCTGAATAGTCACTGTGATTCTGTGTTTTCATTTTGCAAAGATTTAAACTTGTTTTATTTCTTTATTTTGTTTAAGCTTTGGACATCCTCTGTGTATACGAAAGTATCGAACTGGATTTTATTGCCTAAACGTTCTGCTTTATTTTCTTTGGTGTTTCGTTTAAGCTTTGGATCACCTCTGCGTATACGGGAGCATCGACCTGGTGGTTAAAGCATAAACAACTTCAACTTGTTTTTTATTTCTTATTTTGTTTAAACATTGGACTTTCTCTGCGTATACGGAAGTATCGACCTGATTGTTAATGTTTAAACATTCTGCATTGTTTTTTACACAAATCACAGTTGATGAAAGTTTAAAGGCATTACGTGAGTTAGTGTATTGCATGATGAGGGAATATGCTAAGATCGTGGGGCGCATAAGACTTTAGTGCTATCTAATGTACCCTAATCGTATCAGTAAGCATTACGAACATCTTAGAGGAGTTTAAGTGGATCACAATATCGATGATCTAGGGTGAATTGTTTAAAAGCTTTAAGTGGTAAATTTTTAGATCAACGGTGCAGCTGATATGTCTCATTAAACTGATATGATCCTCTAACACAAACTCACAAAAATATGTCTGTATATAGTTTATTTCCCAAAATCCAAAAAGTGTTTAGTGTGTTTTAGCATAAATTTTTGAAAAATCAAAAAGATTTTATTTCATCTTATTTTCGACAACTGATGTTGAAAAGTTGATTTTCAAAATTCCAAATGCTAAACATGATGAACAACAGGATTGGGAGAGTTTGTTGAAATGAGAAATGTTTTTGAAATGACTAAATGGCTCATTAATTTGAAACCAATTTAATCATTTTAAATACAAGTGATAAGCATAAAGTTAAATCTTAGTGTTGGTTAGAGTTTGTACAGATCCCCGTGTCGAAGTCTGTGCAAAGTTAAAGCCAGGTTTCCGACACAAAACCTGTGAAAGTGCTATATCAGATTACGATCCCGGAACAACTTATAGGGAGTCTGTTAGCAAAGGGGAGATTGAAGAGTGAAAGAGCCAGACTAAGATTATGGAAGAATAGCTGATAATAGTGAGTAAAGAGAAAGAGAGAATTTGAAGAATGTCTCAGCGTCAAATATTTTGGAAATAGCGTGAAAGAGAATTTGAAGGATGCTTCAGAGCCAAATTTTTTGGAGAAAGCAAGAAGACTGATCAAGACTGAAGTTTTGATGTACTGACGTCTCGTACTGAAGACTCCGTCAACATCCAAGGGGGAGTGTAACAACTCTCATTAAAAAGTCCTAATTATTGTTTTAATTGTCCAAATAGGAAACCCAAGTGATTCTGAACAAACCCTAAAATTTTCAGAATAAGTGGAATTAGAATCAGGGCCCCTAAAACTCAGGGGGGGGGGGGGTAAACCCTAATTGATAATTATCTTCGAAATACGCTGTCAAATTTGAGATACGTTCGGATAACAACTCACCAGGCCTATACCAGTGACTAACCTACCCTACCCTACCTTGACACCCCAGGCGACTCGCGACAGAAACGGTGACACCCTTCGCGACACGCGGGGGAACCGATTTTGAAGTATAAATAGTAGGGCTTGGGTCTTGAACTGTTTACATATTACGACGTTCAAATTTGTTACGTATATTTACTTATAAGCTGTTTCTTACAAAACACACACTGATCACGAAGTTCTGCCGCAATTCAGGGTAATAACTCGATCGCTGCTACGATTCAATGTCCGATCGATTAAACTATCCAATGGATGTTTAAGTGCTGCCCACATTAGGGTTTATGCTTTGTCATTCGTCGTTAAATCGATGGATGTTTAAGTATCGCACTTTGTCATTCGTTGTGAAGGTTTTAATCTCGTGAGTTATCGTAAATGCTGTATTAAGTTACTAACCTAGTTTGTGTGCATGATTATTTAAACTAGGTCATCAAGGCTAATCAGTAGGCTAAGCTCTATTCAAATTAAATCTGCAATGTGAGTCATTCTCTTTTTATCAAAATTACTTTCAAAATCATGTTTATTTTTAGAGTTATAATTACAGTGATTAAGTATATGTAATCATCAAGTTACAGCCGGTATGTGGGGTTTTGTATACATTACTTGATAATCTTCACCATTGGACAACGAGTTAGCCAAGGGGTGACATGACCATAGTCACAGACACCATTGGACGAATGGGCCAATGGGTCGAGTGACAAATACTATGGGTAGTTGGTTGATATTTGAAACATTGTAATCTCTCTTAATACTGTAAATTATAACAAACGAGTCGTTTTAATAAATAGAATGATTCACTCAGTATTTCCCGCTGACAAAACCTTTTTCAAACATGTTTCAGGTGATCTGTTGTGATTCAACAAAAGTGACGTGAAGCACTACAAGCTTAAGGAAGTGGCTCAGTATAAAAAAAATAAGGAAACATGTTTTGTAAAATAAAAGATTTCTTCGTGAAATCTCAAGATTATAAATTACCGGGTTTGATCCCGAGTTGTGAAATAAAATAATCGGGAAATATTTTTAGTTTTTAAAAGATCCTGAAGAAACTTCCGCTGTTAAATAAATACCACGGGATTTTCTGTCCTGCGGCTCCTGAAACGGGTTAAACCGGGTCGAGGGCCGTGACAGAAAAATGTGGTATCAGAGCCACTGATTTAAGCTTATTAAGTATTTAGAAATACTTAAATTTTTACTGATTGCCAATTATGTGATTATTAACTGATTATTTGTTAGTTACAGTATGGGTAAACAAAAGCTGTCAAATATCTATCTTAAACTAGATAGGTCATCCAACGAGAAGGGAAGTTCATCAAATCACTCTGTAATTCCTGAAGAAGGAATATTTGTGAGAAAGGCACATTATGAGAAACCACTTTCTCCTAATAAAAGAAGTTTGATTATCAGGAAAAGTCAGGAGGAAATAAGGAAAAACCGAGAGAAGAAAGTTAAACAGGAAACCCAGGAATTAACCAGTAAAACACCTTGGGAAGACAAATTAGATGAGAAATGGGGAGATCTTTATATGCTAGCTACTGTAGCAGTAAATGCAAATCTCTAAATATTTTAAAATCAAGTTTTAGCACCTACAGTTCATAAATCTTATCCAGTAAATAAATAAATTTGCAAATAAAACCTCGTGTGTTTTAAATTTTCATTTGTTTTGTATTTACCCAGTATGAAATAATATTTAAAAAGATTTCCTATGAAAATTTTGTTATACATTAGTAAATGTGTGTATTTTGCATAACAGCATGAGTGACTTGTCTGACGCCCTTCAAAACCTAAATCTCTATCCTGTAAAAGTAGAGGTTTCCCGAGATTTCAATAGGTATATACCAGACATAGAAGAACCTGTTGAATTCAATGCTTCACCACCTCCAGAGAAACCTAAACCCAAGAAGAGGAGGAGATTTGTGGGATGGAGACGTGTGCGTAGGAGGAAGCCTACAACTAGGAAAATTCCTAAAATAGAAAATCCTTTAGACAAAGGAAAAGAGGTTGAAGTTAGTAAAGGTTTTAGGTCACTGGAAATGGAATTGGGAGAAGATTCTAGGCCACCAGGAATGGAATATGGAGGAAGTTCTAGGCAAATCCAGAGGGAAGTCGGAGAAAGTTCTAGACAGGTGGAGGAGTTACCTTTTCAGGAGGAATTAGATCGAGCATTGGCAAGCTGTGATATTGTCCGGCCAATTAATAATAATATGTACCCTACTATTGAAAATCAACTACCAATAAACTTAGAACCAGCAATTCCAGACCCTATAATCCATATTCAACCTCTGGGGATAGACGAATGGTGGACAAATGATTGGCAGTTTCAAAACCTAATCAATAGTCCTTATTCCTTTCTTCCTCAGTTCGACCCGGAACCATTACCAAATCCACCCATGAGTAACGAGAATTTAGCAGAACTTCGCCATTTTGGCGAAGAGTTAATGGATGCGGGAAATAGAATCCGAGAGATAGGGGGACAAATTGCCTGGAAGTATGATGAAAGGGAGCTTCGTTTTTAGGACGACAAATGACGAGAGATAGTAGGATGGTAAAACTGTGGTTGTGTAATAGTAAAAGTAATAATGAAATCAGTTTGTAAAATAACTACGAATAAAACTCTGTAAGATATTGGTGTGTAGTGATGCATACTATAAAAGATATAAAATGAAATCGAGAAATCGATAGTTTTGACTATACGTGTATTGTGAAAATTGTATGATTGTTTTTTTGTGTATAATTGTTATTTATCAGATACTAATAAAAAAATTATATATATTAATTATCAGATGGCAAACATTGGTAATGAACCAGTAAATGAGGTTAATCAGTCTGAGCAACATCCAGGGGATCAATATATGACTAGGCAAGATATCGAAAATATTGTTGCTCAAAGGATAGCCAATGCTATTCCAGCAATCGTTGCTGCTGTAAAGAATCCAATCGAACCACAACAAATCGTTCCTAGTAAACGTATTTCTGAAGATAACTTCAGTAATAGTGTAAACGGAGGCAATGATCATGTTAATCATAATGAGGAACCACATCAAGCTCCATTTCCTAAGAAAATGAGAGCCGCAACGCCTGGTTGCACTTTCAAAGAATTCCTTGCTTGTAAACCCACTGAATTTGCAGGCAATGAAGGAGCAACCGCGACACTGCGTTGGTTAGAGAAAACCGAGGCAGTGATTGCAATAAGTAAATGTGGCAAAGATGATCAGGTCATGTACGCGTCAAATCTTTTCAAGGAAGGAGCACTCGAATGGTGGAACACTGTGTTACAAGCTAAAGGAAGAAATAGGGCTTATGCTATGAATTGGGAAGAATTTAAGAATCTTGTTGAAAGAAAATTCTGTCCTGAATATGAAAAAGAACAAATGACAAATAAGTTCCTAAATCATCGGATGATGGGTGTAGATTGTCGCGGTTATACTTCGACATTCTTTGAATATGCTAGAGTGGTACCAACGCTGGCTTCGCCAGAACCGGTACTCATTTCTCGCTATATTTGGGGACTAATTAGCGAAATCCGTAACATTGTTAAAGCTGCGAGACCTCGTACTATTGACGATGCTGTGGAACTAGCTAACACCCTAACCGACGAACTGGTGCGTACGAGAGATGAAGACAGAAAGAAAGAATTGGCTCAGAAAATTACCCAGGGATTTCGTACGGGTAATAATAGCAACTTCAAGAGAAGAGGAACAGGGCAACCCTCAAATCCGCCATTCTGCAGAAATTGCAAAAGAAAACATTTTGGAAGATGTAATATAAATTGCAACTTTTGCAAAATGGCAGGACATCGTGAAGAAAACTGTAGGAAGAAATCCACAATTTGTTACAATTGTGGAAAAACTGGACATTTCAGGCCAGATTGCCCGAAATTGGTCAAACCAGCAGACAACAAAGCTAAGCCAGCTGATGGAGCTACCAAGAAGAATGTTCGAGCCTTTCAGTTAACAACTCAGGAGGCTGAGCTAATCCCAGATGTGATAGCTGGTACGTTCTTAGTTCACAACATTTACGCAAAAGTATTATTTGACTTTGGTGCAAACCAAAGTTTTATAAATACTTCATTCTGCCAAACTCTTAACTTACCTTTAACCCAACTTAGGCAAATTTTTACAGTCGAAACGGCAGACGGAAATTCAGTTAAAATAGATAAATTTTTGCAGGAAGGAAATATAGAACTTTTAGGACATAAATTCTCTGCAAATCTATTGCCAATGTATTTAGCTGAATTTGATGTTATATTTGGAATGGATTGGTTAGTAGCCAACCATGCTCGAATCCTTTGTGATCAGAATTCCATAGAAATTCAATCAACCACCGGAGAAGTAATTAGGATTACAGGAGATAAACCACGTAAGCCCATGAAGTTCATATCATTAATGAAAGTTGCTAATTATGAACGAAAACAAGGAATAGTATATATGATTTCAGTAATCATTAGTACTAAGGGTAAAGAACTTAAGGAAATTCATGTAGTTTCAGAATATCCAGATGTATTCCCAGAAGAATTACCGGGATTACCCCCAGATAGGGAAGTAGAATTTAGGATTCATCTAATTCCAGGAACTACACCGATAGCCAAGGCACCTTATCGGTTAGCACCCACAGAAATGTTAGAACTGAAAAAGCAATTAGATGAATTACTAAGTAAAGGATTCATACAACCTAGTTCATCCCCGTGGGGAGCACCAGTATTGTTTGTTAAGAAAAAGGATGGTTCAATGAGAATGTGTATCGATTATAGAGAATTGAATAAGGTTACAATTATGAATCGATACCCATTACCGAGGATTGATGATTTATTCGATCAACTTCAAGGAGCTAGGTACTTTTCTAAGATAGACTTACGCTCCGGATATCATCAATTGAAGGTACAAGAAGAAGACATACCTAAAACTGCTTTCAGAACTAGGTATGGTCATTACGAGTTTACAGTCATGCCCTTTGGGTTAACAAATGCACTTGCTGCATTCATGGACATGATGAATAGGATCTGTAAACCATATTTGGATAAATTTGTAATTGTTTTTATAGACGATATACTTATTTATTCCAAAAATCAGACAGAGCATTGTGAACACCTTCATGCACTCTTAACTTTGTTAAGAAAAGAAAAGCTTTATGCCAAATTCTCGAAATGTGAATTTTGGTTAAAGGAAGTACAATTCCTAGGACACATGGTGAATCACGAAGGTATTCACGTAGATCCTGCTAAGATATAGGCAATTACCAATTGGAAGGTTCCACAAATAGCAATGGAAATTAGAAGTTTTATAGGTTTAGCTGGGTACTATAGACGGTTTATTAAGGATTTTTCCAATATAGTTGTTCCATTAACTAAGCTAACCTGTAAAGCAGTTAAGTTTGAATGGGGACCAAAGCAAGAAGAAGCCTTTAGAATATTAAAGCAGAAATTAACAAATGCACCAATCTTAGCCTTACCAGAAGGAACTGAAGATTTTGAAGTATATTGCGATGCTTCAAAACTAGGATATGGATGTGTGCTTATGCAACGCAAAAAGGTGATTCCATATGCTTCAAGGCAATTGAAAAAGCATGAAGAAAATTATACAACTCATGATTTAGAATTAGGTGCCGTAATTTTTGCCCTTATGATTTGGAGACATTATCTGTATGGAAGTAAATTTACTGTTTATACAGATCATAAAAGTTTAAGATATATATTTGGGCAAAAAGAGTTAAACATGAGGCAAAGGAGATGGATGGAAATTCTAAGTGACTACGACTGCGATATTCAGTATCACGAAGGAAAGGCAAATGTAGTTGCAGATGCCTTAAGTCGTAAGTATTATGAGAAACAACGACGGGTTCGTGCTCTCAGATTAAATCTACAAATAGATTTAATGGAACAATTGAAGAATGTTCAAGCTACAGCAATCAAGGATGATGCTGAAGGAATGAAAGGACGAATAAAAGAATTAGAACAAAGAGCAGATGGAATTTGGAGATTCCACAAAAGTAGAATTTGGGTACCTAAGCAGGGAGACTTAAGACCTAAGATTTTAGAAGAAGCCCATAAATCTAGGTATACTATGCACCCAGGAAACAATAAAATGTACCAAGATTTAAGAAAGAACTTCTGGTGGATAGGAATGAAAAAGGATATAGCGCAATATGTGTCTAAATGTCTTACTTGTTCACAAGTTAAGGCAGAACATCAGAAACCTTCAGGGTTACTACAACAATTAGAAATGCCTATATGGAAATGGGAACTTATAACAATGGATTTTGTTACTAAGTTACCCAAAACAAGAAAAGGTAATGATGCGATTTGGGTAATTGTAGATCGATTAACCAAATCTGCTCACTTTCTACCAATGAAAGAAACCTTTAGTATGGAAAGGTTGGCAAAATTGTATGTAGATGAAGTCGTATCCTTACATGGAGTTCCACTCTCCATTGTTTCGGATAGGGATAGTCGTTTTACTTCTCATTTCTGGAAAAGCTTCCAGCAAGCTATGGGAACTCGACTAAATCTGAGTACTGCATATCATCCCCAAACAGACGGACAAAGTGAAAGGACGATCCAAACTCTAGAAGACATGCTCCGAGCATGTGTAATAGATTTTGGTGGAAATTGGGATGATCATTTACCATTAATTGAATTCTCCTATAACAATAGCTATCATTCAAGTATTGAAACCGCCCCATTTGAAGCACTGTACGGAAGAAAGTGCAGAACTCCAGTTTGTTGGGCAGAAATAGGAGAAAGTCAATTGTCAGGTCCTGAAATAGTGCAAGAGACGACTGATAAGATTACTCAAATCAAGGAAAGACTGAAGATGGCTCGTGATCGTCAGAAGAGTTATGCAGATAATCGGCTCAAGCCACTTGAATTCCAATTGGGAGACAAAGTACTATTAAAAGTTTCTCCTTGGAAAGGAGTAGTTAGATTCGGAAAGAAAGGAAAGCTAAGTCCAAGGTACGTAGGACCATTTTCAGTGATCCAACGTATAGGACCAGTTTCTTATCGTTTACAACTACCAAAAGAATTAGCTGGAGTACATGATGTATTTCATGTATCCAATCTCAAGAAATGCTTATTAGATGAATCACTGGTAGTACCTCTTCGAGATATAGAGGTAAACGAAAAGCTGAAATTTGTTGAGAAACCTCTTCAAATTGAGGATCGAAAGATCAAGTTTCTCAAACATAAACGACTAGTTTTAGTCAAAGTCAGATGGGATTCAAAGAGAGGAGCTGAATACACTTGGGAGCTGGAATCAGAAATGAAGCGAAAGTATCCTCATTTATTCCAGTAAATCTCGAGGACGGGATTTTTATTAAGGTGGGGAGAATGTAACAACTCTCATTAAAAAGTCCTAATTATTGTTTTAATTGTCCAAATAGGAAACCCTAATTGAGAAACCCAAGTGATTCTGAACAAACCCTAAAATTTTCAGAATAAGTGGAATTAGAATCAGGGCCCCTAAAACTCGGGGGGGGGGGGGGGTAAACCCTAATTGATAATTATCTTCGAAATACGCTGTCAAATTTGAGATACGTTCGAATAACAAATCACCAGGCCTATACCAGTGACTAACTTACCCAACCCTACCTTGACACCCCAGGCGACTCGCGACAGAAACGGTGACACCCTCCGCGACACGTGGGGGAACCGATTTTCAAGTATAAATAGTAGGGCTTGGGTCTTGAACTGTTTACATATTACGACGTTCAAATTCGTTACGTATAATTATTTATAAGCTGTTTCTTACAAAACACACACTGATCACGAAGTGCTGCCGCAATTCAGGGTAATAACTCGATCGCTGCTACGATTCAATGTCCGATCGATTAAACTATCCAATGGATGTTTAAGTGCTGCCCACATTAGGGTTTATGCTTTGTCATTCGTCGTTAAATCGATGGATGTTTAAGTATCGCACTTTGTCATTCGTTGTGAAGGTTTTAATCTCGTGAGTTATCGTAAATGCTGTATTAAGTTACTAACCTAGTTTGTATGCATGATTATTTAAACTAGGTCATCAAGGCTAATCAGTAGGCTAAGCTCTATTCAAATTAAATCTGCAATGTGAGTCATTCTCTTTTTATCAAAATTACTTTCAAAATCATGTTTATTTTCAGAGTTATAATTACAGTGATTAAGTATATGTAATCATCAAGTTACAGCCGGTATGTGGGGTTTTGTATACATTACTTGATAATCTTCACCATTGGACAACGAGTTAGCCAAGGGGTGATATGACCATAGTCACAGACACCATTGGACGGATGGGCCAATGGGTCGAGTGACAAATACTATGGGTAGTTGGTTGATATTTGAAACATTGTAATCTCTCTTAATACTGTAAATTATAACAAACGAGTCGTTTTAATAAATAGAATGATTCACTCAGTATTTTCCGCTGACAAAACCTTTTTCAAACATGTTTCAGGTGATCTGTTGTGATTCCAGAAAAGTGCCGTGAAGCATTACAATCTTAAGGAAGTGGCTCAGTATAAAAAAAAATAAGGAAACATGTTTTGTAAAATAAAAGATTTCTTCGTGAAATCTCAAGATTATAAATTACCGTGTTTGATCCCGAGTTGTGAAATGAAATAATCGGGAAATATTTTTAGTTTTTAAAAGATCCTGAAGAAACTTCCGCTGTTAAATAAATACCACGGGATTTTCTGTCCCGCGTCTCCTGAAACGGGTTAAACCGGTTCGAGGGCCGTGACAGGGAGACTGTTAGTGCATATGTCTATTGACTTCGTCTTGTATCGAGTCTTGTAACTAGAATGATAGATCAAGTCACATAGTACAAGATAAACGGGAAAAATGTCAAATATGGCATGTTCACACGAAATGACCATTTCGTGCTAAATGACCATATCGTGCGAAATCATTTCGTGCGAAATCATTTCGTGCGAAATCATTTCGTGCGAAATCAACTTGTGTCATTTCGTGCGAAATCAACTTTGGTCATTTCGTGAGAAATAGCCATGCCTATATATATGTGTCTTGAGATTTCATTTGTAAGGTGTGATTTTGGAGCCGAGGTGCTGCCAAATTGTCTCCAGCCATTGTAACGTCGTCATTTAATCAATACAAGAGACTGTTAAAGTGTATAACAAGCTGAACGAAGATCAAATCTTTGAATTCCGCCTCTGATTTGATCCGAGAATTCTTTTGAACGAATCGTTTGGTCATGCAAACGATCCTACAGACCTCTTACTGGTTCAGCACTTAATGGTTCAGATTGTTTGTTTCGCGAGCAAATGTCTGAATGGTTTATACATTTGCCTCTAAATGGTTAATTATTATACTGAGTCTGAATGGTTAAGATCTCTAATCTGAATTGGACAAACATTTGTCTCTAATTGGTTAAGTATTATACTGTCTCTTAATGGTTCAGACGTCTTACTGGTTCAGCACTTAATAGTTCAGAACTCTTACTGGTTCAGCAATTAATCATTCAGAAGTTGTCAAACAGCCCTCGAATGCATCCAAGGCAAGAGTGGTGTTTTATGAAACATGTGATCAGAATGACATTTGCCCAATATCGAAGTCATCTTTTCTTCCAAAAGGAAAGATTCGTTGTTTCTTTCAGAACATTGGTTCCTTCCTTATTTGATTAACCAACTTTTTTAATAGGCCATGGGCTATAGTTTCACGCCACTTAACTACACGTAGGCCCAAAATTTAATTAATATATAGAGCATGTTTAACCTCCACTAACGCCCTGAAATTAATTAATATATACAGCATGTTATGTGTGTGCAAATTTCCACCAAATGTTTGATCCCCCCTCCCTCTCTTTCTCCTAGTTAAGACCGTGGGGTATGGTGGGGCGTGAGTTGGGGGTATGGTGCGACACATGGAGTATGGGGCACCCAAGACCAAAAGCCAATTTCAAAGGGGTATGGTGGGGCGTAGCTGGGGTGGCGTGACTAGTGCTCTTGGCCAATGAGGTTTCACCATGTCATGTGGGTAGCCTCGCCCAACGCCCGGGCTGAATCCCACGACAATGGGGCCACACCCAAACCCAAGCCCACATGGGGTGGTGACTTGGTCGTTTCTCTCGACGGAACTTAGCACTAATTTTTTTTTCCCGGGGGTGCGCCCACCCACCTTGGGCCACCCTTATGTCTGCCCCTGATGAGTGATCATTTTCTTTTGTGATATCATTCCACTTCTTCCAAGCTTGTATGTATCTTCTTATCGTAGGTGTAGATATTGTTGAAGTTAACTTGAATTCGAAGACATGATTTAGTTGGATAATTTGTCGAGGGACGATGTAGAGTCGAATTGTGGCATTGATGGTGCTTCTTTTATTAGGAAGGGAAGAGTTAATAGCCAAAATGTCCGTGAGGTTTGCTCACTTTTGCCACTTTAGTCCAAAATACAAAATTTTTAAAACTGGGTCCCTGAGGTTTGCATTTTGTTGTCATTTTAGTCCAAATCTCAAATCAGGTCAGATTTCAAAAAAAAAAACCTGGTTTTTGTCATTTTCCTCGGGGGCATTTTAGTCATTTTATATTTTATAAATGAAAAAAATATAACAAAATCCCAAACACCCCATATCTCTGCACTCTCTCTCTAAACAACTCCTCTCTCTCTTCTCTCTCTCCTCTCTCTAGAACACCACCACCACCACCTCGTCTCCGTTCATCCACCGCCGCAGCAGCAGAAACCGCCATCCGTCGTTCCAATCAAATGTCAGATCAAACAAGAATCCAAACCAAGAATCCCCACAAATCAAAACCCCTTTACTTCCAATCACTCCAAACCAAACCCAAAACCTAAACCCACAAATTCAAGAACAAGAACAAACAACCCATCTTCATAAAACCCTCAAAAGATTCGAACAAGAACAAACCACCACCGTATCATCACCCCCACCACCGCATAACCCGAACGGAACTGGCCTTGCCCCAAATAGAAACAACCCGAACGGAACAGGGTTGCCGCCGCCGCTGCCGCTGAAACGCCACTGCTGGTTGCGTGTGGTGGTTCACCGGATAACCAGTCGCCGAAAAAACGAGGCGAATGAGGTTGTTTGGTGGTGTCGTTGCCGGCTGAATCGAAGAGGGAGGATGTGGGTGTCTGTGTGTGTGTGTAAGAGATGGAGGAGTGGAGAGTGATGGTGGTTGCGGTGGCCGGAGATCGGTGGTGTTGGCGGCGACGGTGGCGGAGGTTGGGGATGATGTGGGGGTGGTGGTGGTGTGGTGTACGTAGTTCAGAGAGAGAGAGAGAGAGAGAGAGAGAGAGGGAGATAGAGAGCAGATGTTGAGAGAGAGAGAGCAGATGGAGAGAGAGAGGGATGAAGATCTTTAAATAAAATCCAAAAAGACCAAAATGCCCCTGAGGAAAAGGACAAAAATCAGGTTTTTTTTTTTGAAATCTGACCTGATTTGAGATTTGGACTAAAATGGCAACAAAATGCAAACCTCAGGGACCCAGATTTAAAAATTTTGGATTTTGGACTAAAGCGGCAAAAGTGAGCAAACCTCAGGGACCATTTTGGCTATTAACTCTATTAGGAATATCGTTACCCGTTTTTTAAATACATTAAACAATTGATACGTGATTATATTGTAGTCACCAAGCTTCTAAAATTTTGCCTAGTGACATTTGGCGTGGACCTCTGTTTGTATTTTACGATCTTCTTGTATATTTGTATATTTGTATTTATTATTCATCTCACATGCTGGTTTTTTAGGAGTTGGAGTTTCTCCGACAAAATACAAGTTAATATAGCTTGGCATTGGGTTGTCATATCCAACTCATATAATACAATGGTCGTGTTCGGGCCAACTTATTTAACTCATTTAATTAAACAAGTCGACCCCCAAACTTATTTATGACCCATTTAACACATTTACCTCAACCAACGCAATTAACATGTTTCCAACTTGATTACTACCCAGTAAGGGATGTTTATAAGAAATGTTGTTACAACAAATACGAGACCGAGAGTAGTGGACAGACTGGTTAGGCAAAAGGCTTCAAGGGTTGAAGTTTGCTTAACGCAGGTCGTGGGGTCCCCCTACGTTTGCTAGACGTAGGAGGAGGTTCACTAGTTATGTTGTTGTTCACTTGAGATCTTTGGCCGAAGAAGATTCAGTCTCGGATGCAAGGGCAAGTGAAGTTGTGTTATTTGAAGTGGAGAAGAGAAACATGCATGAAGCAAGTTCTCGAGAGGGAAGAAAGAAGATCAGAGATCAAGGAAGATCCAAACTGATCGGAATGTCCGAAATGAATGATATGGAATGTATTTTATAGAGAAGGCTTCTTCCCAAAGGGGAAACCTTTTACTAGTGAACCTCTGCTGCAGTAGGGGACTTACCCATTTAGAGGTTGGAGGCTTCGGACCTACGGATAAAAGGATGTTCTCTTTTACACACGCCACTTTTGCGGCTGAGTGAAGAGTTGGTGGTTTATCAGTTGATGTGACTGATTACCATGCTTGTTCTCTTCTTCTTACAATGTCTCGCGGGTTTTGAACCCTTTAACCATTTAACCTTTTGAGTTGTTACGTATTTTAGTCATATTATTGAGGCTTGGGCTACCCCCGTCATCAGCCCCCAAGTCTGAGGTGTTCGGGGTGTATGCTCAAATGCTTCTGACTTTTACACATTGTTTTTTATTGCTTAAAGGCTTCAGGGGTTCCGAGCAGTTGAGAATTTGAATTTTGAAATGACAAATGATGTGATAGGTGGCAGTTTTTCTCAGGCGGCGGTTGTAATTACACAACATTTAATTATAACTTCATTTTTTAATATTTATCTCTCATTTATTTACCCTTGATAACTTTTTCACTTATCTTCTCCAAGTGTTTCGTTGATTCCTTCCATCGTTCAAGTTAGTCATCGTCTTTCTTCATTTTTTCTGTTCTTCGTTTTAATCATGGGAGCTCGTAAGGATCTTTCTTTTAGTTTTTCTCGCCTCACTCAAGAGGAAGTAGAGGCGTTTTGCATGCAATGGGGCATTGGTTTGAAATACAATCCGGTTGCACCGGGTTGTGACAAATCCATTGATCAATGCCCTTCTGGGTCGCCATTTCGAGTTCTCCAATCTTCGTCATCCGTTCTCAATCTTTGTATTGAATGTTTTGGAATATTACCAATTTTCATTTGGTCAAATCCATCCTCAAGGTTTGGCTAGGGTTTTACATTTTGAGGTTTTGTGTCGGGCTTCTGGTTATGATCCCACGTTGTTGTCATTCCGCCGGCTTCCGTTTGGCGAAGAACGCTGACTGATTTACTTTTGAAACATCTAAAGTTGACACTTGTTTGGTTTCATCCATGGTTACCACCCTTGGTGCCTGGAAAGATCGGTTCTTTTAGGTTTCAGAGTCAATTGTTCCCTTTAAAATGGTTTGGAGACACCCAGATGCCGTTCTCAATGAACCGCAATCCTCTAAGTCTTATTTGAATAGTTGTTTTCTTAAGGCCATCCGGGAATGTCCTTCAAGTGTTCGACCCTTTTCGGAACATTTGCTAGTTTTGTTGGGTATTAGCAAATTGTGGGATAAGCCTGATCGGGATCCGGTTCTTATAAGAAGTGGTCAGGGTGTGCATTTCCCCTACTTTGCTCTTTTACATTCCTTTTTGATTGCTTGCTTAAATTTTGTTTCTTATAAATTTTGCAGTCATGTCTGCATTGGATTTTGTGAAGAGTGACGACACGTCAGATGTTGCTTTTACGGATGTTGAGGCTGCAGCGGGTGATAATGCAGTTGTTAGGGGATCTGAACATAGGTTTGAGGATGTAGGGTATGTTAGTGTTCCAAATGTGAAGGGTTTTACCAAGACTACTGCTCCTAAGGCTTTGACCCGTCGCTCTGTGCGTCGTATGTTGAAAAGTGTTGCTCAATCCACTTCTTCTGATCACGTGGATTTGAGTGACGACATCGAAGCTTCTGAGGATCAAGGCCTTGATGTTGAGAAGGGGAAGAATTTGGTTGTTCTTGGTAAGAAGAAGTCTTCAGGTAAGAAGGTTACAGTGACTCCTGTTCAAGGTTCGTCTGGGAAGGGTGTTGAGAGTTTGAGTGAAGATGAGGTTTATATCCCAAATTGGAGTGTTAAAGTTGGGGAAAGATTCAAAGATGCCAATGTTTGTGCTGATGTGTTGGCAAATTTTGCTCCTCCTGGTGTTCGGGGCTCTATTTCGGAGATGGAGGTTGACACCATGCTTTCAAGGTTGATCTTGAGCTCCTAAAACCTTTCTGCCTTAGTGGCTGAAGGTGTTACCCGTTTCCGGAAGGGGATGCAGGAGTATGAGGAGTTTTCAAAGAAGAAGGAGAAGATGAAGGCTTCTATGGCTGTTATGAAGAAGGATATTGATAGCTTTTTGAAGAAGGAGGAAGCTTAGGTTAAGAAGGTTGGTGAGTTGACCCGTAGGCATGAGATCGAGATTGGGGATCTGAAGAAGAGTTTTGAGGCGGATAAGTTGAAGCTAAAGGCTGATAGGGAAGCCTTAGATGTTCAGAAGAAGGCCTTTGCAGAGGAGAATGAAGGGTTAAAGGCTTCTGTGGTTCAAGCTACCGGTGATAACCAATGGCTTATCGAGCAAGGCTTTCAGCAGGTTGTCACTTATCTCTTTCATTCCAATGAATTTAACTCTGCCCTTGGGGATGTTTACACGAAATTGCTGAACTATGGGAAGCATTTGGGCTAAGTTGCTGGTTTCAAACTTCATGAGTCTGGTCAAGCTTTAGAACAATCTCCTCTGTTTCGCCCTGAAGCTTCTGAGAATTTTAAGGAGTCTGTCCACAAGATGGAAAGGCTGACCTATCCTTATGTAAGTGACGTTTCTTCTTGCTTTGGTAAACCTCTTTCCGTGTTACAAGAATTGAAACCAGCTGGGCTTAATGTGAAAGTTTGTGCCGAAGTGCTTGCTTCCTTGTCCAAGAAGTGTTCCCGTTCAGGTGATAGTGAAGAGACTTTCTCGGAGGATGCATATATTTCCAAGGAGGCAAGCCTTGATGGCTCGGCGGTTGCAGGTGATGGTGGCTCTAAGGCCAAGAAAGCAAAGAGGGCCAAGAAGGGTAAGAGTGATGGTTCTAGGGCTTCAAAGCCTTCTTCTGATGTTTAAACAATATATTCGTAGCTCTCTTAGCACTTAAAACAATTTAATGTTTTGTATGTCTTAAACTTGTCGTTTGGAAGGGAACCATTTAGGTTCCTGTGGTGGTTGAAGCCTTGAAGGCTTAGTTGAACAATTGTGTAGGTTTTAAGGCCCTTAAGGCCTCTTATGCTATGCTTTAACTTTCTACTACTTGTGCTATATTGTAACTTTCTATGCTGCCTTGGTTTTGTGTTGTGCATTTTCTAAAGGAACTTGGTTAAGCAGCTTGCAGCTTAAAGACTTCGAGGCTTCCAGGTGTTGCTTGATGCTTGTGGCTTGGTGCTTTACTAAGCGTTTTTAATTCTAAGTTTCATATAACCTTTTGTTTTTGTATTGTTGTCTTGTTCCTTTCCTTATACATTTGTTTGTGTAATTGTCTTTGTTGGTGTTGTGTTTTCCTTATGTTACTTATAACTTGAAGGGTTCAGTGCTACAGTCACTTAGCCTTGGTATTTTTAACAAGAAGGCATAACACTTATCCTATTTGTTATTCTTACTTGGTTTGATTTTGGTTCGTAAACCTGTTTATGGGAGTTTGTTTTTTGAAAGATTTCCTGAGGCTTAAGGCACATTTGGTGAAGGCTGCTCAGACCCGTCTATGAGAAAAGTTTGTTAAAAAAATTTCTAAGTCTCATGGAGTTGTATTGATATAGGAACTCACCCCTTATATAGGTTCATTCAACCCATGAACCTATTGAGCGATGTGGCCTGGGAGCTCATCTCCCACATGACCCTTGTCATGGAGTTTTTTGTTAGGTTCTCAACCTGATTAAAGGATAAAAAGACAAGTTTTAACAAGAACCTCATTGTTCATTGATATACATAAAATTATACATGTTTTTATACCTCGAAACACTTCCGTTTTAAGCGTTTTTTACCAAAAACACGACGTTTAGCTACCAACTTCGGTACTTTTGTATTTAAGGTCTTAAACAGAGCACAAAAGAAAAATCTGATGAAAACGGACAAATTCTGATGCATTTCTGATAAAAGGACAAAAATCTGATGACTTCCAGGTATGGCACGACCGTGCCATTCATCGGCACTACCGTGTCGATCCTCCGATCTCGGAAGCACTGCCAGTGCAAAAGCCAGTGCTGATGTTTTCCCCGGCCGCACTACCGTGCGACCCGCCGCATGACCGTTCACCATCAAGACCAACACTTCTGATCAAGATTCTGATGACATCGCACTACCGTGCGACCAACGTCACGACCGTGCCAATCTGCTGACCCAAGCAACTTGTCCACTAGTCCACTTGGCTGACCTCGAAACGGGCAAACTGACGTCACCCGACAACGCCAGTCGCACGACCGTGTGACCTGGTGGCACGACCGTGCCGATCAGAAAATCTTCTATAAATACAGTCATTCGCTACTAGTTTAAATGTTGGGTTTTTCTCCATGTTTCTGGGCGATTTCTGGGTTCCGAAGCAGTCCTGATCAGACCCATTTGAAGCTTAAAGATCGAGTGGAAGCATAACCGATCCAACCCATCAATTCCTTGCTTGTTTATGGTTTGATTCCTTGTTCTTGAACATGTATTATGATCATTTTGCAAGTTATGAGCTGATGTTAGTTTATGTTTAATGTAGTTTGTGTAATAGTATTTATAAACTTGTTTCTTGAATAATCTTTATGGTTTTTATATGAATATTTAGTACTTTTGTTTTGTTAAATCTTCATGATTATATAATGATGTTTCATTGATGTTGAGTTCTTGATTATGTTTGATTATCTTGGATAATGAACCTGTGGTTAGTGGGATGGTAACTATTTCTTGATTAATCACATGTGTGTAGACTTTGTTTACACCATGAAACCAGACCAGGGTATTGGTTTTATACAAGATATATCTTATTTTGATTAGGAATACTTTCCTGAACATAAGGGTTCTAACGAATTATATGGTGTTGATTGCATGTTCTTGAATGCGGTTTATGATCCTTTTTTTAGTAGTTTTGGTCTGAAATTACTGACATGGTAGATTTGTGTTCAAGACTTCTAAAGGTGAAACTGTTTGTCATATGATCTACTTAATTGCTTATCCTCGTGGCTGTATTGTGACCATCTGTAACACCCGTATCAATCTACTTGATTTTTAATAATAGATTATACCATTTCAATTAAAATATTGTTTAAATAACATAACTTTCATTAACGGAGTTCATAAGTAACATCAACCTTAGTCAACTAATGACTAAGTTAAAACATTTCAAAAGTTGTTTAAAAAGTGTTTACAACCCATACACAAAGATTTCTAAAGATTTAAAACATTGCGGAAGCTTCAAAATATAGTGTTCGGTTCTTCATCATTGCTTGAACGCCATCCGTAAGTTCACCAACATCACCTAATGTCAAAACCACATCAAGGGTTAATTTTGACAATAATAAAACATGTATAATCGAAATCTAGGATCAAAACAATTGAAAACAATTGAAATTTCCGGTTTAAGCTCGCTCGCGCCCCGCGAGGGAAGTTACGCGGGCCGCGAGGACCCGCCGCGTTTCGCGACGCCTCCCGGGCATCCTTCCGCGTGGCGCGGGGGACCAGGTTTTCCAGCTGCTCATGTTTATTGAGCTGCAAATTCTGCCAGTTCCAGAAAACTCAGATTTCAACTTCAAATGTGCATAACTTTTGACTCGTAAGTCTGTTTTAGGTGATTCTTTTTCCTATACGTTTGTAAATTCATTACCGACGTGTCTATTATGATTATCATACCGAAAAATTTATTTACGGACCGAAAGACCATATGTCATTATGTAATTATTCGACCCATTCTATTCTTACACATTTGCTACCATTTAACTAATAACCCTATGACGCCTTATGCCCAACATACGGGGCTTATTATCACCCGCATCTCTTACCAATTTCATGGTTTAATGCCCTTGTGATTATTATCGCCATTATCAACTACTAGAACGTTTAAAAATACAATTTTTCACACTAATAGATCCGTTGGCTCATCTTGTGGAACCATCCACTTATGATGACTACCAATTTGGTTCGTTGACTATACTAAGTCTACCAATTCACATTCCAACCATAATCAATATAAATTCTATCAATAACGCATAGCTTATTTATAATTCAACGAATGTAACGGATCAAGTTACATACCTTCAAAGTAGACCTTTTAAACGTGGTTCGCCACCCGCTTGTCCGCTTGACGCTCCTGCGCCCGTTCCTATAGAGTTCATTTATCATATGTTTAGAACTCTCTTCATATCATAATTCGCATAATACATCAAACATCATGATTATGCGTTTAAACTTGGAATTTCAGTTTTAAGCCTTCATAGAGGCATTTCAACAAACACTTCATGGGCAGAATTTTTACAAGATTAAACATCATATCTCTTGTTTATTATTTAGCCCTAATTTCACATCATTCAACCTTTTTACATGATTGATAACTTCAAATTTTCTGGAATCACTTCAAAATTGCTAAATTACACTAGATTAACAATCTATTTCCTAGTGTTCATCAAATTACACATAACCCACTAATCACCTACAATGGTGTTCATGGGTTCACCAAAATTTCATATGATTTCAACTTCTATTTGTCTAGGGTTTTGTCCCTAGACACTATAGTTGTTCCTAATCATCATAATACACACATGCAACTAGAAATTCAGATTTTTCCCAATTTCATGAGACATTCAAGTTTAGAGTTTTCCTTAAATTTTACATACCTTGGAATCCTCTTGCGATGAGGATCAAGAATCTATGCTTAAATTTCGATTTAAACTTGGATTGAGCCTTCAATTTGCAAGTTTAGTGAAGATTTAGGGTTTTGATGTGTGGAGATCGCCCCCCCTGCTCTGTTGTACGACCAGACACCTCCTTGTGGGGTGTTTGGTGTGTTTTATTTGATTAATAAAAATTAAGTTTCAATTTTTACAACTTAGGTCCCTCCATTTTGATCAGCATTTAACTTAGTTGCTTTTAACCCTACTATAGGTTATTTCTAAACAATTAACTAACTAGGTTAAAATTCCTAGTTGGTAAATTCTCATTTATTTATACTTTATAATTCTAATATAAAGTTTTATATTTTTCGGGGTGTTACAAGTCCACCCCCCTTAAAAAGGGTTTCGTCCCCGAAACCGAAGTACGTACCAAATAATGTAGGGTGGAGACGTTGCATCTCCTCTTCGGACTCCCACGTAGTGTCCGAACCTTTCCTATGCTCCCATTTGATTTTGACTTGGTCAATTTGTTTATTTCGTAAATGTTTGACCTTTCGATCTAAAATCTCCACCGGTCTCACCGCATAATTCAGACTATTATCCACTTCGATATCATCGTAATGGATATAGGCCGTTTCGTCTGCTAGGCACTTTCGTAATTGTGACACGTGAAACGTGCCATGAATCCCACATAATTCCTTCGGTAACTCAAGGCGGTAAGCTACCTTGCCAACCCTTCCGATAATTTTAAATGGCCCAATAAACCTCGGGCTTAGCTTCCCCCTTTTTCTGAATCTAATAACGCCCTTCCAAGGGGAAACTTTTAGCATGACCATGTCGCCAACCTGGAATTCAATTGGCCTATTCCTTTTATCAGCATACGCCTTTTGCCTGTCTTGAGCCGCTTTCAAGTGTGCCCGAACTATATCGATCTTTTCATTCGTGGCTCGTACTATATCTTGGTGAGCGAGTTCACGTGGACCCACTTCACCCCAACATACCGGGGTTCGACACTTCCTACCATAAAGCATTTCGTACGGTGCCATCTTAATACTAGATTGGTAGCTGTTATTATACGAAAACTCGACTAACGGTAGGTGAACATCCTAACTTCCTCCAAAGTCGATTATACATGCCCGTAGCATGTCCCCTAATGTTTGTATCGTTCTTTCACTCTGTCCATCTGTTTGAGGATGGTACGCAGTGCTAATGAACAATTTGGTTCCCATTTGCTCTTGGAAATCTCGCCAGAAATTTGAAGTAAAATGGGTATCCCTATCAGACACGATGGATACCGGCACCCCATGACGTGCTATTATTTCATTAGTGTAAACTTCTGACATCTTTTCTGACGTATAAGTCTCACGAATCGGAATGAAGTGAGCACTTTTCGTCAATCTATCCACCACTACCCATATGGCATCGAACCCACGATTCGTCTTAGGCAACTTGGTTAATAGGTCCATTGTAATATGTTCCCATTTCCAAACCGGAATTTCTAACGGTTGGAGTTTGCCGTATGGTTTCTGGTGCTCCGCCTTGACTTGTAAACATGTCAAGCATTTTTCTACATACTTCGCCACATCCCTCTTCATTCCAGGCCACCAATAATTTTGTTTTAGATCATTGTACATTTTGGTCGCACCCGGATGAATTGAATATCGGGATTTATGAGCTTCATTAAGTAGAAGCGCCTTCACCCCACAAGTATGTGGGACCCATATCCTTCCGGATTGAGTCTTTAACCCGTTATTCCCATCCGACAAATCTTTCAACTGACCGATTATTCTTTCTTTCTTCCAATTCTCTTCTTTCATTGCTTCTAATTGCGCCTCTCGAATACGTTCAAGTATACCCGAGGTCACCACGAGTTGCATCGATCTTACTCGTATTGGGACATAGTCCGCTTTTCTGCTCAGAGCATCCGCCACCACATTAGCCTTTCTGGGGTGATAATGTATTTCACAATCGAAGTCTTTCACCGTTTCTAGCCATCACCTTTGTCGCATATTTAACTCCTTCTGATCGAAGAAGTATTTCAAGCTCTTGTGATCAGTGAATATGGTGCACTTTACCCCTTATAAGTAGTGCCTCTATATTTTTAAGGCAAATACCACCGCAGCCAACTCAAGATCATGCGTGGGATATTTCTTCTCGTGTATTTTCAATTGCCTCGAGGCATAAGCTATAACCTTGCCCCGTTGCATTAAAACGCACCCGAGCCCCGACAGTGATGCATCCGAATAAACCACCATATCTTCGACTCCGTCGGGTAATGTCAGTACCGGAGCTTGAGTTAACTTTTCTTTTAGCGTTTGAAACGCTTTTTCTTGATCGACACCCCAAATGAACTTTTCTTTCTTTTGGGTTAGCTTTGTTAGCGGTGACGCAATCTTGGAGAAATCTTGAATGAATCTCCTATAGTATCCCGCAAGCCCCAAAAAGCTTCTAATTTCCGAAGGGTTCTTCGGGGGATTCCATTTTGAGACAGCCTCGATCTTGGACGGATCCACCAATACTCCTTTGGCACTTATGAGGTGGCCGAGAAATTGTACCTCTCGTAACCAAAAGGCACATTTAGAGAATTTTGCATATAACCTTTCTCACCTAAGTGTCTCCAACACCTCTTGTAAATGGTGTGCATGTTCCGCTTCACTTTTCGAATACACCAAGATGTCATCGATAAACACGATGACCGACTTATCCAACATTGGCTTGCAAACCCGGTTCATGAGGTCCATGAAAGCCGCGGGTGCATTTGTTAGCCCAAATGACATCACGAGGAATTCGTAATGTCCGTATCTCGTACGGAAAGCCGTCTTAGGCACATCTTCTTCCTTGACCTTTAGTTGGTGATACCCAGATCTAAGGTCAATTTTTGAAAACCAATTCGCACCTTGTAATTGGTCGAATAAATCATCTATCCTCGGAAGCGGGTATCGGTTCTTTACCGTGAGTTTGTTTAACTCCCGGTAATCGATACACATGCGCATGCTCCCGTCTTTCTTTCTGACGAACAATACCGGTGCGCCCCAAGGAGACACACTCGGCCTTATGAATCCCTTGTCAAGCAGGTCTTGGAATTGGGACATCAACTCTTGTAATTCTGACGGTGCGAGTCGGTACGGGGCTTTTGCTACCGGTTTTGCGCCCGGAATCAATTCGATTCCGAACTCTACTTCCCGTTCAGGCGGTATCCCCGGTAAATCCTCCAGAAACACATCTTCATAATCTCGTACTACCGGTACATCTTCAATCTTCCGTGATTCTTTCTCGGGCTCATTTACGTATATCATGAACGCCTTGCATCCTCGCTTCAAAAGGTTGTGAGCTTTCAACATTGAGCACACTATGGGGTTACCTCCTTTTTCACCATAGATGGTAACGTGTTTCCCGCTCGGAGATATTAGTTTTATCTCTTTACGAAAACACACGACTTTTACATGGTGTTGGGCTAGCCAATCCATCCGAACGACTACTTGAAATTCCTCCATTGACATCGGGATTAGGTCTATCAAGTATTCTTCATCGTCGATGCTTAATTTGCAACCTCGACAAACATCACAAACTATAAAACTTTTGTTGTCCCCTATTTCAACTTCTAAGGGCACAGGTAATTTCGTCAATACAAATGAAGGATGTCGAATAAATCCATGCGAAATGAAGGATTTATTCGCACCCGTATCAAACAATACACGTGCTGGAATTGAGTTAATTGTGAATATACCTGAAACCACATCGGGTTCTGTCTTCGCTTCAGCCGCGGTGAGTTGGAAGGACCTAGCCTTCGCTTTGGGAGCTTCTGTTGGAGATTCTTTAACATCTCTCTTTCCAACTAAGTCCGGACATTCGGACTTTTTGTGGCCGGGTTAATAACATTTGTAGCAAACAGAGACTTTTCCCGGGCATAGCGAGGCCGTGTGCCCCGTCTTGTTACATATAGGGCATGGCTTGTCTTTGAACTGACATTCCCCTTTGTGTCCCTTCCCGCACACCTTACAACTTGGCGACCCACCTTTAGTATCTACCTTCTTCCCTGATTCTCCAGTGCGGGCTTTCTTTGTCGGGCTTGGATTCACATCATGTGCCCTTCGTTCACCTCTTTCGACTTGCTTCTTCAACTCGATTTCCCGTTCCCAAGCAATATTAATGATTTCGGTAAGGGTCTCGTATTTTGAAGGAGTCATAAACTCCCTATATTCAGCGCTCAACATATTGTAGTAGTAGTATATTTTATGTTCTTCGTTCGTCACCAACTCACTACTAAACTTCATCTTATCCATAAACATCGCCGTGATCTTGTCTATGGTTTCACCCTTATGCCTAAGTTGCATGAACTCTTCCTTGATTTTGTTAATGACCGCCTTGGGACTATGATGTTTAAGAAATGGTGTCTTAAACTCTTCCCATGTCATGGTCCTTTCCGCTTCGGCCCCTATTTCATTCTTTTTGTTATCCCACCAATCCTTGGCTTGTCCTCTTAACTGACCCGTTCCTAAGCAACGAAGTCGCTTTCGTCGCAATGGGTCCTTTCAAACACTCCTTCAATGTCGCCCAACCATCTTTGGCAAATTATCGGGTCGACTTCCCCATTATAAATTGGCGGTTTACACGCCATGAATTCCTTGTATGAACACCCTTTGCGTTCTCCCGTTTTCTCCTTCATAAGGTTGACAATATCCTCCAACCTTTTAACACCGTGCCTTGAATTTTGTCTATAAACCCGGATAGACTTCCTTCAATTGCCTTCCCTACCTCTTCGGAAATTATCTCTTTCATTTGTTCAGTGCTTGTTTGCACCGGATTATCATCATTCCCATCGGACATCTTGAAACTGAAATGTTTACATCAAACGTTAAACATTTCATTCATAACATTGCTTATTTTGTTTCGGTTTAGCCAAGTTCCTAACTTGCTTTAACCGTTCACATTTTATGCACTTTCTGGGTTTGAGTGTGTTAACACGCTCTTCCCATGCATAACAATTCGTTTCTCATTCCTTACATAAGACATAATCTACTAACATAATGAGTTAATTCTTACCGGACGATCGATCAAGCTTAAACCGAACACTTTGTTGACAACCTTAAGCTCTGATTACCAAGTTGTAACACCCGTATCAATCTACTTGATTTTTAATAATAGATTATACCATTTCAATTAAAATATTGTTTAAATAACATAACTTTCATTAACGGAGTTCATAAGTAACATCAACCTTAGTCAACTAATGACTAAATTAAAACATTTCAAAAGTTGTTTAAAACGTGTTTACAACCCATACACAAAGATTACTAAAGATTTAAAACATTGCGGAAGCTTCAAAATATAGTGTTCGGTTCTTCATCATTGCTTGAACGCCATCCGTAAGTTCACCAACATCACCTAATGTCAAAACCAGGTTAATTTTGACAATAATAAAACATGTATAATCGAAATCTAGGATCAAAACAATTGAAAACAATTGAAATTTCCTGTTTAAGCTCGCTCGCGCCCCGCGAGGGAAGTTACGCGGGCCGCGAGGACCCGCCGCGTGTCGCGACGCCTGCCGGGCATCCTTCCGCGTGGCGCGGGGGACCAGGTTTTCCAGCAGCTCATGTTTATTGAGCTGCAAATTCTGCCAGTTCCGGAAAACTCAGATTTCAACTTCAAATGTGCATAACTTTTGACTCGTAAGTCCGTTTTAGGTGATTCTTTTTCCTATACGTCTGTAAATTCATTACCGACGTGTCTATTATGATTATCATACCAAAAAATTTATTTATGGACCAAAAGACCATATGTCATTATGTAATTATTCGACCCATTCTATTCTTACACATTTGCTACCATTTAACTAATAACCCTATGACGCCTTATGCCGAACATCCGGGGCTTATTATCACCCGCATCTCTTACCAATTTATGGTTTAATGCCCTTGTGATTATTATCGCCATTATCAACTACTAGAACGTTTAAAAAAACAATTTTTCACACTAATAGATCCGTTGGCTCATCTTTTGGAACCATCCACTTATGATGACTACCAATTTGGTTCGTTGACTATACTAAGTCTACCAATTCACATTCCAACCATAATCAATATAAATTCTATCAATAACGCATAGTTTATTTATAATTCAACGAATATAACGGATCAAGTTACATACCTTCAAAGTAGACCTTTTAAATGTGGTTCGCCACCCGCTTGTCCGCTTGACACTCCTGCGCCCGTTCCTATAGAGTTCATTTATCATATGTTTAGAACTCTCTTCATATCATAATTCGCATAATACATCAAACATCATGATTATCGTTTAAACTTGGAATTTCAGTTTTTAGCCTTCATAGAGGCATTTCAACAAACACTTCATGGGCAGAATTTTTACAAGATTAAACATCATATCTCTAGTTTATTATTTAGCCCTAATTTCACATCATTCAACCTTTTTACATGATTGATAACTTCAAATTTTCTGGAATCACTTCAAAATTGCCAAATTACACTAGATTAACAATCTATTTCCTAGTGTTCATCAAATTACACATAACCCACTAATCACCTACAATGGTGTTCATGGGTTCACCAAAATTTCATATGATTTCAACTTCTATTTGTCTAGGGTTTTCACCCTAGACACTATAGTTGTTCCTAATCATCATAATACACACATGCAACTAGAAATTCAGATTTTTCCCAATTTCATGAGACATTCAAGTTGAGAGTTTTCCTTAAATTTTACATACCTTGGAATCCTCTTGCGACGAGGATCAAGAATCTAAGCTTTAATTTCGATTTAAACTTGGATTGAGCCTTCAATTTGCAAGTTTAGTGAAGATTTAGGGTTTTGATGTGTGGGGATCGCCCCCCTGCTCTGTTGTACGACCAGACACCTCCTTGTGGGGTGTTTGGTGTGTTTTATTTGATTAATAAAAATTAAGTTTCAATTTTTACAAGTTAGGTCCCTCCATTTTGATCAGCATTTAACTTAGTTGCTTTTAACCCTACTATAGGTTATTTCTAAACAATTAACTAACTAGGTTAAAATTCCTAGTTGGTAAATTCTCATTTATTTATACTTTATAATTCTAATATAAATTTTTATATTTTTCGGGGTGTTACACCATCGGTATTGCTTTCTTTGATTAGTGAGGTTAGGAATCCAGACCCGGTAAATAACCTATCTCTAAAGATTCGCATGTATAAATATCAATAGCTCGCTAATGAATGATTTTATGTGGTTAACGTGTGACCATCGCGTTAACTTTCCGAAGAATCATAATGCTAGAAATCCAGACCCGGTAACTAGCTGTCTTGCAATTGGAAAATTTTCACAACCCCCGATCCCTGATTCCCGGGAACGGGCGGCCGCGATCCAGTTTCGGTGGTATTGTGGTATTTGTCTAATTTGGCAGCGGAAATTTTCATCAGGACCGTAGTTAGGAAATGTTTATCAGAGTAAAACCCCCATTTTTGATATTAATAATCACATGGGTAAAACCTAAGTTTCTTATTACAATACATTCATAGGGATAAACCCTATTTTATTGAATTTAAAACATCATCTTTTAGGTAACTTTTATAGCCACATTTTTCCCAAGCCTTCAGTGCTCTCTAGCTGGCTTTTTACTAATTGGCTGTCACATTTTGTTACCTGAAACATGTTTTAAAAACATTTGTCAGCGGGAAATACTGGTGACTGAATCCCAGTTTAATCAAGAAACATGTTATCAATTAAAACAGTATTGAGAGCGATCACATTGTTTATTTCTACACAATTACTCATTCCGTACTGGCAATCCTGACTTGTGGGTCATATTTGTGACACTCTGGATTTTTCCGAACAACCTTCTAGTTCAGTATTTCGTGTACGTACTATGATTAATTGAAAGGTGTGAATTATTTTGATGTGCTATGTGTTGATAACGTGTATGTAATATATATGTATATATAGATACTCGCGAACCGAAACCACGACTCGAGACCACCTGGTCTCGAGTGAACAGTGAACAGTTGGGCCGTTTGGGCCGCACCTCCCTTAGCCCACTCGGAAACCCACTAAGGGTGCACCACCCTCTAAATATAAGCCAAAAACCCTCACACACTCTCCTTTACACTCTCTCACTTCATCCTCACTCCCTCTCTCTCTAGAAAACCCTCACAAAAATTACCTCTCCTCTCTCGGATTCAAACCGGAAGCATCAAGGTATCCGGATCAGCTCGTGATCATCGCTTGGACACCTCTTTCATCGTCTCACACACTCACAACCAAAACAAGTTCCGGTTAGTACCATATCTCGGTTAGATGATAGAACATATTATGGATTAACAAAGATGTATGCTTGTTGGATTATACACATGTGCTATGAGGATAAATGAGTTAAGATGACTAAGTTATTGATAGATCTTTGTGTTATAGTGATAATGGGATGATATGCTAGACATGTTCATGCTTTGATAAGAAATTGTTAGTTAACATGCAAGGTTGATAGGACCATAAGAGTGCGTATGTGTATGTTTGTAATCCGAGGAATGTATGTTAGATTCAGGAATCGATTTGAGTATATGCTAGGATAGGGTTGTTTGAATAATCATGTTGCAAAATGATGAAAACCCTAAAATGATGAACTTGTTGAATATGACATGAATATTTGAAATATTGTGTGTTTGATCCATGTTGAAATAGAATTAGACAATAAAACATGTTTATGAAATTCTATTGGCTAGTACACAATTACATGAATGTCACACCCCGACCACGTAGAACATACAAAACGTGGCGGAAATGTCGAGGAGTGTTGTAACAGAATTAATGTTTCAAATCCATGACAATTGAAGTTTCGTTTTATTAATCAAAAGTGTTACAATATCTTAATAAACAAAGAAGTACAACATAATTAACTAGTCTTGTCTCGTTTTAAGTCACTAAGGCACAGGTCCGCCTAAGTATGTCTTGATAAGTCCTATGCTTCATCTCCTGAAAACACATGTGAAAATAGGTACGTCAGCATAAAAATGCCGGTGAGATACATAGGTTTTGTGAAAATAGAATTCATGACTTATGTTGGAGAAAATGTTTAGTCATGAACCTTGTAATTTGCTTTGTCTTGTAAATCATTTGAAAAACAATAAGTTCAGATGATATGTATAAATAAGTGAAATAATGTATGGTTAAATGAATAACCATTTAAGATGAGTTTGTATAAGATAAGTTGTTTGTAAAACAATGTCTTGTGAAAAGTATGTTATTTGTATAAAATGTTCTATGTATCAAACTGAAATGATTCAAATAACGCTACGACATGTAATACCATACAAACACTTATATATAGGAAGTACCAGCGGCGTATCCACCATGTTTGTATCATATTACACACGCATCGTTACTTAATCAAACCAAACCACCAATATAGAATGTCTATGTTTAACAATTGAAGAAATGTTTATGTATGGTAAGTAATGTAAAGTTAAACGAATAACCTTATAGTAGCATATAAAAAGTATACTTTGGATTTGTAAGTAGCATATTAAACTATGTTTTTGGTTTAGTAAGTAACATATCAAAATATGCTTTGGATGTGATAAATAACATATTAAACTATGTTTTTGGTTTAGTAAGTAACATATCAAAATATGCTTTGGATGTGATAAATAACATATTAAACTATGTTTTAGTTTAGTAAATAACATATCAAAATATGCTTTGGATGTGATAAATAACATATTAAACTATGTTTTAGTTTAGTAAATAACATATCAAAATATGCTTTGGATGATTAATAAAATAAATATGTTGGTTTTGTACAATACCACACATGAGAGTATATCAAACTATACTTTAATAGTGTGATTTGAGAATTCATTCAGACCTGGTGCATCAAAATACACCTTTGAGACTATAAGGATACCACAAAGGCAATCCCTATTTGGATGGAGCAACAAATTGGTTTCAGACATTCCATGCCAACAGGAATGGGGTGTCAAATCCTATAGCGCTATATCATACTAACAATCGGTCTGGTGAACATAAAATAAGTACAATTCAACCATTTATTTTATGTTTTTAGAGAAATCAGTGTTTAAAACCATAGATAGTCATTTAGTTTGTCAAAAGATAAGTAATAACTTGTATGATCAAATGTCAAAATGTAAGTATGTGATGAAATCAGTTGTACTAAGTAATGCACACAATGGGCACACGTAGCATGAAATGTAATGTAAAATGATGTACCAAGTATGCTAAGTTAACATACGAAGCAGAAAAGTCATGTAAATCAATGTACTAATAGTGTACTAATGAACATAACCAGTATATGATGTGAAAACAGGAAAGCATGAAAGTAACAAGTAGGCACATGTGTTTCACCCCAAAACAGTTTGGAAAACAGTAAAAGAGGGGTCTATGTACTCACTTGATATTGCTCAGATGTCTAAAGATAACCACCAAGTAATGCTAGAGATCTCGGAATCAAACGGCACCTAATATAGGTAACTATGTTAACAACCGGACCTAAATCGGAAGACTGGGTAGTATTAGGGTTTGTAAACCAAATGAGTGTAGGAACTCATATGATATGGTTTAACAAAGCCTATATACTAAATGAAACTTAACTTAAGTGCTTTCGACCCATTACGACCCGTTTAGGTAGCTTATGCTACTTTAACGCGTCGTTCGCGTGAAACGCGTTCGGACCGCCTAACTAGCCCTATGACAGGTGTTATATGCCTAAACATGTTACATAATCAGTTATGTGGCAAAAGTTTAGGTTACATATGCTAAATTACCAATTATGCATGAAAAGGGTATTCTGGTAATTTACCTAAGGCATATAAACAACCTATCATACAACTACTCAAACGATGTGACCATAGGGTATAACCTCGGAAGGTTATTCCCTACCTACTATGGTCACCTAATGTATTTGGTCGGATCCTAATGATCGACCAAATGGGTCGAGTTCGAAGGTATAGGCGATTTATCAGATCGCCTACCCTACGACTCTAGACAACGTGGTAATCAGTGGGCATAGTCCCAAGGGACTATGACCAACGTGATTACACTCACGTTGCGAAGTTCAAACGAACTTCGCATTGACCATAAGCTGGTCAACGCTGAAAGTCAAACAAAGTTTGACTTTCTGACTCTAAAAGCAATAAAATAAGGAAAAGAACGAAAGAATACTTACCCAGGGTCCCCGAATGCTAATCCCGATCCAAGAACTCAGGTATGAAACAATGGTTTCAACTTAGAGCTCTCAAATCAGAATTCTTGTAAGTTTTAAAGCAATGGGGGGTGGGGTATTTATAGTTTTCGGGTAACCGTTAGGATCGTTTCAAGGAAACCGTGCCTTAATCCAACCCGTACAAGTGTCGGGACCTTATGGTAACTAAAATTCCATCCTTATCACATGACTAGACAATTAGGAACATGTGGGTGAGGTTAAAACAGCTGCAGCCTGCTGTTTAGAAACTCTGAATCTGGTCAGCAGACCCCTAGCGCACCGCTACGCTAAAAGGGTAGCGCACCGCTAGGCTTAAGTTTGGCAGATTTACACTTTTGGTCCCTGTCATGCATTCAGCCCATTTTCGACACGTTTAAGGCCCGTTAACCCCATTTCAAAGCTCAAAAATGAAGTTAAAGTATAGGGAACTTAAAATGTGCTCAAAAATATCTCGGATGTCGGTTCGTTTAACCGTACGGTTGCGATGTTCGGTTAATTACGACGGAATGCGCATAAGCGCGAAAAACGATCCAAATGACGCGACGAATGGATTTTTGGCAAGCCAAACACTAAAGCATAATATAGTCATGCTTACATAAATTTTTGGATGTCCGGATGTATTCAGAACGTAAGTTATGCGTAAAAATGCAAACTTGTGCACTTTTTGACGCTTTTAGTCCCTGAGTGACACAAAAGTTTATTTTAGCATACCGAACACCTCAAAGCCTATTTCTAAGCTATGTAAAGGATATTTATGGTATGTTTAACTTATGGTCATGTTCCGGAATGTCTGTTACAGTTCAAATTGGCATACTTTCGCAGTTTGTCAACTTTAGTCCCTGTAAGCGATTTAACTTGATTTTGCCATACCAAAGCCTTCAAAACTTATTTCTAAGTTATGTAAAGGTTATTTAAGGTATGTTAAGTCTATTTCACTATTCCAGAGTGTTTGTTGCATTAAACTGGTTATATTTACGCATCAGTGCGTGTATAACCTTCCAGAAAGTGATTTAGAGCTTGAAATTGAACTAGAGTTGATATGTGCAAATGATACACATATATTTAACAAATCCCAAGTATGAAATACAATATTTCATTGGTTTGGCATTTGTCTGATGGTTGAAGTGACACAGGTGTTACAGTCTCCCCTACTTTAGGAAATTTCGTCCCGAAATTTAATTTTAGAGGAAACTTGTGAAGACAGCTGTGACGATTTCGCCTTCTAATAGATCCTTTAAACCCTTAAGTAAAACTCTGGGCCATGTTAGGAATTTTAGCGAATTTGTTAACCATCAAAGTGAATTCCTTGCAGTAGTAAAACATGGAATTTTGAACTACGAACAGAAGAACGTTTCTTATGAAGACTTATCATAGGAAACTTGGTGTGTGATTGAGATCAGAATTGAGAATAAATGACATTGGTCGAGGTCCAAGACTTCTCCCGTATCATTATTCTTGTCACTATAGGTCTTAACACATGACAAAGCTTCCTGTGGTTTCTGTGCACTGAATTCCATAATTATGTAGGCCTCCATAATTACGTAATTCCTTGCCCAGTCCGCACAGTTCATTTCATAATGCGTAGAGGAAAAAAAATCAATTGAATAAACATGAAGCGACCTGACTAGACCACCAAAGGGTCCTTTTAATTTGACCAATGAACGAGCCTTTTAATTAGATCAACGCATGATCTTCTTAACTAGACCGTCGCACAATCTCGTTAAATAGACCACTTAAGGGATCTTATAAATTATATCATCACATGATATTTCTAATCAGATTTTCAAAATCAATCTGTTTGACCAGACCATGCAAGAGGTCCAATTTATAGAATAGTACTTTAAAACCCAAAGGACTTGACTACTACGTAGAAGTCCATTAAGGATTTAAGATAGTATCTTTGGATATCCTTCTATGAATCCCTCATATAAGATATGGAAGATTCTACGAGGATTTGGATGGGTCACAAACAAACACATAAGCACATAATTACTGGATGCAACAAGCAACACTAAACAAAACTCTATCACTCAAGTCCTCACTTCTTAATACCGATTAGTCGCCGGGGTCAGGCGAACGGGTTATTAGTTGATAGCGCTATTTAGGTCTCACCAACCTCACACCGTGCCCGCGTATGGGATCGGGCGTGAACTAATGTACTCTGGCAACCGTCGATGATGATAGAACATTGACAAACGGGGCACTCTACGGAAACGTATGGATGAATAGTATTCGGTATTGTAAAAACAGTTTAGTCGCTTACTTATGGGGTAGCTCCCCATCGCATATATAAACGGATAAATTAACTGGTGAAACAAGTTTTTGGAAACTAAAACTGAACAACTCGTGGACTCGCCAACATTTTTGTTGATACCCTACTGCATGCTTTGCAGGTACCCAGTGACTCAGGAGCTTGCTGCTTGGGAACGTGTAGTGGTCGTCTAACCCATGTGTTGGGTTCTAAATAAATTTGAACCATGAACTTTGTCTTGAAACTGTTTGGTTTATGCTTCCGCTGTTTGATTAAACTGTTATTTGAACTTAAACTCTTAGAACTTTAAAATATGGTGTTTACTAACCATTGTGGCTAGTGAATACTTTTACTATTAATCAATGCTCAGTATAATTGGTGGCTGGATCCTGGTCAGTCACGCCTCCAAGCGGTGGTACTCCGCATGTGGATTTTGGGGGTGTGACAGATTGGTATCAGAGCCATTGGTTATAGTGAACTTGGTTTTAAAAAGAAGAAAGTCTTTTTGAGAAAAACCAGACTATAACCCGTGACTCATGACGACACTACACTCCAAGGGCAGGACTCAGCTTATTAGACCTCATAGCTCGGACTTGTGCTTACTTGCTTGTTTATCTTATGTTGATTGCTCTATTATACATACTAGTGTGCCTAATTAGATAGATACACATCTCTCTTCTATCTCATTCTCGCTACATTACGTCATCACACTCATACTGTGTTTTCTGGTTATGAAGACAATGAGTGGACGCGGAAGAGGAAGTGTTAACATGACTCAGGCTCAATTCGCTAACTTGCTCAACACGGTGGCTGCAGCTTTCGCAGCTCACCCTGGAGGTAAACTCGTTACTTTAGGATGTTTAGATCTTACCCCCACATCGTCTTTCCACCTCTAAACCTATTCGCTTCACTTCTCACAACAGGTCAGCCTGCGCCTGCACAGCCACGTGTTTGTACTTTCAAAACCTTCATGGATGGCAAGCCTCTCCCTTTCAACGGCACTGAGGGTGCCATAGGCCTTCTGCACTGGATTGAAAAGGCCGAAGCTGTCTTCGCTGTCTGCGAGTGTCCCCCTGCTAACTAGGTTAAGTTCACAACTGGTAGGCTTGAAGGAAACGCACTTTCATGGTGGAAAGCACAGATTCAGATGCTTGGTCTGGAAACTGCTAATGCTACTGCATGGGAAGATTTTAAGGACATGATCAAAGAGGAATACTGCCACAGGGATGACATCCACAAACTCGAAAACAAGTACTATGAGCTCAAGATGGTTGGGTCAGAGATTGAGACCTACACCAAGCAGTCCAACGACTATGCTGCACTTTGCCCAAACATGTCCCGACCTATGTATCGAAGGATCGAATTGTACATCAAAGGCTTGGTCCCGGAAATCCGGAGCCATGTGACCTCAGCCAACCTCAACACCATACAACCCGTGGTTCGTCTTGCTCACAAACTCACCAATCAGGCTGTGGAAGAGGGCAAGTTGCCCAAGAGGATCAGTGCTACTGCTGGAGCTTCTAGCGATAACAAATGAAAGTGGGATGGAAGTCAGGGTAAGGATGCTAACCCCACTCAGGCCCCTGTTCAACAAAGAAAGACTGAAAGCAACAAGGGCCCTCAGCAACAGGGTGGCTATCGTGGAAACCACCCTAAGTGTAACAAATACAACCGACACCACAGTGGGCCATGTGGCAAAAGTCAGTGTCAGCGATGCAACAAGATGGGGCATGAAGCCAAAGATTGCAGGAGCCAGTTCCCAGCTAGGCAGAATCAACAGCAACCACACCAGCAACAAGGAAACAACCGTGGATGCTTCAAGTGTGGAGCAACGGGGCACATGCGAAAGGATTGCCCTGAACTGAATCAGAACAACAACAATCAAGGTGCTGGGAACAATAACAACAACGCTGGGAATGGTGCAAGAGGAAGGGCTTTTGTGATTGGAGCTGGAGAAGCAAGGAATGACCCCAACGTTGTAGCGGGTAAGTTCCTACTTAATGATCATTATGTTTCCATACTATTTGATTCCGGAGCATATGCTAGTTATGTATCCCTGCGTATTAGCAAGAAACTTAAGTCCACTCTTACGCCTTTAAGCTCTAAGCACATCGTTGAAATAGCTAGTGGTAGAAACCTCGAGGCCTCACACGTAATACGTAACTGCAAATTAGAATTGTCTGGTCAGACCTTCTGTATCGATCTCTTCCCCATCATTCTCGGGAGCTTTGACGTCATCGTCGGTATGGATTGGTTATCCAAGCATCAAGCTGAAATCCTCTGCCAAGAGAAAGCTATTCGTATTCCCCGTCCTTCAGGCAAGCCCCTTATTGTTCAAGGCGACAAAAGTGGAGAAGTCACCGGCATTATTTCATTCTTAAAAGCCCAGAAGTGTTTACGAAAGGGGCACACCGCTATCTTAGCACTTGTTGCCGACACGCAGAAAAAGGAAAACAGGATTGAAGATTTTCCAGTTGTATGCGACTATCCTGAGGTATTTCCGGAAGAACTACCTGGACTCCCTCCTCACCGTAAGGTCGAATTTCAAATCGAACTAGCTCCCGGAGCAGCACCTATAGCTCGTGCACCTTATCGACTAGCCCCCGCAGAACTCAAGGAACTTTCTACTCAACTACAAGAACTTCTGGACAAAGGATTTATCCGTCCTAGCTCATCACCCTGGGGAGCCCCAGTGCTCTTCGTCAAAAAGAAGGATGGCACATTCCGAATGTGCATTGATTACCGCGAACTGAACAAGGTTACCATCAAGAACCGTTACCCGCTTCCCCGTATCGACGACTTGTTCGATCAGCTGCAAGGGTCGAGCTATTATTCCAAGATCGATCTGCGATCGGGTTATCACCAGCTGAGAGTCCGCGATGAGGACATCTCTAAGACTGCTTTCAGAACCCGCTATGGCCACTACGAATTCCTTGTTATGCCTTTCGGGATGACCAACGCACCTGCGATCTTCATGGATCTCATGAACCGAGTGTGCAAACCCTACCTCGACAAGTTCGTAATTGTGTTTATTGACGACATCTTAATCTACTCGAAGAGTCAAGAGGAGCACGAACGACACCTACGTCTTATTCTCGAACTCCTTCGTAATGAGCAACTGTACGCCAAATTCTCGAAATGTGATTTCTGGCTTAGAGAAGTCCATTTCCTTGGGCACATAGTCAATCAGGATGGGATCCATGTCGACCCCGCTAAGATCGAGTCCATCAAGAATTGGCCTATACCTAAGACTCCGACTGAAGTCTGCCAATTCTTGGGATTGGCAGGATACTATCGAAGATTTATCCAGGGATTTTCTAAGGTCGCTCAACCACTCACGACCCTCACTCAGAAAGGTGTTGCTTACAAATGGGGTGATGCTCAGGAAACTGCCTTTCAGGAACTAAAGAAGAACCTTTGTAGTGCTCCTATTCTTTCCTTACCCAAAGGAACCGACGACTTCGTTGTTTACTGCGACGCTTCTATTCAAGGGCTTGGTTGCGTGTTGATGCAACGCGAGAAGGTTATTGCTTACGCTTCGCGACAACTCAAGATCCACGAAAGGAACTACACGACACACGACTTAGAATTTGGAGCTGTGGTTTTTGCGCTCAAGATTTGGAGACATTATTTATATGGTACCAAGTGCACGATTTACACTGATCACAAGAGTCTCCAGCACATAATGGAACAAAAGGAGTTGAATATGCGGCAACGCCGATGGGTCGAACTCCTAAATGACTACGAGTGTGCAATTAAATATCATCCAGGCAAGGCTAATGTGGTAGCCGATGCCCTCAGTAGAAAGGAGACCAAACCCAAGCGTGTTCGTGCCTTGCAGCTCACTATCCACTCGAACCTCCCTAATCAGATCCGAAATGCTCAAGCTGAAGCATTGAAAGCCGAGAACATCAGGGCTGAGTCCCTACGAGGATCGAGACAACGATTAGAACAAAAAAAAGATGGTGCTTACTACGTAAACGGACGTATATGGGTCCCACTTTATGGGAATCTGCGCGAGCTTGTAATGGATGAAGCCCATAAGTCCCGTTACTCAGTACATCCTGGTTCGGATAAGATGTACCACGACTTAAAGGCTACATACTGGTGGCCTGGCATTAAAGCCCACATAGCAACCTATGTCAGAAAGTGTTTGACCTGTGCAAGAGTCAAGGCTGAGTATCAGAAACCATCAGGCCTACTCCAACAACCAGAGATCCCAGAGTGGAAATGGGAGCAAATCTCCATGGATTTTGTCACCGGCTTGCCTAGGTCTCAACGCGGAAATGACACCATTTGGGTAATAGTAGATCGATTAACTAAATCTGCCCACTTCTTGGCTATTAAAGAGACAGACAAGTTCTCTACCTTAGCAGAGGTATACTTAAAGGAAGTGGTTTCGAAGCACGGAGTGCCAATCTCTATTATTTCCGATCGAGACGCACGTTTTACTTCTGAGTTGTGGCAAGCTATGCACAAATCTTTTGGCTCACGTTTAGACATGAGCACCGCTTACCATCCGCAAACGGATGGGCAATCTGAACGCACCATCCAAACCCTCGAAGACATGCTTAGGGCATGTGTGATCGATTTTGGCAAGAACTGGGAGAAGCACCTACCATTAGTGGAATTCTCCTACAACAATAGCTACCACACCAGCATTCACGCGGCACCCTTTGAAGCATTGTACGGTCGTAAATGCCGATCGCCTCTCTGCTGGGCGGAGGTTGGTGACAGCCAGATCACAGGCCCGGAACATGTGGTAGACACTACAGAAAAGATTGCCCAAATTAGGCAACGCATGGCGGTAGCTCGTGACCGTCAGAAGAGCTACGCCGATAAGGATAGGAAACCGCTAGAGCTCCAGGTTGGTGACCGGGCTCTACTTAAAGTCTCACCCTGGAAGGGTGTGGTTCATTTTGGAAAACGGGGCAAGCTTAATCCGAGATATGTCGGGCCCTTTGAAGTCACCGAAAAGATCGGTAAGGTCGCTTACAGATTGAATCTGCCTGAAGAACTAAGTGCTGTGCACAACGTCTTCCACGTGTCTAATCTGAAGAAGTGTCTGTCAGATGAAACACTTATCATTCCTTTCAAGGAACTCACTATTGACGAACAGCTACACTTTACTGAGGAACCGATTGAGATCACGGATCGTGAGATCAAAACCCTCAAACGTAGCCAGATACCTCTCGTGCGAGTTCGTTGGAACTCACGCCGTGGCCCAGAGTTCACCTGGGAGCGGGAAGATCAGATGAAGCGCAAGTATCCCCAGTTGTTCCAGAATGAAACTCCCAGCACTGAAGCTACAACCGAATTTCGGGACGAAATTCCAAACTAACGGGGGGATGATGTGACACCCCGTTGAAACGTTCTCACTTACACTAGCTTGTCAGTGGCTGCCTTAACTTTCGGGACGAAAGTTCTTAAAACTTGGGGATAATGTGACACTCTGGATTTTTCCGAACAACCTTCTAGTTCAGTATTTCGTGTACGTACTATGATTAATTGAAAGGTGTGAATTATTTTGATGTGCTATGTGTTGATAACGTGTATGTAATATATATGTATATATAGATACTCGCGAACCGAAACCACGACTCGAGACCACCTGGTCTCGAGTGAACAGTGGGCCGCACCTCCCTTAGCCCACTCGGAAACCCACTAAGGGTGCACCACCCTCTAAATATAAGCCAAAAACCCTCACACACTCTCCTTTACACTCTCTCACTTCATCCTCACTCCCTCTCTCTCCAGAAAACCCTCACAAAAATCACCTCTCCTCTCTCGGATTCAAACCGGAAGCATCAAGGTATCCGGATCAGCTCGTGATCATCGCTTGGACACCTCTTTCATCGTCTCACACACTCACAACCAAAACAAGTTCCGGTTAGTACCATATCTCGGTTAGATGATAGAACATATTATGGATTAACAAAGATGTATGCTTGTTGGATTATACACATGTGCTATGAGGATAAATGAGTTAAGATGACTAAGTTATTGATAGATCTTTGTGTTATAGTGATAATAGGATGACATGCTAGACATGTTCATGCTTTGATAAGAAATTGTTAGTTAACATGCAAGGTTGATAGGACCATAAGAGTGCGTATGTGTATGTTTGTAATCCGAGGAATGTATGTTAGATTCAGGAATCGATTTGAGTATATGCTAGGATAGGGTTGTTTGAATAATCATGTTGCAAAATGATGAAAACCCTAAAATGATGAACTTGTTGAATATGACATGAATATTTGAAATATTGTGTGTTTGATCCATGTTGAAATAGAATTAGACAATAAAACATGTTTATGAAATTCTATTGGCTAGTACACAATTACATGAAATTGCAAGATTATTGGTTAGTACACCAGATGTTCTAGAAGGATTTCATGTGCACGTTTGCGAGTCAAGACACCGGTTGCGACTCGAAACCAACTCATGACAACTCGAGACCACAGCAGTCACGACTCGAGATCATGTCCAAGTACTCAAAGCAGACTCCAAGGACTCGAGACCATCTAGGTCTCGACTAGAGAACCCATGATCTCGACTCGAGACTAAATCCGGGACAATTGAGGTTGCGACTCAATCTGGTGTGACTCGAAACCACCCCACTACAAACCGAGACCATTCGGTTGCGATTCGAGACCTCTCGGTCTCGACTCGAGACCTCTCGGTCTCGACTCGAGACCACCTTGTCTCGAGTGGGCTGCTGATCTCCGTTATTGGGCCGAAGTAAATGGGCGGATTAAGCATGATTATTGTTTGACTGGACTAATGTGTTAACTGTTGCTGTTTAACTGTATGATTCTAAGGGCAGGCCCAATAACTTAAATGGTAACTGTATGCATTCGATGTGTTAGATACCAGTAGGATATACGTGATTACTTGTACCCCCAAACCTGACCTATACTGGTAACCATGTTAGGACGTGGTGACCAGCAAGCTTGACCAAGTAAGCTAATCTGCCGAGCAACCCAAGGTGAGTTCACAACTAATAAAGCATGCGTTCCCAGTGGTTGGGGAATGGAAACTTAAACAACGCTATCCCCTCGTAAGGGATACAAACCTACTTCTCTCCCCTTAATGGGACTTTTAGTTAATTACTGTTTATACTGGATGCAACAAGCAACACTAAACAAAACTCTATCACTCAAGTCCTCACTTCTTAATACCGATTAGTCGCCGGGGTCAGGCGAACGGGTTATTAGTTGATAGCGCTATTTAGGTCTCACCAACCTCACACCGTGCCCGCGTATGGGATCGGGCGTGAACTAATGTACTCTGGCAACCGTCGATGATGATAGAACATTGACAAACGGGGCACTCTACGGAAACGTACGGATGAATAGTATTAAGTATTGTAAAAACAGTTTAGTCGCTTACTTATGGGGTAGCTCCCCATCGCATGTATAAACGGATAAATTAACTGGTGAAACAAGTTTTTGGAAACTAAAACTGAACAACTCGTGGACTCGCCAACATTTTTGTTGATACCCGACTGCATGCTTTGCAGGTACCCAGTGACTCAGGAGCTTATTGCTTGGGAACGTGTAGTGGTCGTCTAACCCATGTGTTGGGTTCTAAATAAATTTGAACCATGAACTTTGTCTTGAAACTGTTTGGTTTATGCTTTCGCTGTTTGATTAAACTGTTATTTGAACTTAAACTCTTAGAACTTTAAAATATGGTGTTTACTAACCATTGTGGCTAGTGAATACTTTTACTATTAATCAATGCTCAGTATAATTGGTGGCTGGATCCTGGTCAGTCACGCCTCCAAGCGGTGGTACTCCGCATGTGGATTTTGGGGGTGTGACAATATTACTCATTGGCTAACTCTTCGTCCAATGGTAACGTCCTGTCATCCCTGACTTACTACTCACAGTGTAGTAAATTTTGTATACAAAACCCCAACATACCGGCAGTAATTGAAGAACTACAAAGGCTCAATCACCGCTTAATTTCATTGTAAAACATTTAAGGTTTGGTAAAACATTAATAAAAAGTTTAACAAAAAGAGGATAAACTCACAAAAAAGTTTACACAAAAAGAAGGATTACTCGCATTGATATCTTAGACTTCGCGCAAGGGTTTACTGGGGAAAATCTATAATTTACACAAATGTACCTAGGTTAGTATCATAACCCTTTGAAAATATTAATGATACCCTCCCCGAGACGGCATTCCAACAACTACGTCGGGCAGAACCACGACAGTTGTTACGGAACCCTAAATCAATCGGGCAGCGTATCTACTTATGAAACCGGGGTTATAATACTTACAACGGAGCAGAACTTCCCTAATTAGGGGTATAATACCCGACTATTAAAATTCTTCTACATAAATTGAGATTGAGAATCGAATTGTGAACGACGGAAAGTGAAACCCGATGGCCTTCTTATATAGTGCTGAAACTTGGTCTCCACGCGGCCCGCGTAAAGAACAGACAAGGGTTACGCGACCCGCGTCAACCCTGGTCAACTCTATAGCTTATCCCGGTCATGATCTAGACCCTCCACGATGATGACATGTGTCATCACCGGGCTGTGCCTCCATTTTGATCTAACGCGGCCCGTGTTAACTTAAACGGGGTCTTACGCGGCCCGCCTAAACTAAAGAAATCAGACAAATCAGGTCTAGACCTTCATACCGCCCGCGTAAAAGCTTGGGGTGGGTCTACGCGGCCCGCCTCAGCTTAATATTTATTGTTTTTAATTTATTTTAAATACTATAACGTATTTCGGGCTCGGTTTTCACATATTGGGTGTATTCAAAGACATATTAAGACATTTTGACGTATAATAGGGTGTCAGAAATATACTGAGGGTGTTGCTTTTACTGAGGGTTGTTACATCCTCCCCACCTTATTTTAGAGCTCGTCCTGGAGATCTACTGGAAAAAGTGCGGATATTTCCTTTGCATTTCTAATTTAAGCTCCCATGTGTACTCAGGTCCTCTTTTGGAGTCCCACTTTACTTTGACTAGAACTAGTCTCTTATGTTTGAGATTCTTGACTTTCCTGTCTTCAATCTGTAGAGGCCTTTCTACAAACTTGAGTTGTTCATTTACCTCTATATCTTTAAGAGGTACTATCAGTGATTCATCAGCTAAACACTTTTTGAGATTTGATATATGAAATACGTCATGTATTCCTGCCATTTCCTCTGGCAGTTGTAGCTGATAGGCTACATGTCCTATTCTTTTAATAATCTCAAAAGGTCCAATATACCTGGGACTTAGCTTTCCCCTTTTGATGAATCTTACCACTCCTTTCCAAGGAGAGACTTTCAATAATTTTTAATCTCCTACTTGAAATTCCAATGGTTTGCGTCGGTTATCAGCATAGCTCTTTTGTCGATCACGTGCTGCTTTCAGTCGTTCCTTGACTTGAATAATCTTGTCAGTTGTTTCTTGCACTATCTCAGGTCCAGATAGTTGCTTTTCCCCAATTTCTGCCCAACAGACTGGGGTTCGGCACTTTCTTCCATAAAGTGCTTTGAATGGTGCAGCATTGATACTTGTGTGATAACTATTATTATAAGAAAATTCTATTAAAGGTAAGTGATCGTCCCAATTACCTCCGAAGTTAATTACACAAGCTCTAAGCATGTCCTTCATTGTTTGAATTGTCCTTTCGCTTTGTCCGTCCGTTTGAGGATGATAAGCTGTACTTAGTTTTAATTTAGTTCCCATTTCCTTTTGGAAACTTGACAAAAAATGAGAGGTAAATCGACTATCCCTATCAGAAACAATTGATAATGGTATTCCATGTAAAGAAACGATTTCATTTACATACAATTTAGCTAATTGTTCCATACTAAAAGTTTCTTTCATTGGTAGGAAATGAGCTGACTTGGTTAGCCTATCTACAATCACCTAGATTGTATCATTTCCTTTCTTTGTTTTGGGTAATTTAGTAACAAAATCCATTGTTATTAATTCCCATTTCCACACTGGCATTTCTAATTGCTGTAACAAACCTGAGGGTTTCTGGTGTTCAGCTTTAACTTGTGAGCAAGTTAAACATTTAGAAACGTAAGTTGCTATATCCTTTTTCATTCCTATCCACCAAATTTTTTTTCCTTAAATCTCGGTACATTTTATCATTTCCTGGATGCATCGTATATTTAGACTTATGGGCTTCTTCTAAAATACGATAACGTAGGTTTCTTAATTTAGGTATCCACATTCTCTTTTCATGGAATCTCCAAATTCCATCTGTTCCTTGTTCTAATTCTTTTAGCATACCTTTTATCTTTTCAGTATCTTCCTTGATTACTGATTCTTGTGCTTCTCTTATTTGATTATTTAAATCTACTTGCAGATTTAATTTAAGAGAACGTACCCTTTTTGGCTTTTCATGATACTTTCGGCTTAAAGCATCTGCCACTACATTTGCTTTTCCTTCATGATACTGGATATCACAATCATAATCACTAAGCAATTCCATCCAACCTCTTTGTCTCATATTCAGTTCCTTTTGCCCAAAAACCTACCTTAAACTTTTGTGTTCAGTGAATATGGTAAACTTACTACCATAAAGGTAATGTCTCCAAATCTTAAGGGAAAAAATTATAGCTCCTAGTTCTAGATCATGGGTTGAATAATTCTCTTCATGATTCTTAAGTTGTCTAGATGCGTATGCTATAACCTTCTGACGTTGCATTAACACACATCCATAACCTAACTTAGAAGATGCACAATAGACTACAAAATCTTCAGTTCCTTCTGGTAACGCTAGTATGGGTGTATGGGTTAATTTTTGCTTAAGAATTCTAAAAGCTTCTTCTTGTTTTGATCCCCATTCAAACTTAACGGATTTACAGGTTAATTTAGTTAAAGGAATGGCTATTCTAGAGAAATCTTTAATAAATCTTCTATAATAACCGGCCAATCCTAAGAAACTTCTAACCTCGGTTGGTGACTCAGGGGTTTTTCGTTTAGTAATTGCCTCGATCTTTGTTGGATCCACATGGATTCCTTCATGGTTTACTAAATGTCCAAGGAATTGTACCTGTTCTAACCAAAATTCGCACTTTGAAAACTTAGCATAAAGCTTTTCCTTTCGTAGTAGACTCAAAAGTGCGTGCAAATGCCTTGCATGATCCTCTTTACTCTTAGAGTAAATTAGAATATCATCTATAAATACATTTATGAATTTATCAAAATATGACTTACATATTCGGTTCATCATGTCCATAAATGCAGCTGGGGCATTGGTTAAACCAAATGGCATGACAGTAAATTCATAATGACCATACCTTGTTGTAAATGCGGTTTTAGGAATATCCTCTTCCTGTACCTTTAATTGATGATATCCTGATCTTAAATCGATTTTTGAGAAAAATCGAGCTCCTTGCAGTTGATCAAACAGATCATCGATTCTTGGTAATGGGTACCGGTTCTTAATCGTGACCTTGTTTAATTCACGGTAATCAATGCACATGCGCATTGATCCGTCCTTCTTTTTAACAAATAAGATGGGTGCTCCCCATGGCGATGAGCTTGGCTGTATAAATCTTTTTTCTAACAATTCATCTGATTGTTTCTTCAGCTCCTGCATTTCGGCGGGTGCCAAACGGTTAGGTGCTTTGGCAGTTGGTGTTGTTCCTGGCAGTAGATGAATTCTGAATTCAACTTCTCTGTCTGGCGGTAGTCCTGGTAATTCTTCTGGAAATACTTCTGAAAACTGAGACACTACTGGAATGTCTTTTAGTTCTTTTCCTTTAGTGTTAGTGATTATGGAAATCAAATAAACTATAGAACCTTTTCTTATAGAACTTGCAGTTTTCATCACAGAGATGAATTTTGTGGATCTAGATGGCTTATTTCCTTTAATTGTGATCATTTTACCTTTAGGTGAATTTACTTGAATTGACTTTTGATCACATAAAATACTGGCTTTATTGGCTATCAACCAATCCATTCCTAAAACAACATCAAATCCTGCCAGATTCATGGGATATAAGTTTACTATAAATTTCTGATTTAAAATTTCTATTCTTGCTCCCTGCAAGATTTCAGAAATCCTAACAGTTTCTCCATTAGCGGTCTCTACTAAGCATTCTAGTGGTAGTTTAGTTAATGATTGATTTAGAAATTTGCAAAATGATGTATTAATAAAACTTTGGTTTGCACCAGAGTCAAATAAGACTTTAGCAAAAACATCATTAACTAAAAACGTACCGACTATGACATCTGGAATCATCTTGGCTTCATCTGCAGTCAGAACAAATGCTCTAACATTTTTGGTATTCTTGTTGTTTGTAGCTGGAGTTAATTTTGGGCAATTAAGCTTGATATGACCTTGTTCTCCGCAGTTGTAACATATCTTGTTGTTAGCTTTCTTCCTGCAGTCTTCTTCCTTGTGTCCCGATATTTTGCAAAAGTTACAGTATATGGAGCATCTTCCTGAATGCTTTCTTTTGCAATGCCTACAGTAGGGTGCAGAGGTAGAACCTACATTTCTTCCACGGTTAGAATTTCCAGAACGAAATTCTTGAGTCAACTTCTGGGTTAGGTTCCTCCTTTGATCCTCTTCTCGGGTACGGACTAATTCATCAGTCAAGGTGTTAGCTAGTTCTACAGCTTCTTCTATGGTTTGAGGTCTAGCTGCCTTGACTACGTGTCTAATCTCCCCAATTAATCCCCAAATATAACGGGAGATTAACACTGGTTCTGGTGAGGCAAGAGTTGGCACTATTCTAGCATATTCAAAGAATAACTTAGTGTACCCCTTGCTATCCACACCAGTCATCCTAAGGTTTAGGAATTTGTTTGCTATCTGTTCTTTTTCATTGGGTGGGAAGAATTCCTTTCTACCTTGTTCTTAAATTCTTCCAATTCCATATTATAGGTTCTATCACTTCCTCTTGATTGAAGGATAGTGTTCCACCATTCTAGTGCTGCATTCTTAAACAAATTAGAAGCAAACAATATCTTATCTTCTTCAGCACACTTACTTATCCTTAAGACTGCCTCGGTCTTCTCTATCCAGCGTAGAGCGGCAATGGCCCCTTCGTTGCCCGAGAATTCCATTGGTTTACCAGACCAGAATTCTTTATAAGAACAACCATAAGGCATGGTTCTTCTTCTTTTGGGAATGGGCACTTGAAGTACAGGTCCATTGTTCACGCTGTTTTCTGGTTCGATTGGTCGCTTACTGCTATGTTTACTTTTATTATTCGCTTCTTGAATAGTTTGAATAATAAATGGCATGGCATCTATGATTCCTTGTGCCACTATGTGTTGAACGGTACTATTATCCATCTGGTTTCCATTGTTATTGATGCTCGGATTCTCATTAACCACGTTAATGTTACTCTGGTTATCATTATTCAAATTTCCTTGATTTCCTTCATCGGCCATCTGAATTTTAAACATTTATCCCATATTAAATCACAAGATAATAGGTAATATAGTTAATCACATGACACACAATCTAGCCAAAAACGTCGATCATTGCGACTTGTACTCTATTTCCATATACTATGCGTCTATTACACACTAGTACTGAAATAAAATTACAATACCAACAGAAACAGAATCACACTAATAGTAATATGCCTTCGTACACACATATTTTATTTTATTTATTACTATTATTATTATTACTATCATTTCACCATTTTATTCAAGGATATGGATTCATCCAGAAATCCATATTGCGCTCATCGTATTTCCATACGAGACGCTCTCCTACCTGACACATTCTCTCACTGCTTTCTAAAATTTCCTCCCCGAAAGTCCTAAGTTCTTGGACGTTTTCTGCACTCATTGGCGGTGCAGGTTCTAGGACTGGGTTTGGAATCTGGGGTGCGGGTTCCTGATATGGGAGTGAAAGTGTGTGAAATCGGTAAGGATCTTCTAAGATCTCCCTAATGTATTTATCATGGTAATAGGGATCTAATGGGTCCATACCTGGATAGGCTCCTATAGGTGTGTCTTCAGGGATAGAGTAACGTTGCACAAAGTCCCTATTATCGTCCCACCAAGGGTCGTAATTTGGGTCTAGGGGGTTTGGTGCAGGTACCCTAGTGATTTCTTCTGGGTTAAAGTCATGCATCTCCACCTGGTTTTCAGGGTTTTCTATCTCCATGGGTTGTTCTGGGATTTGGGGTTGTGGGGCTACGAGTTGTTCCAGACTTGGGTCAGCAGCAGTTGTAGCTAGGATATGGAAATTAGCTAGGCTTCTATTAAGCATATCTTGTGTATGGGCATCTGTCTTTCGCTTAGCGGCTGCTAAAACTCTTTGCTGTTGCAATTTTTGTGTTCTTTTCCTACGAGCAAAAGCTTCCTTACTGAATCATCCTCTCCTTTTGTGAGGGAATGGCTCTTCCGATTGAGCTTTAAAGGCAAACATTCCTTCTTCCTGATCAGCAGTATACCCAGAAAGGGCAGGCTGTGAAGAGGTACCTTCACAACTAGGTGAATCAGATAACTGACGATTCATGTCTGAGGGTCCTTGATCACTCATACTGTAAACTAACAGATAGTCAAATAACACATAACAAATAATTACAGTTATGCACGTATTTCCGTAATTTATTTCCTAACACAAAATTTAGAATTTAAGCGTCAGCAGAACACTTCTTAGGCTCAGACCAGTGGCTAGGCTCTGATAACACCTCCTGTCGCAACCCCCGATCCCTGATTCCCGGGAACGGGCGGCCGCGATCCAGTTTCGGTGGTATCGTGGTATTTGTCTAATTTGGCAGCGGAAATTTTCATCAGGACCGTAGTTAGAAAATGTTTATCAGAGTAAAATAACCATTTTTTATATTAATAATCACATGGGTAAAACCCAAGTTTCTTATTACAATACATTCATAGGGATAAACCCTATTTTATTGAATTTAAAACATCATCTTTTAGGTAACTTTTATAGCCACATTTTCCCCAAGCCTTCAGTGCTCTCCAGCTGGCTTTTTACTAATTGGCTGTCACATTTTGTTACCTGAAACATGTTTTAAAAACATTTGTCAGCGGGAAATACTGGTGAGTGAATCCCAGTTTAATCAAGAAACATTTTATCAATTAAAACAGTATTGAGAGCGATCACATTGTTTATTTCTACACAATTACTCATTCAGTACTGTCAATCCTGACTTGTGGGTCATATTACTCATTGGCTAACTCGTCGTCCAATGGTAACGTCCTGTCATCCCCGACTTACTACTCACAGTGTAGTAAATTTTGTATACAAAACCCCAATATACCGGCAGTAATTGAAGAACTACAAAGACTCAATCACCGCTTAATTTCATTGTAAAACATTTAAGGTTTGGTAAAACATTACCAAAAAGTTTAACAAAAAGAAGATAAACTCACAAAAAGGTTTACACAAAAAGAAGGATTACTCACATTGCTATCTTAGACTTCGCGCAAGGGTTTCCTGGGAAAAATCTATAATTTACACAAATGTACCTAGGTTGGTATCATAACCCTTTGAAAATATTAATGATACCCTCCCCGAGACGACATTCCAACAACTACGTCGGGCAGAACCACGACAGTTGTTACGGTACCCTAAATCAATCGGGCAGCGTATCTATTATGAAACCGGGGTTATAATACTTACAACAGAGCAGAACTTCGCTAGTTAGGGGTATAATACCCGACTATTAAAATTCTTCTACAGAAATTGAGATTGAGAATTGAATTGTGAACGACGGAAAGTGAAACCCGATGGCCTTCTTATATAGTGCTGAAACTTGGTCTCCACGCGGCCCGCATAAAGAACAGACAAGGATTACGCGGCCCGCGTCAACCCTGGTCAACTCTATAGCTTATCCCGGTCATGATCTAGACCTGCCACGATGATGACACGTGTCATCACCGGGCTGTGCCACCATTTTGATCTAACGCGGCCCACGTTAACTTAAACGGGGTCTTACGCGGCCCGCCTAAACTAAAGATATCAGACGAATCAGGTCTAGACCTTCATACCGCCCGCGTAAAAGCTTGGGGTGGGTCTACGCGGCCCGCCTCAGCTTAATATTTATTGTTTTTAATTTATTTTAAATACTATAACGTATTTCGGGCTCGGTTTTCACATACGGGGTGTATTCAAAGACATATTAAGACATTTTGACATATAATAGGGTGTCGGAAATATACTGAGGGTGTTGGTTTTACTGAGGGTTGTTACAAAAATTGATTAAGTGCTTTTGTGACATATCTTGATAACATGTTAGGTTGTTTGTAAAACAAGATAATATTTATTTTTCATATTTGGAGTCTATTATGTTTTAGTTATAATTTTAGATAATTTTGTTAAACAACCATTCACTTATCCTTATATTCGGTAATCTAATGACAAAGATTTAGTACCTAATAACGCCCGTGTTCCATGGATCGATATCTGGCTCTTACCAATACTTTGCTACATATATGACAGGATACACCTGTCCTTTGTTGTGTGTGTTTTAATGTTAAGGTATAAACCATTTTTCTAAATATTAAAACCCACGCATGTGTGTAAAATCAATGTAAATAATATGTGTACATAGACACGCACCAAGTTTTTGCCGCCGTTGCCGAGGAAAACGGCGAAATTAACGGAACAATCCGAGTCATTATTTTACCAGTGTACAAACTGTGAATACTTGTGAATACTTGTACATTTTTGAATTTATTTATTTATTTTCTCTTATATACTAACTTATGAATACCTAGCCTGGCACGCCCACTAGGACTAACTTTTGACTAACTTTTCTTTTCTGTTTTACTAACCAACTAACCAACTAACTTTACTAGCTTACTAACACGCTAATCTTTTTATTGTTCGACTAACAATTTCTTTATTTTATTTTATTTAATTCAGTTATTTGTGTTCGGGATCGAACCATTTACTTTTATTCTTTCTTTATAGTTATTTTAATTTCAGTCATTTCATTTCTGTACTTCATTCATTCATCTATTTTAATTCAGTATTTCATTTATTTCAATTCAGTTATTTCAATTTTGTTTATTTTATAATTATGTTCGTGTTCGTATGTCGAACTGCTTATATATTTATTTATTTCATTTATGCATTTATTTACATATTTACTTACGTTCAGTTATTCATTTATTTATTTCTGTCCTATTATTTATTTAGATTAACCGCTTATCCATTTAATTATTGCACTCATTTATTTATTTATTTACTCAACAAAAATAAAATATAACTTTCTGATAAAATCATCAGATTTTCTGATAAATTCCAACGAATTTATCAGATTTTCTGATGAAATCTGATAAACCCATTAGATATTCTAAATACAACAATTTTCATTTTCTGTTGAAATTACCAGATTTTCTGGTAATTCTGATGGATTTATCAGAAATTATGATAACATGAAAATTTTCATCAGATTTTTATCAGATATTATCAGATTTTCTTATATATATATATATAAAAAATAAAAAAAACAACTAAAAAGTTTCCTCAGATTTCTAATAACGTCATCAGAAATTCTGGTAAACAAACAAAAAGAATTTTCAGATGTAAATAGGTAAATAATTAAGTAAAAAGTTAAATAGATTTGTTTAATAACTTGAATATATATGTATATTATATATTAGTATTGTTATTTATACTTATTTCATATATTATTATTATTATCTTCTTTTTTCTGTATAATGCGTTCCTTTTTACTTGCAGGCTAATGTCCACAACCCCTGTACCCGCTAACGCTGAGCTAGCCAACGAACCAGAAAATAACCTAAGAAGAAGTAGGCGGCTTCGCTAAAGATCACTTGTTGTTGCACAATGGATTGCGGTCGCAATCGATGAACCATTGATACTTTCTGACAGCGAGAGTTCAGAGGACGAAACAGGAAGCATTATGGCAGAGGACGACCAGCCTTTGAATGAGACCAGCCGTCCAGGAGGAGAGGGCTTGCTACCGAGCATTGCTCGACCTATGATAGCAGCACCGAGTTTTGAAATTAAATCCAGTATAATTAACATGTTACAAAATTCTGTGCAGTTTGATGGGAAGGTTCAAGAAGATTCAGGTCGACACATCGCATCATTTCTCGAAGTGTGTTCGACTCTCAAGATTAAAGACGTTTCTGAAGAGGCAATCCGTTTGCGGCTCTTTCCATTTTCTTTGCGAGACAAAGCCCGATCTTGGCTTTTGTCACTTCCAGCAGGGTCCATCACGACTTGGAACGAGATGGCAGATCCTTTTATGCAAAAATATTTTCCGCTGGAAAAGACCGTATTATGACATTCAAACACGACGAAGGAGAATCTCTACACGCAACTTGGGAGAGGTTCAAAGATCTTTTGATCGATGTCCCACATCATGGGTTGTCCAAAAGACAACTTGTGTTGATCTTCTACCAAGGACTCAACTACGACTCACAAGAACGTTTAGATGTTTATGCAGCAGGCGATCTTGGAACAAAAACACCCAATGAAGCCTACGCAATTTTAGAGAAAGCTACCTTAAAGTCGAGTTCGCGTCACAGTGGATCAGAGCTTTGGCAGCAAGGTTTGATCAAGCTAAAAACGTTTCCAAAGTACAATCATCATATGAGCTGTATGGAGTGTCACACGAGCCAGGTACATGTGAGCAGGGTGTTATGTTTACAGGACATGAAGAGGTAGACTATTTGGGCAATCAAATTAGGCCCCAAAATAACCCCTACAGCAACACGTACAATCCGGGTTGGAGAAATCACCCAAACTTTGGGTGGAAATCTAATTCCAATAACCAAATCCCACTCGGATACGCTCAACGCGCTCCCGCACCACAACAACCCCAGGGGCAATCCTTTCAGCCCCATGGACAATCTTTTCAGCCATCAGGGCAAACCTTTCAGCCACGTTATAATAATTTAGGTTCAGGAAGCACTTCTCAGCCACAAATCTCTCAGAACAACTCAAAACTAGAGGAGATGTTGGTGCAGCTGTTAAACAATTCCAACAATGCCAATCAAATATCTGAGAAATGATACCAACAGCATGAGGAGCGTTTCATGGCACAAGAAGGTAAAATGCGGAGCCAGAAGGCTTCAATACAAACCATTGAGAATCAAGTTGGCCAAATGGCCAAGATGTTGTCTGAAAGACCCCAAGGTAGTCTTCCAGGAAACACATAACCAAACCCAAGAGGGCACGTTAATGCAGTAATAACAAGGAGTGGTAAAGCCACGAGACCTGACAAATCGAACTCAGCACCGATAACTGAGACGGTCCAAATTGATGCTTCGGACGAGGTGCACGCTAGGCGAGTCCCAGCAAGTACAGCACAGCTCCAGGAGCCAGTTGCAGAGTACATTCCTCCAGTTCCATATCCGAGCAGATTGAAGAAGCAGAAGAACGATGAACAACATGGAAAGTTTTTAGAGATGTTTAAACAATTACACATAAACATACCATTTGTTAAGGCATTGTCTCAAATGCCAAAATACGCCAGGTTCTTACAAGACATCCTCACAAACAAGCAGAAACTCGAAAGCTTATCTTGTGTGTTGATGAATGAAAACTATTCAGCCCGTATCCAAAACCGTCTACCTGAAAAGATGGGAGATTCGGGCAGTTTTACTCCTCCTTGCCTCATTAGCAACATGTCTGTCAGTCACGCATTAGCCGATTTAGGAGCTAGCATAAACCTTATGCCATATAAGGTCTTTGCTAAATTAGATCTGGGCGAACCTTCGCCCACTAGAATGAGCATTCGACTTGCAGATCATTCAATCAAGTATCCGGGTGGATTCGCTGAAAACATGCTTGTTAAAATCGATAAATTTATTTTTCCCGTGGATTTTGTTATTCTTGACATGGACGAAGACTCAAAAGTTCCATTAATACTTGGACGCCTGTTCCTCAATACTGCGAGGATGATTGTTGATGTGGCAGCTGGCTAAATCACGCTCTGAGTAAATGACGAGCACGTGACTTTTGATATTAAAAGATCAATGCAACATCCACAAAGTCACGATGACATGCTTTACTATGTCAACATTGTCGATACTTGTGTAAGCTCTCATGTCCAAGGTACGATTGAAGAAATTGATATGAACACACATCTGTTGTGTGGGAACCTAGATGGCATTTCGCAGGAGGGCCACGAAGCTGAGCAGCTGGTTTTCCAAATTAGTGATAATAGTTCCCAAAGTCCAAATCAATTTGTGGAAATTAACCGTGAAGCTAAAGAAAAGTCAAAACCATCAGTTGAAGAACCACCGTCTTTGGAGTTAAAAGAACTCCCACCACATCTCGAATATGCATTTCTAGACGAGGAGTGTCACTTGCCAGTCATCATTTCAGCATCTTTAGCAAAAGAGGAAAAGAGACAGCTTCTCGAAGTTCTAAAGCTTCACAAGAAAGCCATGGCGTGGAAGATTATAGATATCAAAGGCATTAATCCTTCTTTTTGAACTCATAAGATTCTAATGGAAGACGATTACAAGCCTAGTGCACAACATCAAAGGGGTTTGAATCCGAATATGCAAGACGTGGTGAATAAAAGAACTAATTAAGTTGTTAGATGCAGGGCTGATTTATCCTATATCTGATTCTGTTTGGGTAAGTCCAGTGCAAGTAGCACCCAAGAAAGGTGGTATTACTGTAGTTCCAAACGATAGGAATGAACTTATTCCTACCCGTACCATCACCGGATGGCGAGTTTGCATCGATTACCGCAAACTCAACGATGCCACCCGTAAGGACCACTTCTCGCTTCCATTCATCGACCAGATGTTGGAACGTCTGTCGGGGAAGTCATTTTTCTGTTTTCTGGATGGGTTCTCTGGATACTTTCAAATTCCTATCACTCCTGAGGACTAGGAAAAGACTACTTTCACATGTCCTTTCGGCACATTCGCCTACCGGCGTATGCCTTTTGGGCTGTGTAATGCACCAGCCACATTTCAGTGTTGCATGGTAGCTATTTTTCATGACATGATTGAAGACTCCATGGAAGTATTCATGGATGATTTCTCTGTTTTCGGGAGTTCTTTCGATCAGTTTCTTGGAAATCTGAAAGAATATTAATGAGATGTGAGGAAACTAATCTTGTGCTTAACTGGGAGAAATGCCACTTCATGGTGAAAGAAGGGGTAGTTCTTGGACACAAAATCTCTGAAGCCGGGTTGGAAGTCGATCCAGCAAAAGTGGATATCATTTCTAAACTTCCTCCCCCAACCTCGGTAAGAGCGATTAGAATTTTCCTGGGTCATGGAGGGTTCTATAGGCAATTCATAAAAGATTTTTCAAAAATCGCAAGACCAATGACCCGTTTATTAGAAAAAAAGATGCTCCATTTGTGTTTTTAGACGAATGCATAAAAGCTTTGAAGCAGCTGAAACAAAGGCTTATCGAAGCCCCTATTTTAGTTGCACCAGATTGGGCATTGCCATTTGAGATAATGTACGACGCCAGTGATTACGCAATAGGAGCAGTTTTAGGACAAAGAAGGGAGAAGCATTTTCATCCTATATACTATGCCAGCAAAACTCTACATGATGCTCAAGAAAATTACACGACTACAGAGAAAGAGCTTTTGGCAGTAGTTTATGCTTTCGACAAATTCAGGTCGTACCTTGTGTTGTCCAAAACAATTATGTATATGGATCATGCAGCAATGAAATACCTTTATAGCAAACAGGACGCAAAACCGCATCTTATCAGATGGATCTTATTACTACAAGAATTTGACATTGAGATCCAAGACAAAAAGGGAGCCTTAAATGTTGCAGCCAACCATCTCTTGAGACTTGAGCATGGTAATTCTGAAAATTCATTAGAGGAACTAATAAACGACAATTTCCCCCATGAATTCCTCTTAAGCATCGAGATGAATGACGAGTCACCTTGGTTCACCGACTTTGCAAACTACCTCGCATGTGGAATCCTTATCAAAGGATTGTCATATCAGCAAAAGAGGAAGTTCTTTGCAGATCTGAAGTACTACATTTGGGACGAACCATACTTGTTTATAATCGGAGCCGATCAGGTGATCCGAAGATGTGTATTTGGAAAAGAGGCAGCTAGCATTCTGGTCCACTGTCACGAAGGGCCAACCGGATGTCATCATGGAGCAAACTACACTGCAAAGAAAGTGTTAGACTCAGGGTTTTACTGGCCCACAATCTTTCGCAGCGCACATGAATGGGTTAGAGCGTGTGATGCTTGCCGAAGGGCAACAAATATCTCCGCACGTAATGAAATGCCTCAACATCCAATGCAAGTCTATTAAGTCTTTGATATATGGGGTATCGACTTCATGGGACCATTTCCGGCCTCACGAGATAACAAACACATCCTAGTTGCTGTAGACTACGTCTCAAAATGGGCCGAAGCTCAAGCTTTGCCTACAAACAATGCTAGGGTAGTCGTGAGATTCCTAAAAAGTTTATTTGCCCAATTTGGTGCTCCAAAAGCACTTATCAGTGACCGTGGAACGCATTTTTGTAATGCGCAGTTGGAACGAGCCTTGTCCCGTTATGGTGTTCATCATAGATTGGCTACGCCATATCATCTTCAGACGAGCAGGCAAGTGGAGGTTACGAATCGGGGTTTGAAAAGAATCCTTGAGCGGTCCATTAATAATAACCGTAAGGATTGGTCAGACAAGCTAGATGACGCTCTATGGGCTTTTAGAACAACATTCAAAGCACCTATCGGAAGCACTCCCGTTAGATTGGTTTACGGAAAAGCCTGTCATCTACCTGTCGAGCTAGAACATAAGGCATTTTGGGCCTTGGAAATGACAAATATGGATTTGAAAAGTGGAGGTGAAGCCCGTTTTTTTGCAAATCCACGAGCTTGAGGAGCTAAGAAGTCATGCCTACGAGAGTTCTAGCAGGTACAAGGAGCGAGTCAAGAGATTTCATGACAAGAGGTTGAGAGACCATAAGGATCTCCGTGTAGGAGATCTTGTCTTGTTATATAACTCAAGACTATGTTTATTCCCCGGGAAGCTGAAATCCCGATGGATGGGTCCCTACACAGTTAAGGAAATATTTCCATACGGGGCCGTTACTATCGAGGGTCCAAACGGGGTAAGTTTCAAAGTCAACGATCATCGTATAAAATTTATATCAATGGACCGATTGACCCGGTGGAGGAAATTCTCGAACTCCACGTCCCGCACGCTTAAAACAAGTGTGGGGAGAATGAGTCTAGCTATCGACTCGCTGACAAATTTAGCAAGCGTGTCTTCACACGCTAAGGGTAATTTTGTATATATTAGTTTTTAATATTTAATTACTAGTTCGTTAATTTTTCGGTTTTAAATGTAGGTACATACGATCTTGATCCATAACTTTTGGAAATTTAAAGTTGATTAATTGTTCAAATATATGAAATAGTGCAAAAATGGAAAAATTGGGTGAAATTACGGAGTTAAAAGCTTACTGTTAAAAATAACACAAAAAGGCCCAGGTGTTGCACGGTCATGCACTTCGTAATCAAACCAACTCATAAGTCGTGCACCAGAAGGTCATCGGGTCGCACTACCGTGTGACCAGTTGCACTACCATGTAACCCGGTAACAACAGTCGGACCAGGAATGCAATCATGGATGGCACGACCATGCAACCAGTCGCACGACTGTGCAAGTCAAAATCTGAACAGTAAAAAGCGAGGTATTTAAGTGATTCTGCAGTAAAAACCTGTCATTTTTTTGAAACCCTAGCAGCCGCACGGGAGTTCCAGGTCGCCTACACTTAAAAATCAACCCATTTTTTTTTCAGTTCAATCATCTTCCAAGGTAACTTTCCTACTTGTTTTGCAGATTTAACTTAGTTTCTGATGTAGATCTGATGTTTGAATCAAGAAATTTTGGGGTTTTCTTCTTAAAAATCAAATAAACCCTTGTTCCTGAGTGTTTGGTGCTAAATCGGTAGTTCTGATCCTTGATTGAAAGTTTATTCACCGATTACAAGTTAAAATTTGAGTTATAAAGGTCTAAATCTGTGGATAAAACTATTTTCTGATGAAATTAGCGGTCGCACGGTCATGTCGTTGAAACGGCATGGTAGTGCCGGTCAGAAATCAAGGTTAGGTCACAGATTCAGAACTGCAATGCCTAGTCGCACGACAATGCCAAATCGGCACGACAGTGCAACATGATTTGCCGGATACAAACCAGTGACCGATCAGGGATTGGCACGGTGGTGCCACTTGTCGCACGACCGTACGACTGCTGAAACAACGACAGAACGTCGTAAACAGCCTGTTCCGGTGGCGGCGATGAATTTTTTTCTGCTCTTATTTTGTTATATTCCTGTATGCAGATGAAGAACAGATTTCTCCAGTTCAGCGAAAATAAAATGAAGGAACGTCCCTGTATTGCAAGATTAGAAGCATTATGGAATCGAAGGGGACAAATTGGTGAACCGAGAAGGATCAATTGGGCCACCCTAACAGCCCTAAACCAAGAAGAAAGACTATCCGACATGATGTCTCATCCGATGTCAAGGCTGTTTAACATTGAATGACCCGTATATCTTGAGCTAACCTTGGAATTTTTCGCTTCATACACTTATAAAAAACCAAGAAGCGAAAATCCGGACTTTAGGAACAGGGTGATAATAGTTCAGGTTGGGTAGAAAATGGCATAAGTGCTAAGTTTCATGACTTGGGAGAAGACTGGGAATATACTCAGCTAAAGACATCAATTCGGAACTCTTCACCGATATCTACAAGTTTGATAATGATCAGCAGCGGGCTAACTTTTGGGCACAAGTAGCAGTTGGACCACCTTATGAGGCTAGTAAAGCTAAAGCCTCACGACTACGAGACCCGCTACTTAGGGTTATTCATCAGGTAATGAGTCACACCATTTGGGGATGCATGGACAGTGCAGGAAACTGTCCCACTCCAAATATTCTTTTCTTATATTCCATAGTGAATGGAGTGCACGTCAACCTCGCAGCTAGAATGGCTGAATTCTTCGTGAACAGCGAGGGGAGAACTACAAGTAGTGAAATCCATGGTGGTGAATATGTAACTCAGTTGGCGTACAATTTGGGTATTATGACGGATGATGTAGTCAGTGGTCTGGTAGTAGATATAGGTAATGGCCCAAGATTGAGGGGTTTGAATGGAGAAATATGGGATCCGCTACCATTACCACCACAGGACGAGGACGTCAACATGGAGGAGAATACGGTCCTCGAGCCACCGCCACACGATCAGCCACAACATGAAGAGCACCAGCACCAGTATCAATATCAGCCAAACTGGCCCCCAGGTATACCTTCCTACCCTGAGTTGTACCAACAGTTCCAGCATATGCAGGTTTCTCAAGACACTATGAGAGCCAACCAAGAGGCTATGCGAGCAACTCAAGATGCTATGAGAGCCGACCAGGAAGCTATACGGGCATCTCAACACACCATAGGGAGGAAATCTATGCAGGTTTTTCCTACATCTTCGGAGGGCTACAAAGCGTATATCCTAGCCACTTCGGCAACCCTCCATAGTTTCCGTTTGTAAACACAGGTAACTATGTGGCGGGTTCATCTGGAACACGCCACCATGATGATGATGATGATGATGAGGAGGAGGAGGAGTAGGAGGAAGTAGGGCAAAACAGTTCAGAAACTAATTTTTTATCTTATTTCTATTCAGTACTTTGTTTAGGATTTTTAAACTTTATGTCCGTTTCTAAATGTTTTAAGTAGTGTGTTTGCTTTGTTAGAATAATGGATATGGTTTGGTTATCTAACATTTTGATCAATGGTAATGTTGATTGCTTTAGCAAGTGACATGCTTGGCAGATTCATAAAAGAAATTTACACAGAGTTGAGACGACTTCAATCAAAGTCTATTCAAACAAGTCAACTCCAACTCTGAGGGAGTACCTCTTTCCCTTTTCACATTTTTAGTTTAGCTTTTCATAATTGCTTAACTAATATGTATTTCACATTGGGGACAATGTGAAGTTCAAGTGTGGGGAGGGGTTTAAAAGGTTTTAAACTTTGTTTGTCCTTAATTGTTCTCATTTCTGTATATATTTTCGAAAAATAAAACAAAAATGGTCAATTGTGTTCTTTAGAAAGCATCAAATTTGATAAAAATCAACAAGCGAATTTGATGATTGAAAAAGATAACTAAAAAGCATGATAAAACAAAGAAAGATTAGCATGTTTATCTTTATATTTATACTCATTCCTTCCGTTTACGTGAGCATATTTTTGAGCCTTCACAACTTTCTTGTCAAATGCTTCTTTGTTTTTGCGGAAAAATGAGTGAGCCGGATGTTTTATGTAATTTAGAACTTGTCATTTGCATACTTTTCAAAATCATGAATATGTGAAATTACATAGAAATGATAGAGGCATTTAGGATACCCGTTTGTCAGCCTTTTTTTTGTTCATATCCTGCACCCAACACTATCCATTAGTTCGCCATGTTGAGCCTATCTTCCGTATTTTTCTTAATTTTACCCAAATAATAAAGCCTACTTAAACCTTTTCACATTTACCCTTATTTTTCGTTAAAATTTGGCCATAGCTATCCAACTTTTTCAAAAAAAAAAAAAAAAAAAAAAAAAACCACACACACATTTGTCAAAACTCTCTAAAGGAATCATGGAAAAACTATCAAAGAAAGAAAATAGAGAGTAGAAGTGTGAAAAAGAATAAACTCTGAACACCTACACAATAGCTCAGTAACGTGTTCAGAATCCTAGAAAATACAACACCAACTTTTTGGCCAAGTTTTAACCTTTCTTGCCACTTTCAAAAATCCATTCCATACCCTTAACCGTAGCCTAACGTTACAACCCATCAAAGACCTCTTGATTTATGCTTTTCACTTATTAATTGGTGGAGATTAAATCTTTTGACAAGCTTATGATATTGCATGATTCATTGACTAGGCATCTAGTGTTTTACTTACACATTATATGTGTGATTCAGAAATTTAACCAAGTGTGTGTGAACATTGTGAGAGATGTAAAGGTTTACATGCTAAGTCAATCGAACGTAGAGTCATTGCTTTATGGTTACCCTTTTCATACATCTAACAAAGCTTGTTTGTTTTAAATCTTTTACGATGACTTTTTGAAAACCAGTTTGACTACCAAACAAATTAGTAGCTTTGTAAATATTCAGATGTTATTCCGTGTTTTATTTTATGTTTTCTTGAGGACAAGCAAATTTCAAGTGTGGGGGTGTTTGATATATGTTAAATTATACATGTTTTTATACCACAAAACACTTCCGTTTTAAGCGTTTTTGACCAAAAACACGACATTTAGGTACCAAATTTGGTACTTTTGTATTTCCAGGTCTTAAACAGAGCACAAAAGAAAAATCTGATGAAAACAAACAAATTCTGATGCATTTCTGATAAAAAGGACAAAAATCTGATGACTGCCAAGTATGGCACGACCATGCCGATCCTCCGAACTCGGAAGCACTGCCAATGCAAAAGCCAGTGCCGATGTTTTCCCCGGTCGCACTACCGTGCGACCCGCCGCATGACCGTACACCATCAAGACCAACACTTCTGTCAAGATTCTGATGACATCGCACTACCGTGCGACCAACGGCATGACCGTGCTGATTTGCTGACCCAAGCAACTTGTCCACTTGGCTGACCTCGAATTGGGCAAACTGACGTCACCCGACAACGCCAGTCGCATGACCGTGCGACCTGGTGGCACGACCGTGCCGATCAGAAAATCTCCTATAAATACAGCCATTCACTACTGGTTCAAATGCTGGGTTTTTCTCCATGTTTATGGGCGATTTCTGGGTTCCCAAGCAGTCCTGATCAGACCCATTTGAAGCTTAAAGATCAAGTGGAAGCATAACCGATCCAACCCATCAATTCCTTGCTTGTTTATGGTTCAATTCCTGTTCTTGAACATGTATTTTGATCATTTTGCAAGTTATGAGCTGATGTTAGTTTATGTTTAATGTATTTTATGTAATAGTAGTTATAAACTTGTTTCTTGAATAATCTTTATGGTGTTTATATGAATCTTTAGTACTTTTTTTTGTTGAATCTTCATGATTATATAATGCATGTTTCATTGATGTTGACTTCTTGATTATGTTTGATTATCTTAGATAATGAACCTGTGGTTAATGGGATGGTAACTATTTCTTGATTAATCACTTGTTTGTAGACTTTGTTTACACCATGAAACCGGACCAGGGTATTGGTTTTATACAAGATATATCTTATTTTTATTAGGAATACTTTCTTGCACGTAAGGGTTCTAACGAATTATATGGTGTTGATTGCATGTGCTTGAATGCGGTTTATGATCCTTGTTTAGTAGTTTTGGTCTGAAATTGTTGACATGGTAGATTTGTGTTCAAGACTTGTAAAGGTGAAACTGTTTGTTATATGATCTACTTAATTGCTTATCCTCGTGGTTGTATTGTGACCATTGGTATTGCTTTCTTTGATAAGTGAGGTTAGGAATCCAGACCCGGTAAATAACCTATCTTTAAAGATTCGCATGAATAAATATCAATAGCTCGCTAATGAATGATTTTAGGTGGTTAACGTGTGACCATCGCGTTAACTTTCCGAAGAATCATAATGCTAGAAATCCAGACCCGGTAACTAGCTGTCTTGCTGTTTGAAAATTGATTAAGTGCTTTTGTGACATATCTAGATAACATGTTTAGGTTGTTTGTAAAACAAGATAATATTTATTTTTCATATTTGGAGTCTATTATGTTTTAGTTATAATTTTAGATAATTTAGTTAAACAACCATTCACTTATCCTTATATTCGGTAATCTAATGACAAAGATTTAGTACCTAATAACGCCCGTGTTCCATGGATCGATATCTGGCTCTTACCAATACTTTGCTACATATATGACGGGATACACTTGTCCTATGTTGCGTGTGTTTTAATGTTAAGGTATAAACCATTTTTATAAATATTAAAACCCACGCCTGTGTGTAAAATCAATGTAAATAATATGTGTACATAGACACGCACCATTCATTCATCAAAGTGTGTAGATTACAAGGGAACAAAAAACAACACTTTGCTAGCTTTTTTTCTAATACATGTTTCTAGACGTGGAACCTTTTAAGATTTTTGCCGTTCCAATGCCTGGGAAGCTTTTTGCCATTTGAGTCAGCTAACTTGTAGGATCCTCCCTTGTGAGCTTCGAGGATGGCATATGGTCCTTCCCATTTGGGACCAAGTTTTCCTTGGCTTTCGCTTTTGCTTGCCACATTGTTTCTGAGGACTAGGTCACCAGGCTTGAATCATTCATGTTTTACCCGTGTATTGTAGTAAAATTCCATCTTTTGTTTGTATCTTGCTTCTTGAATGTCTGCTTGATCCCGTGCTTCCTCAAGGAGTTCCAAGTTCAACATCGTCTCTTGCTTGTTTGCATCTAGATCAATGTTGAACGTTCTTTTTGTTGTAAATCCTATTTCTGCTGGGATTACACCTTCAGATCCGAACACCAAGCTATAAGGTGTTTTCTTATGACTTGTTTTTTTAGTGGTTCTGATTACCCACAATACGTTTGGGAGTTCTTTAAGCCAGTTGGTGTCATGCTTTTCCAATCGTGTTTTGATGTCCTCCACAATGCTTCGATTTGTTCTTTCAACCTGGCCGTTGGATTGAGGGTAGGCCACTGAGCTGAAGACTTGTGTTATTCAGAACTCTTTGCACCATGAGCTGAAAGGCTTTTCAGCAAATTGTTTTTCCATTGTCCGTGACCAATACTCCTGGTAACCCAAATCAGCAAATGATGTTTTCCCATACGAAATCAATGATTTGCTTCCCTGTTATCTTTGCAAATGGTTTCACCTCCGGCCATTTAGTGAAGTAGTCCACAGTTACTAGAAGGAATTTGACTCCTCCTTTGGCCAGAGGGTACGGTCTAACAATGTCCAATCCCCATTTGTGGAATGGCCAAGCAGATGAAATGGGAACCAAGTTATGCTTTGGGCTTTTTGGCACTAGGGCATGCATTTGACAGGCTTCACATTTTTTCAGTTGCTCGCTTGCATCTCAGTGCATGGCGGGCCAAAAATACCCGAGGTTTATCAATTTTGAGACTACTGATCATGGGCCGAAATGAGCCCCACAAATTCCCTCATGAACTTCCTTGATCAAGTATTGACTTTGTTCTGGGCCAACACATCGAAGCAACGGTGCAAGGTACCCCTTTTTATAAAGGATATTTTCTTGCAACATGTATTGTCTTGACTTTATTCGAACCCTTTCGGCTTCCACTTGATCACCTGGTAGCTCACCATTTGTGAGGAATTTGATCAAAAGAGTCATCCGGTTTGCGCCTTCTTCAGTGATGACATCCTGTACCTCAAGCTCTTGAATTGATGATTGCTTTAACACCTCAACCAATCCTTTTTTGGTAAGGTGGGCAAAGGTTAGTGAAGCAAGTTTGCTTAGTGCATCAGCCATTTTGTTTTGTGATCTTGAACTTGCTTGATTGTGCATGTTTCGAATGTACTCATAAGCTCCTTTGTTTTTTCACAGTACTTCTTCATGTTTGGTTTCTTGGCTATGTAGTTGTCACTCACTTGGTTTGAAACAAGCAACTAGTCTGTGAAGACTTGAAGCTTTTTGACACCCATTTTTCTTGCAAGCTTGAGTCCTGTAACCAATGCTTCATACTCGGCTTTGTTGTTTGTAGTCTGAAATTCAAGACGAAGGGAATACGTGAATTCCAATTCGTTAGGATCAATTAGAACTAGCCCTGCTCCTGACCCTTCAACGCTGGAAGCTCCGTCGGTAAAGTGCTTGCAAGTCTGGGGGTCAGAGGGTTCAGTAGAGGTTGTGTTGACCTCCGTTATTGTTTCCTTGGGTATTTCCAAGATGAAATCAGCCAAGATTTGGTCTTTCACAGCGTTTCTTGGAACATAGGTGATGTTGTGTTCACCTAGTTCCACAGCCAATTTGGCTAAACGTCCAGAAGTTTCGGGTTTTTCATGCACATTTTTGATTGATTGGTCCGTGACTACTTGTATGGGATGTGCTTGAAAATATCTCCGAAGCCTTCTGGCTGTTTTAACTAGTGCAAGAGCAAGTTTTTCTACTGGGGGATACTTGGTCTTTGCCAACTTTAAGGTTTTACTGAAGAAGTAAACAGGTACCTGAACCTTGTTTCTTTCGATGGTCAGGACTGCACTGATTGCTTCCTCAGCGATTGATAGGTAGACAGAGATCAGTTCCCTTGTTTCAGGAGCTGCAATGTTTGGTAGTGAAGCCAGGTGTTGTTTCATTTGTTTGAAGGCTTCCTCTGCTTCATCTATCCACCTGAAGTCCCTTTTGTTTGTACACCCTTGAAGGGTTTTGAAAAAAGGAAGGGATCTTTCTGTCAGTTTAGAGGTAAAACGCTTCAAGGCTGCCAATTTGCCGTTCAAGCTTTCAACCACTTTTTTTGCTTTGTGGAGATTTCGTATCCAGGATAGCTTTGACCTTGTTGGCGTTGGCTTTTATGCTTTGTTTGCCTACAATGTGCCTCAGGAACTTGCCTTACACAAACCCAAACAAACACTTCACCGATTTAGCTTCATGTTTATCTTTCTGAGGTTTCGAAATGTTTCTTGAATATCGTCAAGCATTTGGCCCTCAGTCTTGCTCTTGATTACCAGTTCATCCATATAGGCTTCCACGTTTTTTTCCAATTTGTTCAACAAATGCTTTGTCCACCAATCGTTGGTAGGATGCACCTGCATTTTTTAGGCGGCGTCTTTTGGTAGCAAAAAATACCTTTGTCGGTATGGAAGGCCGTTTTCTCTTCATCTTCTTTTTTCATTTGAATTTGTTGGTAGCCTTTATAAGTATCAAGAAAGCACTTGAATGGGAACCCTGTAAGCAAGTCTACTTTGAGATCAATTTCGGGCAAAGGATAACAATTCTTTGGACATGCCTTATTCAAGTATTTGAAATCGATGCACATTCTCCATGACCCATCAGGCTTCTTGACCATCACAGGGTTGGCTATCCAAGAGTGGTATTTTACATCTCGGAGTATGTCAACTTGCACCAACCCTTCAACCTCTTTGCATGCTGCTGCACTTCAATCAGGGGCGAGGCTCCTTTTTTGCTGAACAATGGGCTTTACAATTGGTGGAATCTTAAGCTCATGCTCGGAAATATCCCTAGGGATGTCGGTCATGTCATCAGGACACCATGCAAAGATGTGCATGTTATGGGTTAGCAACTTCTTGAGGTGTGAGAGAGTTTCTTGTGTAAGGTTGGTGTTTACCCTTATCCTTTGTTCGGGATACTTAGGGTTAATCGCCCAACCCTGTTCTTCACTTTCGTTTTTCCCTGAACTTTCCCCTTCAACCAGGAAGGCTTCCTAAATTCGCTTTGGCCTAGCCTTCCTATGATAACATCGTAGGTGGAAGGCATACTGATAACGATGAAGGTGAGTGGCTTGGTTCTTTCCATTTCACCCTCCTTGAAGCACACATCGAGTATCATTTGTCCCAAAGGCTTGATGAGGATGTCAGCGATGCCCTTGATGGATGACTTAGCTGGCTGAAGCCTTGAACGCTCCTTGTCACTGAGTTGGTTGAAGTATTTTTCAAACATTATTTATGTTGCTGCACCCGTGTCAATGTATGCTTTGCTTGTCTTCAACGTTCCCACGATGGCTTCAACCACCAATGGGTTCGAGTGAAGCCCCTTTTGTGGCGGTGGGAAACACAAGCACTGAAGCTTCTAAGTTTCTAAGCATTGCCGCGTGGTGGGGGTTCCTTCCTCAACATTCACCATGTGTACTTCCTTGTTTTTTCCATCACCCATTTTATCTTTTACCCTGTTAACAAGGTGGGCAAGTTCCCCAGAGTTGACTGCTTACTCAATTCTCTTTTTGAGTTGTAAGCAATCATTGGTATGATGGCCCTTTTCTTCATGGAACTCGCAAAATTGAGTACAATTTTCATTTCTTTTCCTCTTGGGCAGGGGTCTTGGCGGTCGGAAGCTATGCTTAACTTTTTCGGTGGAAAGTATTTCATGAGGAGTTTTGGTTAAGGCTGTCAAGTTCACAGCCTTGTCTTTGCTTGAAGGGTTCCGACCTTCAGACCTTCGAGGGTCTGAGCTTCGAGAGCGTCTATCATAAGAATTGTAGTTACCTATTCGGTTGGGGCTGTTATGCCTCCAGCTGGGACCCCTCTTTCTTTGCTCCTTAATGTCAACCGCCTCTTCTCCCCTGATGTGAGCTTCAGCCCTTTCAAGGGCTTCTTCCAAGGTCTTGGGCAGGCACTTGTTAAAGTCCCTGGTGAGGTACTTATAGATGATTGCATTCATGAAGCCTGCAACCCTCATCTTCTCGTCAGCTCCCACATACGTCAAACCTTCTTTTTTGTACGTCTCGATGAAATCCCTGAGGCTTTCATCATCCTTTTGTTTGATTTGGAAGATCACAGTGGCATCCTTTACATATCTCCTTTGTTGTGAGAAATTGGTCAAGAAACCCTTGCTTAAATCATTGAAGGTTCGAATGCTTCGGGTTGGTAGATTATTGAACCGGATCCGAGCGGACCCTACGAGGGTTTGCATGAACATTAAACAACATTCAGTGTTGGACCATTTCTCTATCCTTGTTGCCCCTGTGAAGATCTAGAGGTGATTTTCTGGATCTTCGGTTCCATCGTATATTCCTATGTGACAAGGCATCTTCATCCTGGTTTGGAAATCATAATCAACAATTTACTGAGAAAAGCATGACAAATTGCTTGGTTTGTATGGTTTGGCCAAATCCTCTTCCGTTCTTGTGCCCAGGTTTTTGTTAGCATTCTCTTGAGTGGCTAGCACCTGGCTAATGAAGTGCACCCAAGGGAAGCTTGCCATCATTTGGGCCATCATTTGCGGCATAAGGTTGAAGCCCTGAACGCTTTCATGTGCAGCTACATAACTTGTCCCTGCAGGAGCACTCATGACGACACTTTGTGCTAATGGGATGATAGATAGGATTTGTTCCCACGTGGTGGTTGCTGGAGGTGGAAGGCTTGCAACTGGAGATTGTAACAACTAGTCCAAAGTCAACTCGTGCCCCAATGGTGCACTGGTTCCCACTGGTTGAGAAGAAAATAGAGGGAAAGATGTTGGATCTGGCCTTGCAAATGTATATGGACTGGGATTCGGAGGGGGATGGCTAGGACCAGCTTCATTTCTAGACACGGCTGGCTTTAAGCTCGTGAAAGGAAGAACAGGTGGCCCTGATGACAATGCCGGCTCTGGCTCGTCATAATCTAGCCTTATTCTTACCCCTTTATCCCTTTCCCTGTTCACGTATTGGTTAAGGTGAGACCATAATTGTAGGAAATTGTTAGCGAATCCCTCCGGTGTGAGGTTAATACGTGTGGGAGTGTTGGATGCACCGACATTAGTAGAAGGGACTCCCGAACGAGACGGAGTCGGTGTCTCAAAGGAGAGGAACTTGGGGTATGTTGCTCCTGTTGGAGTGCTCCCCGGTTTTGAAAACGAAGTAGGTATAGCCACAGGAGTTTGGCTAGTGTTGGGGGTAGAGGTACGTGGAACTTGATTTACCTCTCCCGGAGATTCTCCTTCAGACATGTTGATTTCAGAAAGAATGGAGCTACACTACTAGTCTTTTTGAGAAGAATAAGCGGCGTAGCCCCACGGTGGGTGCCAACTTGTTGTTATAACAAATACGAGACCGAGAGTAGTGGACATACTAGTTAGGCAAAAGGCTTCAAGGGTTGAAGTTTGCTTAACGCAGGTCGTGGGGTCCCCCTACGTTTTCTAGACGTAGGAAGAGGTTCACTAGTTATGTTATTGTTCACTTGAGATCTTTGGCCGAAGAAGATTCAGCCTCGGATGCAAGGGCAAATGAAGTTGTGTTATTTGAAGTGGAGAAGAGAAACATGCATGAAGCAAGTTCTCAAGAGGGAAGAAAGAAGATCAGAGATCAAGGAAGATCCAGACTGATCGGAATGTCCGAAATGAATGATATGGAATGTATTTTATAGAGAAGGCTTCTTCCCAAAGGGGAAACCTTTGACTAGTGAACCTCTGCTGCAGTAGGGGACTTACCCATTTAGGGGTTGGAGGCTTCGGACCTGCGGATAAAAGGTTGTTCTCTTTTGCACTCGCCACTTTTGCGGCTTAGTGAAGAGTTGGTGGTTTATCAGTTGATGTGACTGATTACTATGCTTGTTCTCTTCTGCTTACAATGTCTCGCTGGTTTTGAACCCTTTAACCATTTAACATTTTGAGGTGTTACGTATTTTAGTCATATTATTGAGGCTTACGCTACCCCGTCATCAAGAAATAAAAACTTTTTATTTTTCAACTTCCAATATCACTTTGGAACATACATGCATGCAAACAACACTAGCTTGCAATATAAAGAAAAACAAAACCCCAAAGCTCCACCACCTGCCGGAGTTCCTGAACCTACTGGCCGGCAGCAAACGCTTCCTCAGGGAAGATCTTGGTGATCCCAGCAAGACTCTTGAACTGGATCTTTCCGGTCGGCGGGTCCTCAACCGTGATGTCATTCACCGGCGGCCACAACATCAACTCTTTAGCCTTCACTCCTTTGAGTTTCTTGATCCTCTTCTTCTCCACATAACCCGTGATCTCAGCATCATAACTAACCTGCTTTTTGATCAGCTTGAAGGTATGTTCGACCTTTTTAGCCTGCGAAATCCACATGTAACCGGTGGTTTTGACAAACCCTACTTCGATGACGTCAGCAAGAGGGAGGAGACCTAATGGAAGACCATGTTCTTCAAGAATGGTGACTGCAAACTTGAGACCTTCTTGCTGGCCTTTTTTCACTATTCCTCCTTGTTTTGGATCTGCCATTGATGTTTGATTGATTGAAGGGTTTTTTGGTGAGTATTTGTGGGTTGTGATTATATGGTTTGGTTTGTTTTATAAGGAAGATTGTGATAATGAGACAACGTTGGTGGATGAATCGAGGTGATCATAACTTTGTAACGTTCACGGGTGATTTGCCGGCTGGCATTACTATATTCATTTTCTTATATTGTAGTAAAATAATGTTATGATTTGAAGTTTTTGTTGTGAATAACCATGATCTTTGGCAACAACGATCGACGTCCCAATTCGGGTTCGTGAGTCCATCGAGTCATTAAATCATTTGTGAAGTTATCGATCACTTAGTTAACCTACTGAGCTCGTTGTTTTGCATTCGCCTCTTTTAGATGTTGGGAGGGAGGATTAATTTACCTAATTTACTATGTCATATTTTGAACCTAACTACATATCGAACCGAACGTTTTATTAGTCTGTTGGTCGTGTTGGATATTAAGAATCGAATGACATAATGATTTATAGACATAGAAGATAAAAAAAAAATCAGTACAACTTAGTTTAGACATAAAAGAAATATATATAAGAGAATTAGGCTACGATGTAAGGGTCATGGTTGGGACATTATTCGTCACGTAGTAACATGAATGGAAGACTATACCATCCCCTTCCCTAATCCACCATGGTTTGCATGGATTAAACCATGACAACCATGGTCCTCCTTTCCAATTTTCAAGTAATCATTTCTATTTTCTTTACACAAAGATAAATTAAAAAAAAAATAAGAGGATAGTGTTATAGTCAATGTTTTCATAACCGGACCGGCTATCGAAACGGATGTCTTACCGGTTCACTGGTCGAACCGGGTTTAAGAACCGGATGACATAATTAATAATATAAATATTTAAGAAAAAAGAAATAGAGAAAAAGTATATAAATAATTCTAAAAACAATAAAATTAATACTCCGACGTCAAATGAAAATAAATCACATTTAAGAAATTGACTTTTGTCAACTTCGTCTTCCCCAAGACTTGCAGAACACCTCCATTTAAACAAATGAGATACCTCCATTTAAAATAAGCTTGTATCTTTTCTTTAACAAGTCAGGCAAACCTTTTCGCCGGAACTACTTGTCATTAGGATGATGATTTCGCCAGAGAAGCAAGTCGCCGGAATGGGGAGAAGCACGTCGCCGGAATGGGGGCTGTAGTCAAGATGTACAGAAACAGAAGTAGCACCCACACCGGCCCAAACTCTCCCACCGGATCTCATGGCGAACCGCCGGTCACCGGCCAGACCGCCGGTCTGATGCACGAACGGTCTGAACAAGCGAACCGGCCCGGCGAAGCTTCCGACTCCCGGCCCAACCGGTCCGGCCGGCCGGTCCGGTCCGGGTCTGAAAACGTTGATTATAATCATGACCACACCCTTAGGGTAGTTGTTTTGAATTTTGAATTAGAGATGTTTGACATGGCACTGACATGGAAGGTCATGGTATCATGAGGGTCATGACCACATCCTATAGCCTTATAGTGGCGTGAGAAGTAGAGGAGTAAGGGTAATTTAGTCCTTTCTCACTTAAAACAACTCCGCATGATTTTCAAACGGCTATAACCCTTTCGTACGTTAATATTATTAAAAAATATTACACCACGAGCATTTTATTCTCTTTAATTCGAGCAGTCTATTACGTTAGTTTTCTTAAAAAAATTATAGAATTTTGAATACCCATTAGTCCATTACGTGATTACGTGATTTTAAATACCCAGCATATGACTACGTAATTTTGAATATCCTGATTATGCATTCAACAAAAACCATTACGTGATTACACATTTAATATTAATCAATTACCTGATTGCACATTCATTATGATTTATTATAACCCATGTTATTATAATTATGTTGATTACGTGATTACATACGCTGCGTGATTATACATTCAACAAAAAACCATTACGTGATTACACATTTAATACGTGATTAGACCTAAAATATTATGTATTATATGTTTTGTTTTTACATAATTACGTAATCACTTAGTGAAGTTTCACATAAAATATTATAATGAAATCACGTAATCATGAAATGGCTATTAAAATATAATGTAGTCACGTAATAATATATAGTCAATATTTGTTACGTAATTAAGTAATCACTTACTGTAGTTTCACATACTATAATAAAATAACGTAATGGGTATTTAAAATCACGTAGTTATGTGGTGGGTATTCAAAATCACGTAATCACGTAATGAGTATTCAAAATCATGTAAATTTAAAAAAAAACTATTGCAATAAACAGCTCGAATTAAAGAGAATGAAATGCTCATAAATACTGTGTAATTTTTTTTAAATATATTAACATACGTAAAAGTTATAGTCGTTTGAAAATCAAGAGGGGAGAATGGGGGGGGGGGGGGGAGAGTTCAAGTGAGAAAGGACCATAATAGCATTCCTCTATTTGTTTCTTAAATTGTTTGAACCTCGTAATTACAAAAATGCCACGGCCTAGTTTTGAGTATGCTTCGTACAAAATTCATCTCTTGTACAGAAGCCATGCTCGAGAATTATATGTTTTGTTACTATTTCTTAACTAAATAAAAAATTAAGTACTATAATATTGATAAATTTTTTAACGATCAACAAAAGCAAATGGAAAAAGGTCATCCATGCGGCCACGCCCGTGAGCGCAGATGACACTAGTGACCCGACTCGCCACCAATACAGAGGAAACCCACCGTCGAATGCCTACCGTGGTAAAACCTCCATCTCAACCTAGAGCAATTTTGCTCTCCAAGCAAGACTTGGGTTGCCAATGCACCATAATTCAACATGTATATGGCAAGCATGTAGCAAGAAAATTTTTAAATGCTTTTTGGGTTTAACCTACAAAACATGGGTTGGGTGTGCGATAGCAAGGTTTCACGATCCTTTTTTGGGTGTGTGTGTGTGTGGGAGGGGGGGGGGGGGGGGGGCAACTTTCCATGGAGAAGTCATTGTGAAGGGTTATGTGGAGGCAGCCTTGACCTTCTAAGATGATAATGTTCTTAGATCAAAAGTAAATGAAGGATTAAAAAATGTTCCCTTGTTTCCTACTTTTTACCTATTGGCTATTGAACCAAGCAAATAGCTGGTTAAGATGACAAGGGGTCAAATTCATAAACAATTTGAACTTTGTAATTTGCAAAGAACAGATGTTAACTTTCTATTTTGTTGCACTATCTTTTTGAAACATGGGCAGGGACAGAACCAAGTGAAAGTTTAGGTGTGTGTGCGTCCATTTCCAAAAAAAAAAATTAGTGTATCTTATATCTTGGATTAGCTTATGAACATATGTATCCTTGACCTTATTACATTTTTCAAAAAGCTTTAAGATTTCTATCTTTTGTGTCTTTTTAAATGATATTAGGATAAGGGTTATTGGATTTTATCACCCCCAACTATCTTTTGTTTCTTTTCACAGCTGCGTAAAGCGATCGAGAGTTGCGAGTGCGAGTAGCGATTGCGAGTACATGGCAAATAGTATAGCGTGCGAGTGTTCCGCGATTTGTTAGCATTTTGAGATAAGTGTGCAGTGCGAGTTGTGCGTATTGATCAAAGAGAAAAGCGAATAAATCTTCAAAATCGAACATATAAACATGTAAAACCACATAAAACACATAAAATCACACATAGAATCGAGGAATCCACAGAGTCGGCGGTAACGAGTTCATAATCGAAACACATAAACACATAAAATCAGGATTGGACCGTCTGGGTGTTTAGACATCGACTAACCAAAGTGTTTCGACTATTCTCAAGGACTTCGAGTACACGTTTTGGCCTAAGAGACTGTGCTCTCTCGCCGCCATACGACGAATGGCACGCATCCTTTTGGTTACTACGTGAACTGAGTCGTTGGAATACATCGAGACTTTGGTGAGAGTTTTGTAAAACCAACATAAAGAGCGGAAGGAGTCATCAAGATTCGGGTTTCACCCCTAACTTAACGACTGCATCCCTGTTTGTGTGATAAAATCATGAGATAGAGAGCGAAAATCTGCATCGAAGTATGGATTTCACTCCTGATTCAACACAAATTCTCGTGTTTATAGTAAAAAAATGTGTGTCGGGCGAGCGATTTTGTCGAGAGTTTGCGGTTTTCACACCTAATCTCGACCAAATCACTTGCTTACGCGAGTATTTTCGAAAATCGTGTGTGTTACCAGCCTTAGGAAAGGTTGTCCTTGAGCGAAGCAGTAGTATGCGATGTCCGCGCAAGAGTTTAGAACCAGCGAGTTCGAGCGAGAATATCAACTAAGCTCGTACAAAACCCCTACTAGGTTTGCACAAGTCGGTTTGTTGGTACTTAGACTATAGACTTGGTCGTTTCTAAGACATCGACCCGGACTAGGTCGAGTATTGCCTAATTCCCTATAGTTATGGCTCTGATACCAATCTGTCACACCCCAACCGATGGAGGAAACATCGGAGCGCGGCACTGAGCAAAACAGATTGTCCAGGAGAAATCCATAACAACTATGTTACAAATATTTTAATGTTACGTCCCATACCATAACATATCAAGCAAAATAGTTATTACAGACATAGTATCTCAAAGACAAATAAATTGTTCCGACAACTCAGAATTAAATGTGACGTTTCTAGACCTCCTAACTTGATTTCCATAACAACGAGCATAGCATAAGCATCCTAAACACCTGTCACATAAGTTAAAATAGAAGTCAATACATATAGTGTAAAGGTGAGCATACAAGTTTAATAGTATAATAATAGCGAAAACGATTTACGCATAACCAGCATGTAACACGTAGAAATGTGAAGCAAGTAGGTTATCGACAATGAAATATGCATAGACATAACTGCGAGTTGTAGAATGCGCAACACATATCACCACTGTGACACGTAAAGAAATACCCTTTACAACCCCTGTCCACGACAGGTGCTGAGTCCAAACTATAGTACTATCATTGCTAAGGTGTCAGGCAACAATCACTGTGTAAACATAACATACAAGCACTCATCGAATAATACATATAACATGTGAGAGCGGTTAGTGTATAAAAAGTGGATGCGTTGTGTGATTGATGTGATTTGATATAGGTAACGTATGTAACACCCAAAAGTGTGTAAAGCAAAAAGGGATCGAGTATACTCACAGTTCGTGTTTACTAAATAAACACAAGCTTGGATTGAAGGGAGCGCTGGAGAGATTAGCCTGATCAGATTACGACAGTATAAGCATTGAACAGCGTGAAATAGCGTGTCAGTGGGATAAGTGACGAAGGGTGATCCGATCAGATGACCGTCCGGACGGATGACCATTCGGTTGGATAGTCATTCGTTTGGGAAGGATGTGTTTGTGTATGAACTTTGAAGTTTTCGTTGTAGCATTTATATAAATGAGAAGTGTTTCTACATATCAGGTCATCCGGTCGGATGGTCATTTGGACGGATGACCGTTCGATCGGATGGCCCGTCATTGAAACTGATATTCTTTGAAGTTTTGCAAAAAATTGTTTAAGTGTTTGAAACCACAGGTCACCTGGACGAATAGTCGTTTGATCGGATGGTGATCCGATCGGATGGCTATCCGATTGCGCAACCCGTTCATTTGAAAACTTGTAAAATCAGCTTAGAAAGTTTGCGGTTTGACGTAGATGGTATGACAACGTGTCGAACAAACGAAACCACATCAGGCCCAACTCATCCGGTTGGACGGGAACCACCTCGTTCGATCCGAACCAGCTGTTCATGATGGGTTTCATGTTCAACCCATGAATCGGTTGTCTCTCCGTTAGTAATCCGTTCTCACACTGGCACCTCACTAGAGAATGCGTAGAAGGCCCGAATGAGCTCAGATTCTATCGGTTTTAAGTGAAAAGTTGAGAATGTTGGAGAGGAGTTTGAATCTAGTTGAAAATGTTTAGATTTAGGTGAAATCAGTGTTTAAACATTGTAGAAATCCTTTAGATCTGAGTTGTTCTTGGTGGAATAAGGTCACACTTTGGTGTTCATGAGAACCAACGATGACATCATCCTAGAACAGCCCAAATCCATAGATTTCATGGTGAAAAGTTGTGATTTGATGGTGAAATTGGTGAGAAAGGGTGTGTAGATCAAGGAAGTACAAGATTTGGGATGAAAACTTACAAGAATCGCGAGGAATCGAGAGAAAAGCGGCTGAGAATGCGAAGGGTCGGTGGAGAGCTGTCACATCACGTGAACAATGATGTGACATGTGAGTATTTATAGGGGAAGGAGAGAAAGTCGGTGCAAAGGAGACTGGTCGGATGGCCATCCGATCGGATGGCCATCCGATCGAAGGGTCATTAGATCAGATGGCTCGAGTGGGTTAGTTTCTGACTTCCGTTTCGTGTGTTGAGCGTTGCGATGCGTTTAAGCGAGTTGGGAGTAAGCGATGCGATAGTTTTTAAATAATAGTTATGCAAATAACATAACTAGCATATAACAACATAAGTAACCTTGCGTTTCCAGTTCACGATGAGATTGCGTTGTGATAGAGTTGCGATTGCGTTTGCGATTAACACCTTTAACAAAATTAAACATGCATAAATAACACATAATAGCACACACGCGTAAAACAATATCCATAACTGCGATTCGAGTTGCGATGAGATAGCGTTTATTGCATTGTTACTTCACATAATCCAACTAAAATAACATAAACTAAAGTATCGATTATCGAGTCGGGAAGTACAAGTAATGATTGAGCAAGGAATGACATATCGAATTAACAATCTTTTCTTCCTTTGACTTTGACTTTGACTTGTACTTTGACTTCAAAAAGTCGGGTTGTTACATTTGCTGAGTTGGAGATGATTACGTAGCGATGATGTGTCACTAAACCTCATCTCCATCTTTATAACACAGACAAGTCCAATAAAAACCCTAATTTCCTTCTAATCATCTGGGTTCTCTTCGATTCATCGCCTTTGAAACATATGTGTGAATCGATTCATGGCCAACTTAAGCATAAGTTCTAATCGACATGAGCTCCTCTTCGAATTCTTCATGGAGTGTGAACCGAACCCCTAAATTATTCAAGGTCGATTTGGATGGAAACTTATATTCTCATCATGAAATTGTTGTTGTTCTTCGCATGGCTGGTCCAAAAAGTGTTCGAAATGGTGATCGATTTTATGGTTGCCCTCAATGGTTGTAAGTTGTTTAATTATGTATTGAACTTAATTTGCTGTTGAAACTGAAGTGGGAATATTGGTTTGTAGTTATCCGATTGCAAGTTCTTTATGTGGAAACAAAATTTTGACAAATTTTTCGAAGCTTATTCAAACTGCAGTTCATGTCCAGTAAGTTACGAAGAGTTGAAGAATGAGAATTTGTAATTGCAGAACAAGTTGTTATTAGAAGAGAACAAGATACTGAAGATACAAATTCGTGGAAAAAAGTCTATGTGGAAGCAACCATTTGTGTTTACTATGTTTTTTGTCATTGCCATATGGATGTACATGTTGAAGTAGTGATTTAATTTGGTTGTACGGTATTGAACTTATGAATGAAAACCAGAATTCCCTTGTTGCCAATGACAGTTATTTGTGTTGACCATGTTTTTTGCCGTTGAAAGTTGGTTTGTTGACCCATGTGCAGCAATGGTTTGTATTGACCCATTTACAGCAGTGGGTAATGACCAAAACCAAACTGTTTAATGACCAAAACCCAAACTGTTTAATGACCAAAACCAAACTGTTAAACGACCAAAACCAAACTGTTTAACGACCAAAACCCATATGCAGCAGTGGTTTGTAATGACCAAAACCAAAGTGTTGTCTATTGACCTAAACCAAAGTGTTTTGTAATGACGAAACACCAAAGTTGGGTCTATTCACCAAACCAAACTGTATTGACCCAAACCAAACTGCATGTATTGATCCAAACCAAACTGCAAGAAACTATATTGACCAAACCAAACTGCAGCAAACTGTATATAGTGACCAATATACCCTTGCAGATGACAAAACTTATATATAACTGATGTGTATATACCACAACAATATAATTACCAATACACCCCTGCAGATGACAAAACTAATATACATGACTGTTGTATATATACCATTATGGTATAATGACCAATATACCCATGCAGATGACAAAACTTATATATATCACTGCTATGTATATAACACTGTGGTATAATGACCAATATACCCCCGCAGATGACAAAACTTATATATATCACTGCTGTGTATTTACCACTATGGTATAATGACCAATATACCCCTGCAGCAGTAACATTAATTTACCGAAAAATGATATAAAAAATTAAGTCATTACATAACATTAAGTCATTACAAAACATAGAGTCACTACATAAGATTAAGCCTAAATGATTCTTGTTCAAAACAGGCAATACAAAACATAAGTCACTACATAAGATTAAGCTTAAATGATTCTTGTCCAAAACAGGCAATAGAAAATATAAGTCAAACTTTGACCAACTAAGTACAGCCTTCTCTATTTCCCTTCCCTCTTGGTCATCCTCTTTTAGCTGATTGTTTACTTCCTCTTTGACTATTGGGTTGACTGTTGAGTTGAGTGGTCTGTTGGGTTGACTGTTGAGTTGACTTTCTCTTCTTTATGTTCCCCTTCTGTCTTTTTGACCCAGAATCAGCTGTGACCAATAAAAACACAGTAGTTAGCATAATTTGACATATACAACAATTGAAATAAAAGACTAAACCTCATAAATGTACACCTGTATTCATGTTTCATTTTTCAGTACATTTTTTCTTGTTATGACCTCTTGCTCCACAAATACCACAAGTCATTATATCCCATACTTAGTTAGTTTTCCTGGCCTTTATGGATCCTCATGAAGGTCGCTCTTTCTATTCTTCTTAGGCTTACCAGGAGCAACTTTTATTGGAGGTGGATCCATTTGATAATCAATCTTGGGCCAATACTTTTCACTAGGCAATGGAGGGATTGTGAAGTCATAGATCTTCATGTATGTATCTTTGTGGTAACATTGGTCCACATAGTCTTCTGCATTCTTATGTAAAAACCCAGCCACAGCACACATATGCTTACATGGATATCCCCTAAGTTCCCACTTTCTACATGTGCAGGTTTTATTATCCAAGTCAACAGATACCCAACTACTTCATTATAGTCACTATCATCACTGTCATCACCATGTTCTTTGTTTATATCCACTGAAACCCTATCAGTTGACTTAGCAGACTTTTTGGATTGGGCTTTTTGTTCATTGGGTTGGGCAGCTGGATTAGTGGGCCTGAACAGGAGTGGACTTCATCTGCCATTATTGGACCTTGTTGGATAAGTACTTCCATAAATGGTTCAGTCCACTTCAAAACCTTAACAGCCAAGTCCAAAACATCTTTATCATTCTCAAAGTGATGAAGTCCCCCATCATCAGCATCCAACCCATACATATGCATGTCCCTAGAACTGTAAAAACCTGATTCAATTGCATAATCTACTAGTTCAAAGTATGAAATGTCGTCTACATCTATTCTAACAAGCCTTGATTCACCTCCTATATACCGTGGTTGACCAAATCCTACTTCAATGTAACCACCATACCAAAGCATAACATCGATTGTTTCCAACATCTCAAAACAATGCCTAATTTCAAGATTTCTGATAAGTCGTACCTTCGTTTCGAGATATTAGGGCTTCATTCTTCAGTGTTCATCATCATCGATTAGGTTAGATCACTGATAATGAGCTATGCAGGGTTTTATAAGTGGGATATAGTGACACTTCATCGCCACGTAATCTTCTCCAACTCAGCAAATGTTGATGTAATTGATGTGGATACGGCTCGTTTCAGTTCGCCTGCATTACAAAATGAAGACCGAAGCGCGATATCCTCCATCGAGTTTCGGATCAATCATGTCCATGTTACTGTGTTCTGCATGTTGCTGATCAACTGTTTGCTGTTGTGTGTATTATAGTCTGCATGAAGACAACCTGTTCCACACAAGACTCACAAAGAATGGTAACCAGACCTTGAATGCAGCTAAAAACCTGGTTCACGAAGAACCCATCATAGGCGAAGAACCAAAGGGACGAAGAACTGCATGGATTATAACCTGCCAGCCGAAGAACATTCCCCACGAAGAACCATAGTTATACGTTGTTATATTGTTCGCTGAAAGTGGTCCACAAAGATCCCAATGTTCTTCGTGGTAAATCATTCTTCGTGGGCTTCATGTTGGGCCCAATAGGTTTTTCGTAAGTTGTGGATAGGTTTGAGTATAAAATGTAGCAGGTTGCAAACAGATAAGGCAAGCACACACAAAGAGGATATAGTGAGCACTTCAGAGAGTTTGAGATCTGTCTTGTAATCTTTGAACTGTAACTTTTCTGAATGCAATATAAGTGAGCTTTGAAGTTTAATATTGTTCTTGTGTGTGTGTTTCTTGTCTCGGTTGCATACCCGCTTGGATTCCGCACAACCGAGTGTGTTCGGTAACAAGGATAGGTTGTTCTAGATCCTCCTCTAGTGGACCTACAACAAACGAGTGCCACGTCGGACAAAAACACAGTTAGTGGATATTTGTTGATGCATATTTTGTGTCTCTAACTTGTTCTTTATTAGCGTTGTATTTTACGGTCTTTTACTTATCGAGTCTGTATTCGTCAGTCTACCAAGTCGGATATCCTCCTATCTAACTTTGGTCCGACAGTTTGTCTCTTTGGTATGTAATATGAAACTAATGCATGTTGCATGTAGTTGGTAGATTATGTCTTGTGTGTGTTTATTCAAGTCTGCTGCAAACTATTTGACAGTTTGCAGCTTATCTGTCTTGCAGCCCTCGACGAAAGACCCATCTTTCGTCGTTCTTGTGTGTGACGAAAAACCTCTTATTCATCACACTATGTTTCGTCTTGAACATTGACGAATAACATGGTTACTCGTCGACCATGGTTTTTCGTCAGACCCTTTATGTCTTTCGTCGACATTGGGTTGGGCTGCCTATATAAACAACACTTGGACTTCTGTGTGAAGTTATAAGAGCATACCCTACTGTGAGTTTATCTTCAAACATTGTGTGTATGTGTTTGATGCTGATCTCATCCGATTAATCAATAGACTGTGAATCTTTGGTTACTTCGTGTTCTTGTTATATTCTGTGTTTGGTTTTGCATCGTCATGGGGATTTCGCACTCGTGACCGTGTTTGTTATAAACAGGGATTTGGTTTCGTAATCGATCCTCCGAAAACGGACCTACAAGTGGTATCAGAGCATTGGCTCTTATCCTTGTTTAAAATCAAACATAGTTGTGTTCTCATCAAGTGTTGTTTGTGATTTTTCAGATTTGTGTTCTTCAAAAACTTTCATAATTTTCTGAAAAATACCTTAAAATCTGTTAGATCTTGTTGTTTGCTAAATGTTTTATCAAAAACCTTGTTAGATTGCATGTTTGCATGGTAAAACTGGGTTTTCTTTGAAAGTTTAAGCAAATTTGTGTTTCAGAAAATTTCTCCGGTGAAAAACCTTGGCCGGAATCTTCATATCTTCAAGTGTTCTTCAAAGTGTTCTTGAATTTTAAAATTAAAAGAAAATTGATAATTGATTAAAATATATGGTACACCATGTTGGGTTGGTAAGGCAAGGTGTATTGTTAGGTTGAACGTGTGTCTGTCAGTACAAAAGTGATAAGATTTACTTTTTGAAAAATCTCACCAACTCTCTGTGTCTGTGACCATCTTTGACGAAAAACCCAAGCGACGAATTACCTAGTATTTCGTCAAAAGTAACTTCGACGAAAAACCCTGTTTTTCTTAAAAGTGCTGTTGAGTTTTTCGTGGCAAGTGTTTTTGAAGAAAAATCATTTTTCGTCTGAATAGGGATTTCGCCGTAAACCTATTTTTTCGTGGGGTCACTTGTTAAAATTTCAACAGAAGGTTTGCAAAAGTATTTTAACAGTTTCTTTTCAAGTGTTTAACTAGGTATTCTCTTTTATACATCAATCATGAGTACGAGTCCATGGGATTGGAGCACATGCCCAACCCCAGGTCAATATAAAACCTCCGCAGTGGCTTGGATAAGGAATGTTATGCCACAACAATCTATTAGTGCAAGTCAATGGGCATGCGTGACAAATCAAAATCAAAGCATTCAGAATCTGTTATTAAGTGAGAGTGAAACGGGTAGCAACAATCGCCCGCCAAAGCTGAATCATATGAACGACTATCCATCTTGGAAGGGTCGTTTTCATACTTATGTTCTAGGGTAAAACACCAAGTTATGGACGTGCTTCACTACGCCATATAACACAGCTCTTGAAGAAGCAGGATCAAATGCGGCGACCTTGGCTAATATGTTAGAAAACGACAAAAAGGCATATGATCTGGAAAAGAAGGCGTTTGCTATTCTTACACAAGCACTTCACAAAGACATCTATCATCAATTCAGTTATTGTACTAGCACAAAAGCCTCATGGGACGCCTTGGTAGCAAGAGGAGAAGGGAATGCGGCTACAAGAAAGACACGCCACGATTTGTTGAAGAAGGAATTTGAAGCATTTCAATTCATGGAGAATGAAACATTAAATGATATGACAACTCGTTTTTATCATTTAATTAGTGAAATGTATTCTTATAATGTTATTGCAACTCAACAGGAAATGGTTGCAAGGTTTGCTGATGCTCTACCCCCAAAGTGGAGTCCATTCATTGAACTGTTAAAGCATACAGGTGTTTTAGATACTGTTAGTATCTATGAGTTTGTTCAGAAGCTGGAACACAAGAATGAAGAAGAAATCCAGAGGTTAAACGGATTGCAGTTCCTCAAAATACGGAAATGTATCTTGGAGGGTTTAATCCTGCATCCAGTTCCAGTCAGCAACCAAAGCTACAAACAGCGTTTGTGTCCAATACAAGCTCCTTTCCCTTTCCCCAGTCAACTCCTCCTCAGGTTTTCGATCCAAGTGCCTATCTTCCACCAGCGCATGTTATTGATCAAGCTCACGCTCTTTCAAAACCTCAACTCGATCTGAGTGCCTGGCTCCCTAAACCCCAACCTCCACCTCAAGTTTCCACTACTCAATCTCAATTTGATCCAAGTGCCTATCTTCCTCCCTCACCACAACAAGCCCAATCACAACAAGCATGTTACAGTAACAACCCTCAACCCCAAAACCCCAACACAGTCAGAGTTGATACTTCAAACCTTTCGATGGTCAGCATAGAAGTGGCAAAGGAACATATGGAACTAATCAATACAATGGTCAGTGCCTATTGCGGATTGGTCGCAGGTCAAATTGGAAACATTAATTTGACCAATGAAGATTATCAACAGATAGACCGTCATGAAATGGAGTTAATGGATATTAAGTGGGCGTTCGCAAGTGCTGTTAGAAGGGCTAAAGATTATATGAGTCGAACAGGAAAAACTACCTTGGAAAGCAAGAAGGATACGAAGTACGGTTTCGATAAGGATGCATTTACATGCTTCAATTGTGGCGAAAAGGGTCACTTCAAATGTGAGTGCACTCGACCAAGCAAACAAGGCATTCAAAATCCCTTCCGAAATCAGACAAGTACTTCCAACGCAAATCAAGATAATCGTGAAAGAAGGATAGTAGCTATGAACAACACAACCAACCAAAACCAGTCTGGACCTTCAAACACCAACCGAGCGTTAGTCGTTCAAGCTGATGAAGGGTGTAACTAGTCAGTACAGTTTGGAGATGGTGATCAAGAAGGAGGGGGAACTGCATGTTATGCAAAAATCATCAATCACATCAAGCATGTTCACAAAGAAGAGTTCTCTGAAAGTGATGATAGTTCGGGTTATAGCGGCAGTTCAGATGAAGAAAGCTCAAACGCGGGAGGTTATACTTCAGAATCGGATGTGAAGGAAGAGATGAAATCTGATGTTGATGACCTATTAAATGAAGTTGAGGAGTTATAGTGTCAGAAATCTATTCTGATAATGAAGGCTGCTATCGCATCAAAGGAAATGGAGAAGTTCTTCTCTGAAGATGGATCTTTTTCTTATCAGACTGCCTTTATGGCAAATGTCTCAGCCTCGACAAGTCAGGTAAATTCCGACACTCCCACTCCTAGTGTATGTAATTTGTGTGCAGATTTGAAACTTGAATCAGAAAAGATTCATAGTCACAATCAGAGTTTGGTTATTGAGCTGTCTAAATGCAAAGAGGCAAACATGGCTGTAGCTCGAAATGAAAAGGATTTTAAATCAGTAATAGAAACTTTAAAGAAAAGTGTTTCGAATTGACAAAAACTACAAACAAATTGGTATTAATAACTACATTAATATCATTGAGGAAACAAAGAAAGAGCTAGCCATAGCAAAATGCGAGCATGATGCAATCAAGATCAAATTGGAGAGTTATTCTAACTCCCGATATGTGCTTGATCACATCATAGGCGCTCAACAGCTGAAAGGGAACAAGAAAGGTGTTGGGTATAAGTCGTGTCCGCCTCCTTTGAGACACAACTATACTTGAATGCCCGATGAAGAGGAAATGCCTTGTTTTGAACCAAGTGTGCCTCTTGATTATGAGGAAGTTACTTACGGGATTAGGGTTCAAATCGGACAGTTCCTCGAGTAACTCATCTGAAGAAACAGAAACTTCAACATCGACGCATCAAAGTGCTCCAATTATTGAGGACTATGATTCGTCTGATGATGAATCAGATGTGAGTGATCAGGATAAATCACTTGATAAGTCAAAGAATCTGTGTCTTCCGTTAAGAGTAATAATTTGTTGTATACATTGGTCGGGTGATGCTAAAACTTATTCAGACAAAGAGTTTCCAATTAAAACGTCAATCCATCTTTGATTGATAAAGTTTTTGAAGATAATACCAGTAAGTTTTTGGGAAAGACGATCCCGGGAGTTGTTGTAACTCAGTGTGATCCTATTCCAAAATCTGAAGTTAGAAAACAATTTGGAAATCAAAGATTGCTGACAAAGCAACAACCTATTGCTTCTAAGGGTAAACAGCAAGAACAACGAGCTCAAAAGCCTAAAGTTTCTCAATCAAAGTATGAAACAAACGGAGCTCATTACAAGAAGAAAGCTGTGATGTCAAATTTGTAGCATCAAAAGGTACTGATAAAATTGAGACTTTTGAAAATAAATCAAATACCGATTTTGTGCAACAAGTCAAAATTTTAAAACGTAACAGTCAAAACAACTACACCCAACACACAGATGGGTGTGATGAAGTAACAAGTACCTCTGGTTCTACATGTTTGACATCTGTTCGTCAATCGGAATCTCCTAAGTTTGTTGAAAGGAGAACTTGTTTTAAATGTGGGAAGTTTGGACATATTATCAAAAACTGTACAAATACTCCCAAAGAAAAATTTGTTGAGAGAGCCCCTCCTGAAAAAGGTCACCAACAATGTCGTTCTGTTTCACCAATACATGATAAGCGAACTGTTAAAGAACAAGAAACAAAACAACAACGCCAAAATGTCAAGACAGTAGAAAAGGCTTCAAAATCGGAAGTCAAATCTGTAAAAAAGGAACCAAGTTCATCACAACTGTTAAAACCAGAAATTTCAAAATCTTTTCATAAAACTCAATCTGGTAAACAAAATCAGACTTGGAAACCTAAAACGGGTGAAGGTTCAGGGGGAGGTGCTTTATTTCAAAATCATCAAGAAATCGAGATCACATTTCGTGATGCTCAGGGACGACCCAAGACCACTAAGGCTTGGGTCCCCATCCTCAACTAATCATTGAATGAAATGTGCAGGATGTTCCAGTAGGAACTATTAATAGTCATTGGATTGTTGACAGTGGAGCATCTAGGCACATGACGGGCGACTTACGGCTTCTTTATGATGTGAAAAACATTAGAGGAGGTTATGTCACATTTGCTGGAGACAAAGGCGGATATATCACTGGATAAGGAATGATCTCCAATGGTGTTGTATGTTTCGATAAGATCAATTATGTACGTAAAATTGATCACAATCTTCTGAGTGTTTCGCAGATCTGCGATAAGAAATTCACCGTGCATTTTGATGATGCCAGTTGTTATGTGCTGAAGCCTGGATTTAAAATTCCTAAAGAATGGATTCTCTTATCGGCTCCAAGGGTTAATGATCTTTATATTCTTGACATGAGCCAAGCGATTACGACATCTGCACAAGTCACATGTTTTGTCTCGAAACAATCTTGTGAATGGTGTGCCTGTGAAGAATTTTCATCTACAAGATGTCTGTGTTTCGTGCCAGAAGGGAAAGCAAATGAAGAGGTCTCACCAGATTAAGAAAGTCAACACTGTTAGCATGCCTCTTGAACGTCTTCATATGGACCTCTTTGGACCTATGAAACACAAGACAAACTTTGGGGATGCGTATTGTCTGGTGGTTACTGACGACTACTCTAGATTTTCTTGGGTATATTTTATGGCACACAAGAGTGAAACTCCTGAAATCCTCAAGAATCTTCTTACTCTTCTAGAATATTTGTACTCATTGAAAGTGAAGAGGATCCGAAGCGACAATGGCACTGAGTTCAAAAACCATATAATGGATGATTTCTGTACTTCAAAGGGCATTCTTCATGAATACAGTTCTCGCTACACTCCATAACAAAACGGTGTCACTGAGAGGAAGAATCGAACGATAATAGAAACTGCAAGAACGATGTTGGTAGAGTTGGAGCTTCCTGTTCAGTTCTGGGGGAAGGCTGTGTTTACTGCTTGCTACACGTTAAACAGAGTTCTCACAATTAAAAGGCATGATAAAACTTATTTCAAACTGTTACACAAAAGGAAACCGGATATTTCTCACTTAGAACCTTTTGGCGCTCCATGCACTATGATTGAGCCACACGGAAACTTTGGACCCAAAGCTATCGAGGGTTTCTTCCTTGGATATGCTACTCCGAATTTTCGTGTATGGAATTTGGAAACCAAAAAGATTGAGGTATGGAATGAAGTAAAGGTTCAAAGGTATACTGATTCTGTTAGAGCTCCGGGTGATCCTTGGATGTTCGATTATGATGGGCTATTCGACTCCTTTAATCTGCCAACCTTTGACGAAGCATCTGCAACTGCTCAAATGATACTTGAAAGTGACAATGCGGCTGACTCGCCATTGGTGAGACCAATTATTGTTAACCCCCAAGCTTCTAATTCGGTTAACAACACGGTTCAAAATGAGGAATTTGAAGATGCTGCTGATTACAATGAGTCATCGGAAGATGATGAATACCATGATGCGAATGAAGGCTCTCCAGCTCCGGTTGCTCCTGTTCAAGGTGCTTCTGAAGTAACTCCTCATGTGTAGAATCTGGACACTGCTGAAGGAAATGCATCCACTTCTACGACGATGCCTGGCGTGGAATTGGTTGTTGATCTTAATCTTAATAATTTGGGTATTAATACTCGTGTTCCTGATATTCCTGAAATGAGAATTCATGATACTCATCCGCAACAGAATATTATCGGAGATGTCCAAAGTGGTGTGCAGACGCTTAATCACCTGAGAAACAACCAGAATGCTGGTTTGTATTCAGCCATCAGAGAATCTGGTCTACAAAATGATTGGTCCATCGCGTGTTATGTTTCACAAGAAGAACCAAAGTCTTGGAAAGAAGTTCTTAAGGATATTTCTTGGGTGGAAGCCATGCAGGATGAACTGCAACAATTTCAAAAGCTGGGTGTCTGGAAGCTTGTTGAGAGGCCTGAAAATTACAAGAAAATTGGCACACGTTGGGTTTTCAAATGCATAAAGGACGACCGTGGAGTAGTCATTCAAAACAAGGCGAGATTGGTTGTTCAAGGATTTCGTCAGATCGAAGGAATTGACTACAATGAAGTTTATGCACCGGTTGCACGTCTTGAGGCTATTCGGATCTTTCAAGCTTATGCTTCATTTAAAGGATTCAAGGTCTACCAGATGGACGTGAAAAGTGTTTTCTTACATGGTGTGGTTCAAGAAGAGGTGCACGTCGAACAACCTTCGGGTTTTGAAGATCCTATTCACCCTGATCGGGTTTGGTTGCTCAACAAAGCTCTTTATGGTTTACATCAAGCACCGAGAGCTTGGTATGCAACCTTATCTAATTATCTGCTGGAGAATGGTTTTCGGCGAGGTCTTATTGATTGCACTCTCTTTATCAAAGAACAAGATGGAGATCTTCTGTTGGTATAGGTATACGTTGATGATATCATATTTGGTTCAACTAATGATTCTTTGTGCAGGCAATTCGAGCGTGTGATGCAAGAAAAATTCAAGATGAGCGCAATGGGGGAATGAATTTCTTTTTGGGCCTACAAGTTCAACAAACAGAGTCTGGGATATTCATCCATCAGACTAAATATGTTGGTGACATCTTGAGCCGGTTCCAGATGTCTGACGCAACGCCCATTGGTACCCCACTTCCGCAGAATCACGGGATTACTCCGGACCTAAAGGGTGAAAGCATTAACTCTTCATACTATCGCGCAATGATCGGACCTCTGATGTATCTCATAGCCTCGAGGCCCGACATCATGTATCCTACATGCCTGCTTGCAAGATATCAAGCCAACCTGAAGGCCTCACATCTGGGAGCTGTTAAAAGGATTTTCCGCTATTTAAAGGGTTGCCCGGACACCGGTCTCTAGTACCCTAGGGATGATAGCTTCGACTTGATCGCGTACAGTGATTCTGATTTTGGTGGCTGCAAAATCGACGGCAAATCAACAACAGCTGGATGTCAATTCTTAGGAAATCGCCTGGTCACATGGCAGTGCAAGAAGCAGACCTGTGTTGCTACATCAACTTGTGAAGCTGAATACATTGCTGCCTCTAGTTGTTGCTCCCAAGTTTTGTGGATCCAACAACAAATGCGCGACTGCGGTTTTGAATTCCTATCTACTCCTAATTTTGTTGATAACAATGCTGCCTTACAGATCACTAGAAATCCTGTGCAGCATTCCAAGACCAAACACATCGAAATTAAATATCACTTCATACGTGATTGTTTTGACAAAAGACTCATCGATGTTGTTAAAGTCCACACCGATCACCAACGTGCCGACCTGTTCACTAAAGCTTTTGATAAATCACGTTTTGATTATCTTCTTTTGGTCAATGGCATTAAGGTGATACCCGAGTAAAACTTCTTTGGCTAATCTTTTTTGTAAATATTTTCTTTAAAAACTCTAAAAATACAAAAAGAATTTCATTTTCGTAACCTTTTCGCATTTTAGGGGGAGAAAATTCAAGAAAATACAAAAAAATTTGAAAAAGTCAAAAATCCAAAAATATGTCTTTACTTTCTGTCTTTACGTTTGAAAAATTCAAAACTTCAAAAAAATTAGAAAATCAAAAATGAGTTTCTTGGATAAAGGAAAATGATGAGATTCACTGGTGTGGTCGGTCAACTGTTCAAAAATGTAAAACAACAAAAATTGAGAAATGATAAGTATCTCTACTAATGATGTATCGGTAGGCTCACAATCAGATTAAAATGTGCAGGATGATACAAGCCTAACAGACTTCAAGTCAGGTGGGAACCATTCATTGGCATATGGTCTTGGTACCGAAATTTCGTTAGATTGATTGCCGAGGTTCTGAGATATACGGTCTTTATGCTGTCTTATCATCTGGGTATTATGGTTATATCTTTTATCGAAAAATAACGGAGACGGGTCTATATCTTCCATGATACTATACATACGTGTACATATTGATTCGACCTCAATAAGTGATCAACAATCACATGTCCAAACAAAATAAGTGATAATATATCACATTTATTCGGGAGTCAAGTTTGTCTCTCTGCTGTACGTTGTACTGACCTGTTCACGGACTTACTCATGTGCCCTCATACATCTGAAAATCAAGTTCCTCATCAATAAGTGATTCTATCACATAGGGCGTGTTTTCAATAAAAAATAAGTGAGTATCTCACATCTTTTATACGGTCAAATAGATGATAAGCGGTATACTCACCGGTAAGATGAACTCTCGTGCATACCTTGATACGGGAATGTGTCGTGAGTGGATGAACACCAACTTGTAAGTATAACCCTTACCGTAAATCGTATCTCTTAATTATGATTACATCTGATTAGTTTGAGCTTATGTGGAAAACAATATCGATAAGTGTGGTAGTATACTTATCCAAAGCTTTAAAAAAGAAATCATAAACCATGTTGACGAAGACTGTAAGCTGGTATGATTCTTTTTCCTTGAAACTCGCAAAAATTTTGACATTGTACAGTCGTTTTCTGCTTTTTATTGCTTGTCATTAGTTTACCGCACTTTAAATTCAGTTCTAGTGTAAGTTGTAAAGTTCGTTTTTGATTAGCCGAAGTTAAAACTTGGAGTTTTCTGCCGAAAAGCCTGAAACCGACTTCATAAAATGTCCTTTGCATTTGGTAAAATTAATCACAAGGAAAAGTCTGTTCAAAACAGTAAAATCTGTTCAAATTGTGCAAAATTCAAGACTTGGTAATTTTGGGTAAAAATGTGTCACGAAAAACCTATAGGTCCACGAAAGACCTAAAGGTCAACGAAAAACCATTCCTGGTCAACGGTGGTCAAGTCTTGGTCAAAATCAAATGTGTTCACGGTGAAATACCTGTTTTTCGTCGAGGTCACGACGAAAATCCCTTGGGCCTTATGGACTTTCATCATGGGCTTACTGTTCAAGCCAAACAAGGTTTTTCGTCGAGCCCACAATGTTTTTCGTCGAGGATGGTTTTTCGTCGAAGGGTCTGATTATATAAGGGGACCCAGTGCATTAGAGATTTCACTTTTCCAAACCAAACAATATGTTCACCTTCTTCCACACTCAAACCGCCATACCCTTCACCGACTTCAAAACCCCCTCATTTTCTCTGAAATTTTCATCTAATCAAGGTATATAAATGGATCTTTTACATGTTTTGAATCATTGGGAACCCTGTGTTTTGCTCGAAACTATTTGACAAACCCTCGAACACCCGTATTTTTTGATTTCTTCATATTGTATTCTGTTGTTTCTCTTTGTTTTTCATGAAATCTGATAAACATAGGACTTGTATGAAGATTTGTACATTGTTTGGGTTTTCAGTTTTGGGTACTAAAACAGGGGATGGGTTGTTGATTGTTGTTTAAACTAGTTTGGGTGTATTTTTAATCGAAATCGTGTCGGTTTTACATCAGGGTTTGTTTCTTTCATGTTTGGGTTTAAACAAAGTGTTCATTGTGTGTGATTTACTAAATCAATCATCGATTTAACTTCAATCGGCGAAAAACCCTCAGTTCGAAAAACCCCCAATTTCTTTCTATGTCGAAAAACCCTAACTGACGACGAAATACCTTTTACGAAGAAATACATCTTTCTTCAAACTGTCTACGATGAAATACCTGCTTGACGAATAAACATTTTTTGTCGATAGCCTATCGACGAAAAACCCAGGGTCAAAGGTCAATGTTGACTCTGTTTGACCAAGGGTTTTTCGCCATGAAAGCATGTTTTTCGTCGCAGTGTTAGTTTTTCGTCTTCCAATACTTAGAAAATTTTCTGTTTGTGTGCACTTTCATAGAATATGTGTATATGCATGTTGACTGTCCACTTCATACATTAACATGTATAGACATATGTCTAATGCACATAATATGACATTATAACTTACAGTGGATGTTTTCGAATACAGAATGGCACCAAAAGAAATGAAACGCAAACCCGCGACTAAGAAATCTGATAAACCGGAAGAATAAGTCATGTTCGAAAAGCGTCACAACCTGATTGCGTACCTTGATCCTGAAGGGAAGATCACGGAACTGAAGGAGATCACTCAATGGATAAGGGAATCTCGGATAAACAAGGCCGTTACTTTTTCAACACCGGTGTATAAGTCGCTCATCAAAGATTTATGGAATTCTGCAAGTGTCATTGAAGTTGATGGTGCTGAGTTTATACAAGGGCGAGCTAATGAAGTGAATGTTAATGTCTCTCCGTATATCTTAAACACCGTTCTAGAACTCCAAGATGATCCGAATGCACCGTATTCTGTTCCAATAATGTGCACACACGGTTGTTTACTAAGGATGAAGTGTACCGGTGATATTTTTGGTAGTCAAATAAACAAAGGAGATTTGCCAATGCGCTACAAGTTTCTACTACATGTACTTATTCAATGTATTAGCAACAGACGTGCTGGATACAACATGGCAGGCAATGATCTCGTGGGACTCATGGTGGCTTTGGTGTTAAACAAACCGTTTAGCATTTCGAAGTTCATTTATGCCAACATGAAGGAAAATATGAAAAGAACCGGTGGTCGTACAATTGGGAACAAGTTCTGGATGTATCCTCGATTTCTGCAAATGATCATGAATGTCCAGCATCCAGATCTTCCTAAAGTCGATGATAACTTTCTGAAGATAGATATTATGATCGAGCATTCACTGAAGATATTCAGAGGCGTTGCAACGAATAGATACAAAGAAAGCAAACTACCTAGGAAATTGTTTGGTGCTCTTGATTAAACAGACTACATCGCTCCAAAAAATGACAAATGGCGTCACAATGACAGGCAATCTGACGATGAGGAGCCGAAGTTGAAGAAGATGATGGAAGACAAGTTTGGACGAAAGGATTCAGTTTCTTCCGGCAGTGACGATGATGGTGATGATGAAGGTGGTAATGGTGGAGATGCTGGTGCTACTGGTGTATCTGCTACTGGTGCATCTGCTGCTGGTGCATCTGCTGCTGGTAGAGCTGGTGCTAGTTTAGCTGGAGATGATGAATAGGATACGGAATCAGATGATAATCAACCTGAGCCTGGATATGAGTTCTATTTCGATGAACGTGGTATGAAAAAGGTCAGGAAGATCAGGCAAGAGGATGATGCTGATTACGTTCCTTCGGGTACCGAAGCTGAACATATGAACTTCAAGATTGACCTCATTCCACCAAGGGTAACTTAGATCTAAAGGATTTCCACATGATTTCACAACGATTTCGCATAGATCTGAACATTCCCAAAAGGATAAAAGAGTTGAAAGAAATAATCACAAGTTTTCTTATTCTTTTACACTCAATGCAATCAAAACCGGTAGAATCGGACCTTGTTCTAGACTCCTACTCATTCTTAGTGTTGTGCTAGTCCAAGATCTGGATTCTCCTCACGAGACCATCGATTTCGGGTTAAACAAGAACAACCGTCTTGAACCGGTTAACTGGCCGAACTAGGGTAATTCCTGGTCAATCAGGTCACTTGGGTCAAGATGGGGTTCTGTTGGTTAACACAATGTCAAAACGTCTCGATAAAACTACAAACAAACAAAACGGCCAAGTATAAGACGGACGGAGCAACCAGGACGGAGTGCTATCCGACCGGACTACTGTCCGAACGGATAGGCCACCCGAAGGGATCACACCTTGGGTCCCACACTTAATCAACTTTATCTAAAGTTTGAGTATTGAACGAATTGCCATCCGATCGGACTACCATCCGACCGGATTACTCTTCGGATCATGAGATACTAGGACTTTAAAGACTTAAACAATTTTCAACATGTTCATTAACAGGGTTGCCACCCGGTCGAATGGACATCCGACCGAGTGACACTTCTGCTGTGAATTTGTTCCCACTAAGTAACCTTATCACTAGAGTTGCCGTCCGACCGGACTACCGTCCGACCGAATGACCATCCGACAGGATTGTCATCCGCACGACTGACCGTCCGATCGATCGACTTGAAGGATAGAGACACTTTAATTTTTTAAAATGCTACAACGAAAACTTCAAAAGTCAAGCCATCATACACAAACACCTCCTTCTCATAAAAAGAAACAATCCACTCGAATAGTCATCCGACCGGATGACCATCCGAACGGATTGTCATCCGCACGGACAAGCCGTCCGATCGGATTACCATCCGACCGAACTGATGTCCGAGCCACTGATACTTTGCACCGTTTTACGCACCACTTATCGTTATGCTATCAAACTATTCAGGCTAACCTTAATCGCTAAGCGCTCCCTTCAATCCATCAATCGCTGTGAGTATACTCGATCCCTTTTTGCTTTACGCACTTTTGGGTGTTATAAACGTTACGAATATTCAAATCACAACAATCACACTACTCAATACTATTTGAACGCTAACCGTTAACGCATGTTATACGTGGCTTATGAATGCTTGTTTGTTATGTTTACACATGGAATGCTGTCTACCTGCCTTTGCAACGATAGTACTATAGTTTGGACTCAGCACCTGTTCACAGGGGTTGTTAAGGACAATTATTTGCATAGATTACGGTGGTAATCATGTATTGTGAACTGCCTCTGGCCGTCAACCCGCAATCATTGGTATCGATGGATCTATGTCGATAACTAACGTGCTTCATTTCACTATGTGTACGTGTTGGTTATGCGTAAACGAATTCGAACTATATGCTATTATCAAACTTGTATACTCACCTTTACATTCTATGTATTGACTTTATTTTAACGTATGTGACAGGTGCTTAGGATGCACATCTGGTAGGAAATCGAAGCTAGAATAAGGCTCTAGAGGCCAACAAATAGTTGTCTGTACAAATTAAATCAAGGGTCTCTAGAAGCAGATAAACAATTGCTCTATTTAAATCTGAGTTGTCGGAATAGAACTATTTGCCTAGATTTTGTCTGTAATAATTTGTTTACTTTTGAGACATGGTATGGGACATGTTATTTTAAATTGATTGGTAATGATAATTGTTATGGAAACTTCTAGACAATCTGTTTCGCTCAGTGCCATGCCTCGATGATTCCGCCATCGGTTAGGGTGTGACAGATTGGTATCAGAGCCATAACTATAGGGAATTAGGCAGGACACGACCTAGTCCGGGTCGATGTCTTAGAGACCTAGTCTATAGTTAAGAACCAACATACCGACTTGTGCATATCCATTAGGGATTATGTATGAGCTTACTGCTATCTCTCGCTATTCTCGCTTATGCTACACTATCACTACACTCGAATCTTCAACTATAAAGGAGCAACTAAGTCAAGATTACGTGTGAAAACCGCAAACTCTCGACTAAAGTTGCTCAAATCGACCCGTATTTTATCTGCAAACGGGGAGAATTATGCCAAATCAGGAGTGAAATCCGTATTTTGATGAATAATCTCCTCTATTTTATCAAAACATGAGCGAAATTGTTAAACCAGGGGTGAAACCCTAACCTTGACGACTTGTTCCGCTCATTTACAAAAGTCTCACCAAAGTCTCGACAGACTCCAACGACCTGAAGTCACCATATGACTAACGGGATGCGTGCCCAACGCCCAAGAATCGAGGCAAAGGCACTGCCCTGTAAGTCAAGCGTGCACGACAAGTCCATGTGAATAGTCGAACCACTTTGGTTGGTCAATGTCTAATATCCGCAGACAATCCATTTCTCGATTTTTATGTGTTTAGATTCTGAGCCCGCAACTGCCGACTCTGATAATTTGTCGATTTTATGTGTTTATATGTGTGTTTACCTGTTTACGTGTTTAAATTTTGGAGATTTACTCGATTTTTGCTTTCACTTCAATCGACACACGCGACTCGCATTGCACTTCTACCTCAAAACGTTAACAAATCGTTGAATGGTGGACGACTTCATGCTACGTTATACGCTTATACTACACGACTCGATATATTATAAGTGATCGCTATATTCGAACGCTCGCGAACTGTGAATAATAGGTTTCTGTATTCTGACTGCCTCTTGTGACTACATGGTTAGGTGCTTCTGTGATTCTATGCTCTACATGCTTACGTGATTATGTGCTTCTATGTTTACGTGAATCTGTGATTACGTGCCTATGTGCTTATGTGATACGTGTTACATTGCGTGTTCCTAAGCTTTAGTAAGTAGTAGACGTGAGAGGTGAGACTCGAATACTTTGTGTTGAGCCCTGTGACGATGTCTATTGCAGACAATGTCATCTGGATCTCGACACACACCACTTTCTCATCAAGAAAAGAGAGACAAACGTCTTGCTGCTATCATCGCTAAACAAGTAGCAAAAGCCGTGATTGATGTCTACGAGAACGTCAGCAAATCATCTGAGGAGTCGAGAACCGAAGCTCCTAAAGCTACCACCAAAGCTCCCTTCAATTTCAAGCAATTCAAGTCTTGTGGGCCAAAGGAATTCACTGGCGAGGAAGGCCCTACAGCGTTGTTCCAATGGTTTGATTCCATTGAGGTCACACTGCAACAGAGCGGTTGCTCCGACGACCTCCGCACTCTGAATGCTACCGGCGTCTTCGAGTCCCGCGCATTAGACTGGTGGACGGCCGAGAGAAACAAGCGCGGAAACGATGCAGCCTACGGTCTGTCGTGGGATGAACTCAAGGAGGTCATGCTGGAAGAATTATGCCCTCCTCATGAGCGCCAAAAGTTAGAAGATGAATTCTGGCACATCAAGCAGAAGGAAGGTGAAAATGCTGCTCTCACTGCTCGCTTCAAACAGCTCAGCATCATCTGCCCTGACCAAGTCAAGACTTCAGACATGGCAATCAAGAAGTATATCTGAGCCCTGCCTGACTATGTTGCAGATTTCGTGCAAGCGGCTAAGACTAAGACGATCGAAAAGACTTACCTACTGGCCGCTGAAATCAACGACAAGAGGGTCAAGGCTGGTGTCTGGGATAAAACTTCGAAGCACCTGCATCAAGCTACCACCGCCGCACCAACTGCTGAAACCAACACAGCATCGAGCAACAAGAGGAAGAACAAGAGAAAGAACAGCTCCAACAACAAGAACTGTGCGATCACTGCTGCACCAATTCAAGCTGTACCAGGCCAACAACGTCAAGTAGCGGCGCCTGTGGCTAATGCACTGCCTGCCAAGCGTGCATACACTGGGCCACACCCGCTTTGCCCTACTTGTACCTACCACCACCCGACTACCATCGCCTGCCATTTCTGTGCTCATTGCAATATGTACGGCCATTTCACTGCCAACTGCCGTGCTCCACAAGCTCCTGCTCATCAAGCTCTACTCACCGCCCCTCAGGGTCAACAAGCTCCTCCGGTACCCGTGGTCAACGCCAGAGCCTACTTCGCATGTGGCGATCCTAACCATTTCGCCAACATGTGCCCAAACAGGGTTGTGAAGCAAGAGCCCCAGCAGCAGCAGCAGCCTCTGCAGCAGCAACAACACCAGCAGCAACAGCAACAAGTAGCAAACACATGAACTTTCAACATCAACGTGCGTCAAGCCCTAGCCGACAACAACGTGGTCAATGGTACATTCCTTGTGAATGGTATTTATGCTTCGTGTTTATTTGATACTAGAGCCGATGATTGCTTTGTGTCATTCGAATTCGAGAAGGTCCTTAGTCGTGAACGCTCCCGACTCTCCTCGACGTTCGATGTTGAAGTCGCTACCGGAAGAACCGTCGCCGTTAATTCTGTACTTCGTGATTGTACCCTTGAGCTCAACAATCACATCTTCCCAATCGACCTTATACCGTTGCAACTCGGAATTTTTGATGTCATAGTAGGCATGGACTTTCTTTGCGAAAACCATGCTGAAGTTGTGTGCTTCGATAACATGATTCGATTCTCGCTCGCGAATGGTGATCTATTGTGCGTCTATGGTGAAACTGCTTCGAAAGGTCTCAAGCTCATGTCATGTGTCCAAGCTAGCAAGTATCTCCGCAAGGAATACAGAGCTTTCTTGGCTAACATTGTAGTAGCGGAGAAGGAAAAGAAAGAGAAGAAGGAAGTAAACGACGTTCCTGTGGTTCGAGAATTTCCTAACGTTTTTCCAGAGGATCTTCCAGGTCTACCACCAAGTCGTGATATCGACTTTCGTATCGACCTCATTCCTGGAGCCAACCCTATTGCCAAAGCTCCCTACCGACTCGCGCCATCCAAAATGCGTGAACTCTCAAACCAACTCCAGGAATTGCTTGAGAAAGGCTTCATTCGCCCGAGCACCTCTCCTTGGGGCGCGCCAGTCCTTTTTGTCAAAAAGAAGGATGGATCGTTCAGGATGTGTATCGACTATCAGGAATTGAATTGGTTAACTATCAAGAACCGCTATCCCCTCCCTCGCATCGACGATTTGTTTGACCAGCTACAAGGTAATACGTGCTTCTCGAAGATCGATCTACGCTCAGGTTATCACCAACTACGTATTCAAGAGGAGGATATACCCAAAACCGCGTTTCGTACTCGATACAGCCATTACGAATTCGTTGTTATGCCCTTTGGTTTAACCAACGCACCCGCGGTTTTCATGGATCTGATGAATCGCGTGTGCAAACCATATCTCGACCATTTCGTCATCATATTCATCGACGATGTCTTGATCTATTCTAAATCGAAAGCCGAACACGCGCAACATCTACGTTTGGTTCTCAAGCTACTCCAGGGGAATCAACTCTATGCCAAGTTCTCCAAGTGTGAATTCTGGTTGGAGGAGGTTCAGTTTCTGGGTCACATTGTTAATAGTCAAGGTATTCATGTGGATCCAGCGAAGATCGAAGTCGTTAAGAGTTGGATTACACCTATGAACCCATCTGAAGTCCGTTCTTTTCTCGGACTAGCGGGCAATTATCGACGATTTATCGAGGGATTCTCAAAGATCGTTGTGCCGCTTACCGCTCTCACGCATAAAGACAAGCCTTTTGTTTGTGGAACTGAACAAGAGTCTGCTTTCCAAACTCTCAAGCACATGCTTTGCAATGCTCCTGTTCTCACATTGCCCGACGGAAATGACGATTTCATTGTCTACTGTGATGCTTCCAACCTTGGTCTTGGTTGTGTCCTTATGCAGCGGGACAAGGTTATAGCTTACGCATCTCGTCAGCTCAAAATCCACCAGAAGAACTATACAACCCATGATCTCGAGCAAGGCGCAGTTGATTTTGCGTTAAAGATTTGGTGACACTACCTGTATGGTACCAAGTGTACGATCTTCACCGATCATAGGAGCCTACAACATATCTTTAATCAGAAGGAACTTAATATGCGTCAACGCCGATGGGTAGAACTTCTCAATGATTATGACTGTGAGATTCGTTATCACCCAGGCAAAGCAAATGTTGTTGCCGACGCACTCAGCAGACAGAGCTATTTGCTTAGCACTCGTAATGTTCAAGCCCAATTCGATCTCGAAACCCTCATCCGCGAAGCTCAGCATGCATGTTTTAATGAACGCACACTGAAGAAGGAAAGAATCTACCACGATGGAGCCCAGCGTGTGAGCAAGTCGAATGGGATATTCCACTTTCTGGACCGAATTTGGATCCCTAAACAGACCAATTTGCGACAGATTCTGATGGACGAAGCCCACAAATCCCGGTGTTCTATTCATCCCGGTGCTGACAAAATGTACCAGGATCTTCGCTACAAGTACTGGTGGCCGGGCATGAAAAGGGATATTGCTCTCTACGTTGGGAAGTGCCTAACTTGTGCAAGAGTCAAGGCTGAACATCAAAGACCCTCTGGCTTACTCGAACAACCACCGATCCCTATGTGGAAGTGGGAGAGTATAGCTATGGACTTCATAACAAAGCTTCCGCACACGTCATCAGGTCACGACAGCATTTGGGGTGTGGTTGACCGTCTGACTAAATCAGCTGACTTTTTGCCAATACAGGAAGACTACAAGGTAGAACGATTAGCCCGAATCTACACCGACGAGATCATTTGTAATCATGGGACGCCTCGCGACATCATCTCTGATCGTAACGCTCGGTTTACCTCGCGACTGTGGGAAACGTTTCAAACGGCACTCGGTACATCGCTTAATCTAAGTACCGCTTTCCACCCTCAAACGGACGGTCAGACTGAAAGAACGATCCGTACTCTTGAAGACATGCTCCGTTCGTGTGTCATAGACTTCGGTGCTAATTGGGATAAATACCTGCCATTAGTCGAATTCTCGTATAATAATAGTTATCATTCCAGAATTCAAATGGCACCATTTGAGGCTTTATACGGAAGAAGATGTCGATCGCCTATTGTGTGGCACGAGATCGGGCATTCGCAATTAACCGGTCCCGAGCTACTGCAAGAAACGACAGACAAAATTTTCCAAATTCGAGACAATCAAACGAAAGCTCGGAATTGACAGAAAAGTTACGCCGATAGACGATGCAAGCCCCTTGAATTTGATGTTGGTGACTACGTACTCCTAAAGGTATCACCGTGGAAGGGTGTGGTCCGATTCGGCAAGAAAGGAAAGCTCGTGCATCGATATGTTGGACCTTTTAAGATTCTGGAAAGGATCGGAAAAGTCGCCTACAGACTCGAACTACCGGAGGAACTTATTAACATCCACCCGACTTTCCATTTGTCAAACCTCCGAAAGTGCCTGGCCGACCACGACTTACACGTTCCACTCGACGACCTTCAGGTGAACGAAACATTACACTTCGTGGAGAAGCCTGTCGAAATCATGGATCGCCAAACCAAGCAACTCAGACGCTCATGCATTCCTATTGTGAAAGTCCGATGGGAAGGCAAACGAGGCGCAGTGTTCACTTGGGAACTCGAAAGCGACATGAAGGCGAAGTACCCGCAGTTGTTTGTTACGGCTTCAGCCTAATTTCGGGACGAAATTCCCTAAACAAGGGGAGGCTGTAACACCCCGTGTTTTCGAGAAGTCAAAGTCAAGGTCAAAATCAACGACCGGTTTCGCGCGACTTGACTTGTAGTAGATTTCTTTTGTGTGTTTAATTTAGTTGTATTATGTGGAGTAAGTGTCAATAATTACAATAATCGACGTATTTCAATCATCATCTAATCGACTTACGCTTAGGAACTATAGGAAGTAACAATGAGATAAAGTTAACGAAACGATAATCAAACTATGCTAATCAAATCGACATCGAATCGAAACTCGAAATACGAATTTGGAATAGTGTTATACGTGTGTGCGTGCCTTATGTATTACTTGTGCATGTTTATTTATGTATGTTGTGGAAAGCAATCGAAACTCGAAATGCAATCGAACTCAATCGACATCGAACTCGAATCACAATCGAACTATGATAATTAGTGGAGAAGGGACAGCGCGAGATATGAGTGGTTGGGATTAAAAGTAATTTGAATAGGAAAATCCATCGTATCGCATCGCTCACAATCGAAATTAAATCAGCAAAACTCGTCGCGTCGAACACACGAACCAAGTGCCATCCGGCCGGATAGCCATCCGACCGGGCTGCCACTTGGTCGTGGTGCCAAGATGCCATCCGACAGAGATGACATCCGACCGGATGGTCATCCGGGCGGGATGCCATCCGACCGACCCACACTTTCCCCTTTTGGAATCCTATAAATACCCATGTCACTCTCAAACTTTCTACTTTTGGAAACTCTCTGATCGACCAGCTCGTGCTCCTCACCTTTTCTTCGATTTCTCTCGATTCCGGTAAGATCTCACCCTAAATCTTGTACTTTCTTGATCTACACGCACTCCTACACCATTCTATCTTTTGAATCTTAACTTTTAACCGTAAAATCACTAGATTTGAGGTCTTCTAAGATGACATCATCATGAAGTTCTTATGAACTTCAAGATTGACCTCATTCCACCAAGGGTAACTCAGATCTAAAGGATTTCCACATGATTTCACAACGATTTCGCATAGATCTGAACATTCCCAAAAGGATAAAAGATTTGAAAGAAATAATCACAAGTTTTCTTATTCTTTTACACTCAATGCACTCAAAACTGGTAGAATCGGACCTTGTTCTAGTCTCCTACTCATTCTTAGTGTTGTGCTAGTCAAAGATCTGGATTCTCCTCACGAGACCACCGATTTCGGGTTAAACAAGAACAACCGTCTTGAACCGGTTAACTGGCCGAACTAGGGTGATTCCTGGTCAATCAGGTCATTTGGGTCTAGATGGGGTTCTGTTGGTTAACACAATGTCAAAACGTCTCGATAAAACTACAAACAAACAAAATGACCAAGTGTAAGACGGACGGAGCAACAGGGATGGAGTGCTATCTGACCGGACTACTGTCCGAACGGATAGGCCACCCGAACGGATTGCCATCCGAACGGATCACACCTTGGGTCCCACACTTAATCAACTTTATCTAAAGTTTGAGTATTGAACGAATTGCCATCCGATCGGACTACCATCCGACCGGATTACTCTTCGGATCATGAGATACTAGGACTTTAAAGACTTAAACAATTTTCAACATGTTCATTAACAGGGTTGCCACCCGGTCGAATGGACATCCGACCGAGTGACACTTCTGCTGTGAATTTGTTCCCACTCAGTAACCTTATCACTAGAGTCGCCTTCCGACCGGACTACCGTCCGACCGAATGACCATCCGACCGGATTGTCATCCGCACGACTGACCGTCCGATCGACCGACTTGAAGGATAGAGATACTTCAATGTTTTAAAATGCTACAACGAAAACTACAAAAGTCAAGCCATCATACACAAACACCTCCTTCTCATAGAAAGAAACAATCCACTCGAATAGTCATCCGACCGGACAAGCTGTCCGACCGGATGACCATCCGAACGGATTGTCATCCGCACGGACAAGCCGTCCGGTGGGATTACCATCCGACCGAACTGCTGTCCGAGCCACTGATACTTTGCACCATTTTACGCGCCACTTATCGTTATGCTATCAAACTATTCAGGCTAACCTTACTCGCTAAGCGCTCCCTTCAATCCATCAATCGCTGTGAGTATACTCGATCCCTTTTTGCTTTACGCACTTTTGGGTGTTACATACGTTACGAATATTCAAATCACAACAATCACACTACTCAATACTATTTGAACGCTAACCGTTAGCGCATGTTATACGTGGCTTATGAATGCTTGTTTGTTATGTTTACACATGGAATGCTGTCTACCTGCCTTAGCAACAATAGTACTATAGTTTGGACTCAGCACCTGTTCGCAGGGGTTGTTAAGGACAATTACTTGCATGGATTACGGTGGTAACTATGTATTGCGAACTGCCTCTGGCAGTCAACCCGCAGTCATTGGTATCGATGGATCTATGTCGATAACTAACGTGCTTCATTTCACTATGTGTATGTGCTGGTTATGCGTAAACGAATTCGAACTATATGCTATTATAAAACTTGTATGCTCACCTTTACATTCTATGTATTGACTTTATTTTAACGTATGTGACAGGTGCTTAGGATGCACATCTGGTAGGAAATCGAAGCTAGAATAAGGCTCTAGAGGCCAACAAATAGTTGTCTGTACAAATTAAATCAAGGGTCTCTAGAAGCAGATAAACAATTGCTCTATTTAAATCTGAGTTGTCGGAATAGAACTGTTTGCCTAGATTTTGTATGTAATAATTTGTTTACCTTTTGAGACATGGTATGGGACATGTTATTTTAAATTGATTGGTAATGATAATTGTTATGGAAACTTCTGGACAATCTGTTTCGCTTAGTGCCATGCCTCGATGATTCCGCCATCGGTTGGGGTGTGACACATTGCCCTATGAATATGCAACATTACAAATAACATATGAATGTGCATTGATGTGCACAAAACGAAACATATAAAATACATCAATTGTGGCATAAAACTAACCCTTTTTTAGTACTAATGTTGGAAAAAGTGTGTTCTTGTCTTCGTTTTGTATTTTCAGGATTAAATGAGCTCAAATGAACAAAAGAAGCAAAAAGACAGCTAAATCTAACATAAATACAAGAAAAGGAATAAACGTGGCATGCCCAGCCTCCCCGACAACATCTTCCCAAGCAAAACAAGAGAACAGAAGGCTGAACACGCCCCGTGCTCAATGAGCACGGGGGCGTGCCCAAGTGTCAGCAGAAAAGACAAAGCTGTAGAAGCTTCTATCACCCACCACGGGGCGTGCCCAGGGGAAACGGGGCCGTGGTTAACTCTAAGATTCGCAGAATCTGGGGAAATCTTGATAGTACATATACGCTTCTGCACACAGGGGCGTGCCCCGCGGACACGGGGGCGTGGTCAACTAATGCAGACAAACTGCAATTAATGAAGAAAGAGAAGGAAGGTGGACACGGGGCCGTGCCCAATGGACACGTGGCCGTGTCCGAGTCTCTGTTCAGCCTATAAATAGGGGTGCTTGGCTCATTTGCAAACCATCCCTTGGCACACCACCTCTCTCACACTTCACCCACCACCCACCACCATCACAACACCATCATCCACCACCATCATCCATTGTCCATCGTAGAGTGTGTGAGTCATCTCGGGATCCAAGATTGATCGTAAGAGTTCTTGACAATCAAACGCCATCTTTGCCTAAGTCTCTTACATCACTTGGTGAAGACAAGTGTCTAGTGTAATAATTTTTATTTTTAATCTTTTCGCACTTTTTATTTGGTTATGTATTAATGACTTTAATAAGTAGTTTCTTATGTTGAAGGTGATTCTTCCTTATCGTTTGTCTGTGGTGTCTTGGCATTATTTTACTGTCTATATAAAATAAAAGATTTTCACCATTCATATCTCCACGGTCTATATGGAGATATGTTGGCTACCTGGACGGGGGTTAAGGGTTTGGTTTGGTAAGAGTTTTGCCTTGTTTAGTGTATAGATCCTGTAAGGACCTGGGTCAAATTTAGTAGGACCTCCTTCAATACCCACCGGTATTGGATGGCGGGGGTCCAAACACTTTGATCCCCTCATATGTAAGCTACTATTACTTTAACCCGGCTACTTAGGACTGTATCCCTGCTGACTCGGACTACTTAGCCGAGGGTAACATCACCTTCAAAAGAGGGGCATACCATAATATGCATTAATAACTTAATTAATTATCTTTCAATAATCCGACCCTTTAGGATTGTATCCTTGCTGACTCATACTACTGGTTTGAGGGTAACGTCACCTTCAAAAGAGGGGCCTACTACAATAACTAAGATAATCTCTTAAAAAAATGCAAAAGTGCGGAAATAATCAAAGGTTACACTAAACACGAGTCGGATCCAAGTGATTCATCTTGTCTATCTGTTTTTATTTTTATTTTATTTTTCAGCATTTTAGTTAATTTTATTTTTCTTATTTAAAAACCTTTTTCTAACTTTTGATTTGATTAGACGTTGAGGATAAACCGGTACTAAAAGCTCTTGTGTCCTTGGACGACCTCGGTATCTTGCCAACACTATACTACGCTCACGATGGGTGCACTTGCCCATATGTGTGTTTGGTGTTAGTAAAATATCGTGTTTTATAAATTTAAAAATTGGCTAACGTGTAAAAAGGGGTTAAAATATACTTAAACTTATATACACACTCGTACACATCAAGTTTTTGGCGCCGCTGCTGGGGACACAAGGATTTTAAGATAGTTAGGAATCAACGGCCTAATCGCTTTTTCTAATTTTTATGTTTTTTTTAGGATTTTCTTAGTTTTTCAGCTTCTGCAGAACTCAGCACGGGCCGTGCCCGCTGAACACGCCCCGTGCCCAATCCTTGGAACTGGCAATCCTGTTTTAAGTCAGACAGTAAGATGAACACGGGGCCGTGCCCACTCAACACGCCCCGTGCCCAAGTTTCAGCTACTGAAAACATAACCATAAAATCCCGACGGTTGGTAACTTCTGACACAATCATGAGTGATACTGATATTTTTTACTTTCGGCATTCTTATGGTACGTGGTGTCAAATATGTTGTGGCTCTCATAAAGAATTAGAATGTTATTTTCTAAATTATAAGCCCCACTATATAGACCCATTGTTTTCCTGTAGGCTTAAGAGGGGCGAAAGTAAAAATAATCCCTATCTCTCCCTCGAGTGCTCTCATTCGGACCTTCTAGGAGAAATGCTTCTTGATGAACTATTTCAAATGGAAGATCTAATTCTTAATTGGTTAAAAGAACTTAGGATAGATTTCAATAATTTATCTCAAGACAATAACCAAGAAGAATTGTTGGGATCACATTCAAATAAAAACAACTTCGTTGTTCCCGATGTTACCTCTAACTCTAGCGAGGACTTGAGCGATAGTCGTCCCTGTGCCGATTGTGCCGTGAAGGACTCTCCATCGACTTCGTTCGGTGCATACATAGACCTATGCGATTCGGCATACACCTTCTTTAACGAGAGCCCGGGAAAGGGTTGGACTTGTCCACCTACATTTAGCATAGGAATCACCCTCACCGACAACCTCTTGCGTTCTCGTCTTAATCTAGAGCAATTAAGGTATCTTAGGCACTTTGGGGTTGTTCCATCCTGTAAGGAACCGCCCGATCCGGATAAGTTCCTTAGAAATAGATAAACTTCATAAATAACCTTTCGACACGGGGCCGTGCCCAGGTCAACACGCCCCAGTGTCCACCAAAAGATTCCTTTCTGACTTTTTGTCAGAATACGGACAAAATGTGTCAGGATCTTGCCTGCACACGGGGCCGTGTCCAGCCGACACGGGGCCGTGTGCAGCGTGCTGTCGTTTTCTATAAATGCAGCCAAGAATCCTGCACATTTGGACCATCCAGGGACAGAGATTTGAGAGGATCTTCTCACCTACCATCCTAGGTATTTTCTAAAAGAAGGTTCTAACAACCATCTTGTCCTTTCCTCTTTTATCCATTGCCTTCTTCTTCATCTTTCTTGCCTCAACACCTCCATTGAAGTTTGAGATCACCATGATCCCAAGCTTTATTGTGATGTTTGTTAGATTTTTGTCTAAGGAATCTTGTTAAAAATAAGTTGTACAACATTGTTTTAAGTTATTTCTGCTAAAAATGCTTTATAAGTTGGAAAAATAATTTGAAACTCCAAGATTCCTTGTTCCATAAATCTGCAGAAAGGTGAACACGGGGTCGTGCTCATTGAGCACGGGGCAGTGTCCGGAGTTACTGTTCCATTAAAATGAACTATTTTTGGTGTGTTTTCGTAGAATGTTTAGTCAAAACAGTGGAACCTCTTCTGCGCACTCCAGAAACAGTCGAAGGGAAAGAAGGTCATCAATTGAAGCAACTCTCGTACGCTACGTAATGGCATTACGTGAGGCTCTTGATGAGATGACGTCGATAGAGGAGGTCCTAATAGACCGTATAAATTATCTTATGGTGGGGTTGGAAAACAGTTTTCAAGAAATCAACCTCTTGCACCAGAGGTTGAACATTCCTGTGACACCTCCCATGGAACCAATCCTCCCTCAAGAGGATTGGAACTTAGCACTTGGAATCAATAACCCGACCGGATGGGACGACATTCCAGCGGAACCTCCTCTTGAAGATCTACAAGAAGTCCCGGTGGAGGTTGCACCCCCTCAAACCAACGCCAATGAGCCCGCCTTTCTCCTCCCAAGGGAGATAGAGGAGTGGCTCGCCGACGTGTGAGGGACCCATGCCCGGAGAAAGAAGTTTTTCAAGCCGCATCCAACCAAGAGAATTATCTTTTCGGAAATTTTGCTAGTAGAATAAGTATTAGGCTAGAACTTCTTGGTCTAGATTTCTTGTGTTTCTTTTGACCTATTTATCTAAAATTTTAACTTATTAGGACTATAATGTAATTCTCGCTATTTGAATGAATGATGATTCTAGTTAAAATGGTGTTTGGATGATGTTGTAATGGATAAAACACACTCGGGATGGTGAAGGATAACAAGGGAAACTTGAACCAGCACCCCATGCACAAAAAGGGCCACCCGACAAATTTTTCTTCATTACAGCAAGTTTAGCACGGGCCGTGCCCGCCCAACACGGCCCCATGCTGCACAATCTGCAGGAAATGCCCAGTTCAGGTAACTGGACACGGGGCGTGCTCATTGAACACGCCCCCGTGCCCAGGCTTCTGTTTCTTTTTGACAATTTCTGTTACTGGCAATCTGAACACGGGGCCGTGTCCAGACGCCCAGTAACATAAAATTTTGCTTTTTCACACCTTTTTACACATTTAATCAACCTAAAAACTTATTTTTGGGACACATTGAGGACAATGTGTAAATTAAGTGTGTGTGGGGGGGGATGCTAAAACCTTGAATCTTGCAAGTCCTAATCACAAGCCTTACACAAAACTCTATTGGAACCGCTAATCACCCCAATTTTTTTTCAAAAATTTTTCATTTTTTACTTGTCTAGGTAATTTGGGAATTTCAAGTTCTAAAAAGGTTATATTTTTACAAATTTATAACCGATAGCGTCTTGATAAAAAGAAACAACATAAGAAAATTATGAAACGGCATGACAATCTTAATTAAAATTTGATTATATATACTTGATCACATAAAAACTCATTCCCACAAAAAGTGAGTTTTGAGCCTTTATTGAGCATACAAATATATATCTTTAAACTAAATGCTCATTTTTCGTTTCTTGTGTGAATAGACGCTTGATTCTTACGACTCTAGAACTTGCCACGACGATACATTCCCGGTCCCTACCAATTTAAACCCGAGTAAGTAAATGACAGAGGCATTAGGACTAACCCTTTTTATTTCTACACCATTATTTTTCTTTTCTTTTTTTACCACCTACCCAAAATCCCTCTAGTTAACCCCTTTGAGCCTAAACCTTTTCATTTCATAATCCAAAACAAACACCCTTTCACCCACGAAACCTTTTTTTTATTTTTAAACCCTTTGTTTTAGTAACAAGCTCGGTTTTTTTTTCTTATGACTTAAAAAAAAACGATGATGATGAAGCAAAAGAGAAATAAACAAACAAGTTTAACAAAAATAACTTTGTTTGAATAATGGCTTCATCAAAATAAAAACTTCAAAAATAAAAAGTCTTACGAAAACCGACGCTTTTTACGCATTTCGCCCTTTTACTAACCACTAACCCAACCACCTACCTTTAACCCAAGCCTAACCCTTCACCCCAAAAGTCCTCTTGATAATTACAAAGGTATATATTTAAAAAGGAGGAGGATTGATTGCTTGGAAAACTTATGGTAGGAGTAAGTTTCATGCCGCTCTCGAGTGATCCACTAAAATACATCTTCGGCCGAGTGTTGAGTGATCCCCCGTGAGGTATGTGAACTTGTATATAAGTGAAATTTTTAAAAAAGGCATGTTATGCCCTAATAAGTAATTTATCTTATGTAATGTTTTAAATAAATCATGACGAATAGGATTGTAAATAAATAAAACTTAATAAAGAATCTTGGAAATCCCGACACTCTACGACAAGCCCAAAAACCTTCTCTTCTACCCATTCCATTTGGGAGTGTAAAGCCACATTATAAAGAGTTTTGCTTGAGGACAAGCAAAGATTCAAGTGTGGGGGTATTTGATGTGCACAAAATGCAACATATAAATTACATCAATTGTGGCATAAAACTAACCCTTTTTTAGTACTAATGTTGGAAAAGTGTGTTTTTGTCTTCCTTTTGTATTTTCAGGATTAAATGAGCTCAAATGAACAAAAGAAGCAAAAAGGCAGCTAAATCTAACATAAATACAAGAAAAGGAACAAACGTGGTATGTCCAGCCTCCCCGACAGCATCTTCCCAAGCAAAACAAGAGAACAGAAGGCTGAACACGCCCCGTGCTCAATGAGCACGGGGGCGTGCCCAAGTGTCAGCTGAAAAGACAAAGCTGTAGAAGCTTCTATCACCCACCACGGGGGCGTGCCCAGCGGACACGGGGCCGTGGTCAACTCTAAGATTCGCAGAATCTGAGGAAATCTTGATAGTACAGATACGCTTCTGCACACGGGGGCTTGCCCAGCGGACACGGGGGCGTGGTCAACTAATGTAGACAAACTGCAATTAATGAAGAAAGAGAAGGAAGATGGACACGGGGCCGTGCCCGAGTCTTTGTTCAGCCTATAAATAGGGGTGCTTGGCTCATTTGCAAACCATCCCTTGGCACACCACCTCTCTCACACTTCACCCATCACCCACCACCATCACAACACCATCATCCACCGCCATCATCCATCGTCCATCGTCGAGTGTGTGAGTCGTCTCGGGATCCAAGATTGATCGTAAGAGTTCTTGACAATCAAAGGTCATGTTTGCATAAGTCTCTTACATCACTTGGTGAAGACAAGTGTCTAGTGTAATACTTTTATTTTTAATTTTTTCGCACTTTTTATTTGGTTATGTATTAATGACTTTAATAACTAGTTTCTTATGTTGAATGTGATTCTTCCTTATCGTTTGTCCGTGGTGTCTTGCCATTATTTTACTGTCTATATAAAATAAAAGATTTTCACCATTCATATCTCCACGGTCTATATGGAGATATGTTGGCTACCTGGTCGGGGGTTAAGGAAACGGTTTGGTAAGAGTCTTGCCTTGTTCAATGTATAGATCCTGTAAGGACCTGGGTCAAATTTAGTAGGACCTCCTTCAATACCCACCGGTATTGGATGGCGGGGGTCCAAACTCTTTGATCCCTTCATATGTAAGCTACTATTAATACTTTAACCCGACTACTTAGGACTGTATCCCTGCTGACTCAGACTACTTAGCCGAGGGTAACGTCACCTTCAAAAGAGGGGCCTACCATAATATGCATTAATAACTTAATTAATTATCTTTCAATAATCCGACCCTTTAGGATTGTATCCTTGCTGACTCAAACTACTGGGTTGAGGGTAACGTTACCTTCAAAAGAGGGGCCTACTACAATAACTAAGATAATCTCTTAAAAAGTGCAAACGTGCGGAAATAATCAAAGATTACACTAAACACGAGTCGGATCCAAGTGATTCATCTTGTCTATCTGTTTTTCTTTTTATTTTATTTTTCAGTATTTTAGTTAATTTTATTTTTCTTATTTAAAAACCTTTTTCTAACTTTTGATTTGATTAGACGTTGAGGATAAAGCGGTACTAAAAGCTCGTGTGTCCTTGAACAACCTTGGTATCTTCCCAACACTATATTACGCTCACGATGGGTGCACTTGCCTATATGTTTGTTTGGTGTTATTAAAATATCGTGTTTTATAAATTTAAAGCTTGGCTAACGGGTAAAAATGGGTTAAAATAACTTATATACACACTCGCACACATCAGCATCCCTATAAATAACAGTGTGCTACCATATACATCTGTTCCATAATTAATGTTACATAATTATATACCCAGTTCATAAACTTCACTAAAAAGGAATTTTAAAGCGTCAACCTCTATATAAATAGAGAGATACGCACAACTTAAGAAATAGATGTTCCATAATTATATACCCAGTCTTGACCTCAATCAAGTACCTAAGTATACTTTCTCTTGGCCATTTAAAAAAAAAACACTACCTTGTATTTAGATATGAAAAATCAGCTTCAAAATTTAGAATGCACTTGATGTCGAAATTTATCATTTTGAAAAACTGAATCAACAATTAACTTTCACGATGTGTAACTCATAACTAAGCATCCAATATAACCGATCAAGAAAGAAAATAAACGTTTGCATGCATGGTCTAGCTACAAAACACGAGTATGTTAACAATATCTATGACGGTTAAGTTAAATCTCTGTAGGTTCAAACATAGGATTCACCATCACTCAAGCATTAGATTCGCCATCCTCCCCGCCACTGCTGGTGGAAGCATCAACTTGACCTTGTAACTGGAAGCACCACACAATTTAATGTATCATGCGTAATCAATAAATATATCAAAAATACAATTTAACTATGTATATTGTACGAGAAGAAAAACAAGTCTTATATCAGAGAGCAATCAACTTCAACAAGTTCAAGTCACGTGTTTCAATCTTGATGTTACATGTTCAAATTTCAAATTTTGTCCAGTTACAAGTGTAACTTTTCAATCAATTATGGCAAGACCTATCAATATATAGTATAACCCGAGTTGACTCATTTGTGAGTACACTGGTAAGATTATCACCTCTAATGTTCTGTAATTTGTTCTTTGCATACCAAGATATGTCTTCTTTTCTAATGTTTAGAATTCATCGACTCTTTAAGATAAATGCTAAACGGGTCAAACTTTTGTCATTGGACGGAAAACGTGAATGCTATTTGAACCAGCATATTTTTCCTTGATAAAATTCACATGTAGTCCTGTCTTGATGTATTTCAAAAAACATGGTTGAAAATTTAAACTTATGTAACTTTTGTATCCATTAAATGGATTATATGGATTTTTAACAATAATCCAAAGGCAATTAGTTGAATCTATGGTTGTTAAGAACTGAAAACAAGTATATTAATGAAGTAGAACTTAATAACCAATAGTTATCATAAAATGAAGAGAACAGAAGCAATATCTAATAAATTTATGAGCCAGTAAAATTTATTTTACAATTTGTCAATAAGTAGCCTTCTTGTGTGGTTAGCACAAGCATTATTCAGAATCTGCTGAATCAAGATCTCTTTGGGTAACAAAATTATATGAATTTTTAATCGCCAACAAAGTGTAATTAAACATGAATCTAAAGTACCATTAATCAACTAACCTCATTACCCCTACAGGATCATTATCAACTATCAAGGACCTTCAAGTTCGATGGACAAATGAAACCTTTAGCTTTTAAACGATCAAGGACCTACAAACGAAAAAAACGGAAAAATGCGAACAAATTTCAACACTAAATTCATATGGTGGCTTATATGGTAATATATAATATATAGAAGCTCCAAAACCTCTCTATGTCACCCCTACCCGTACTTTGCCCCTCTCACATGCAAATCGGTTCCAAAATAATCAATATTTATTAGTTTCTTACAAGGACACAAACTGCCAAAAGAAAAGTAAGTTTACCTTAACACAGGAACTCCCAATTTTGAGGTCCTTGACATGTAGAAGGTTGAGTATAAACCCTGTAAGCATCTCTTCTCGAACTTCGTCAGTGGTTATCCCAAACTGAAATAAACGCATCCTATAATCTAAGTGAGCTTCGACTAAAGAAGACACATTTAGCAACAAAATCTTCCTCGACAAACAATCATATTGCACTTTTAGTGTCAAAATATTCGGAGCATTGATTTCGATAATATCATTATGCCAAGGATGCAACACCAAATTCTTAACACTCTTAGATGTGATATTAAGCCACCTGTAACCATTGCAATCGTCCAACACCAGAGTTTCCAATACAGGAGTCCCAGATAAAATATTTTCAATTAAATCTTCATCTAACTTCCCATCAACAATACATAACTTCCTAAGGTTTTTCCATCTAATTGCCCCAGTGGGATTAAACGCACAACTTTCCAGTTTGAGATGAGTGAAACATGAGTTGATGAAAAAAAACTGATCTAGCTGGAACCGTATAAGTCCCCCAATAGCAAATAGCCACAAATGGAGGTCTTCAACGTTACAATCGACAGCATAACGAATCCAATTGTGGACCTGAGATTTAACGCGATCATCGTAGAAGCAGCTTAGCGTAAACTTATTAACCTTCAAATGGGGACGCTGAGTTAGGGTAATGCCGACGTAAGAAAAGAAATCCGGGCTCACGTACAAACACCTGTCACAAGGATGTTGGAAGACTAGAATAGGAATAGAAGTCCAGAGATGTTTCCATCGTTTGGAGAGAGCACCTGTTCTGATGGCGTCTTTTGTAGAGGGTAAACGAGAAAGTATTTCAGCAAGTAAGCAGTCTGGTAACTTGCTAATTCGATCTTCATCATCGTCTTCACATCCGATCCGTTTCAGAGGTTGATTTTGCTCTTCCTCCGCCATATCAGCAGAAACCCAAAATTCACAACAGGCTTACGAATACGATTCTAGGGTTTAAGGTTTAATATTCATATGATACTAATTGGTGTTTATATATATGATTTTAGGCTCGGGATATATAGGGTTTTGTTTTAAACATTATTTAAAAATCATATATACGGCTTATAAGAAACAATATAAAATTGTATTCAATCTGCAATCCTGTTCAACTATATCATATAAATATAACAATGATATAGATAATAACTACCATAGATAAACTGCCAAACCGTTATTTAGGGAACTTCCAAACAGTTATTTGGGTGAGTTTGTATATCTGTTTTATGGGAGAAGATATGATAGCAAGTTTATTTGGCTAATAAGGCTAGAAGTGATCTTAACCATCCATTTAGTTAATCAATAGCTAAAATTAAATCAGGGAAATTAGAGGGAATAAAAGAGACGCGTAAGTTTGTTTAGTGGTATTCTAGTCAATGCAATGCAATAGTTTATCTCTCCTTCAATTCCCCCCTCCCCCCATTTTTTAAACATTAATAAGTCTTTCATACGACATTATTTTTTTATAAAAATTGCACCAAAAAAACGAGCGTTTTTTTATCTTTAAAACGAGTAAACTATTGCTATATTTTCGAAAAAAAATTTAAAAACCCAGTTGCGTAAAACGCAATAGAAAGACCCCAGTTATGTAAAACGCAATGAAAAAAAACCTAAAAAATGACATTTTTATAAAACGCAATGCATCAAAAACACAAATAAATGTATTACTTGTAAAACGCAATGGCCATAAAACACAAAGAAATGTCTTATTTCTAAAACGCAATAGCCTAAAAACTTAAAAGAAAATGTACTTTCTAAAACACAATGGACTTAAAACACATAAAAATGTGTTTTACCTAAAACGCAATGCACAAAAAACACAAACAAATGTCTTATTTCTAAAACGCAATGGCTAAAAAACACTTAAAATGTCTGTTTTCTAAAACGCAATGGACTGAAAACACATAAAAAAGTGTTTTACCTAAAACGCAATGCACCAAACACACAAGGAAATGTCTTATTTGTAAAAAGCAATGGCAAGAAAACACTTAAAAATGTCTCATTCTAAAACGCAATTGCCTAAAAAAACAAAAGAAAGTGTTCTCTGTAAAACGCAATGGACTGAAAACACCTAAAAATGTGTTTTAGCTAAAACGCAATGACTAAAAACACTTCAAGAATGTGTTTTTCTAAAACGCAAAGGCCAGAAAACACATAAAAATGTTGTATCTAAAACGCATTGAACCATGACAATAGTTTTGTCTGTGCTGTGAACTGTCTGAACCAATGCAGTTTACGAATGCAGTTTCCAGAGGCAGCTCAACCCCAGCCAGGGGCTCTGCCCCTTAAACCCCGCCAGGGGCTGCCGCCCCTGGGACCCCGCTACCAGGGGTTGCCGCCCCCGGACCCCCGCCAAGATCGTAAAACGCAATGACTAAATCAAAAACCCAGATCGTAAAATGAAATTAAAAAATTTCTTACATGGATCGAAGTGATTTCTTCAACAATTGACGAATTTTGAATGATTGAAACACTTATCAGGGCTCGAATCGAACGGATCGAGTGATTATCTTCAAAATCACAAGAAAAAACGAGATTTTGTATGAAATTAAACTGGGTTTTCTTCAAAAAAAGCTGAAGAACACGTTGATCGGGTGTTTGAATCATTGATTGGTGACGAAAATCGCACTATAATGTAGTGATTATTGAGATAGAAAGTGAAGAAATGGTTGAAGATGGTGGGTTTTGAAAATGGTGGGTTTTGAAGTTACTGGGTTTTGAAAATGAAGAAGAAAGGATAAGATTGACTAAAATACCCTTCCTCTTTGTCTTAAATTTTGCCACATGTCCTAATCCTATTGCTTCCTATCCTTCCTAGCCAAAATAACACTCCCCCTCAGATATACATACTGTTTTATAACACTCCCTCTGTTTTATTTGTATATCTGTTTTATAACACTCCCCCTCAGATATACATACTGTTCATTATACACTATTAACAACATTCTTCAGGATGATGCTAAATCGATACTTCAGGACCTATATGATAAACTGATACTGCAGGACCAGTTATGTTGCCTCGTTAAAAACCTTGCTAAGAAAAACCTAATGGGACTAAACTTAGTCAAGGAAAATAGTACAGCGTGTATAATGCTCCCCCTCAATTTAACTAACGTCTTTTAATCTACGAAGCCCGATCTCTTGTGATAACTGCTTGAAACTGCTTTTAGGTAAAGATTTTGTGAACAGGTCAGCTAAATTTTCACTTGACTTGATCCGACGAACGTCAATTTCCCCTTCTTTCTGCAAGTCATATGTTGAGAAGAACTTTGGTGAGATGTGCTTTGTTCGATCACCCTTGATGTAACCTTATCTGATCTAAGCTTTGCAAGCAGCATTGTCTTCATAAATAATTGTCGGCTTCTTCTTGATCTGTTCTAATCCGCATGCTTCTTGTATGTGATTAATCACTGATCTCAACCACACACGTTCTCGACCAGCATCATATAGTGCTATCAATTCGGCATGATTTGATGATGTTGCTGTAAGTGTTTGCTTAGTTGACTTCCAAGAAATTGTTGTGTAGCCGTATGTGAATACATAACATGTCTGAGATTTTGCTTTGTGAGGATCTGATAGATATCCGGCATCAGCATACCCAACAAGCTGGGACTTTTGATCTTTCGGATAAAAAAGACCTAAGTCTTGTGTCCCGCAAATATACCAGAATATATGTTTTACACCATTCCAGTGTCTACGTGTTGGATTCGAACTGTATCTCGCTAGTACATGTACTGCAAATGCAATGTCAGGTCTTGTGTTATTTGCGAGATACATAAGGGCACCGATCGCGCTTAAGTACGGTACTTGATGCGTGTGAAGTGTTATATATATTAGGTGTATATTTTAAGCCCCTTTAACACTTTTTAGTCAAATTTTAAATTTATAAAACACGATATTTACTAACACTAAACACACATATGGGCAAGTGCACCCATCGTGAGCGTGTATAGTGTTGGTAAGATACTGAGGTCGTCCAAGGACACAAGAGCTTTTAGTACCGGTTTATCCTCAACGTCTAATCAAATCAAAAAGTTTAGAAAAAAATGTTTTAAACTAAGAAAAATAAAAACTAACTAAAATGCTGAAAAGAAAAATAAAAATAAAAGAAAAACAGATAGACAAGATGAATCACTTGGTTCCGACTCGTGTATAGTGTAACCTTTGATTATTTCCGCACTTTTGCACTATTTTAAGAAATTATCTTAGTTATTGTAGTAGGCCCCTCTTTTGAAGGTGACATTACCCTCAACCCAGTAGTTTGAGTCAGCAAGGATACAATCCTAAAGGGTCGGATTATTGAAAGATAATTAATTAAGTTATTAATGCAAATTATGGTAGGCCCCTCTTTTGGAGGTGACGTTACCCTCGACTAAGTAGTCTGAGTCAGCAGGGATACAGTCCTAAATAGCCGGGTTATAGTATTAATAGTAGTTAACTTATGAGGGGATCAAAGAGTTTGGACCCCCGCCATCCAATACCGTTAAGCATTGAAGGAGGTCCTACTAAATTTGACCCAGGTCTATTGCAGGACCTCTAAACGCTGAACAATGGCAAGACTCTTACCAAACCGTTCCCTTAACCCCCGACCAGGTAGCCAACATACCTCCATATAGACCGTGGAGATATGAATGGTGAAAATCTTTTATTTTATATAGACAGTAAAATAATGTCAAGACACCACGGACAAACGATAAGGAAGAATCACCTTCAACATAAGAAACTAGTTATTAAAGTCATTAATACAAAACCAAGTAAAAAGTGCGAAAAGATTAGAAATAAAAAGTATTACACTAGACACTTGTCTTCACCAAGTGATGTAAGAGACTTAGGCAAACATGGCCTTGATTGTCAAGAACTCTTACGATCAATCTTGGATCCCGAGACGACTCAAACACTCTATGATGGACAATGGATGATGGTGGTGGATGATGGTGTTATGGTGGTGGTGGGTGGTGGATGAAGTGTGAGAGAGGTGGTGTGCCAAGAGATGGTTTGAGCTTGAGCCAAGCACTCCTATTCATAGGCTGAACAGAAGCTCGGGCACGGCTCCGTGTCCAGTGGGCACGGCCCCGTGTCCACATCCTTCTCTGTCTTCATTAATTGCAGTTTGTCTTATTAGTTGACCACGCCCCCGTGTCCGCTGAGCACGACCCCGTGTGCAGAAGAATCTTTGTAGTATGAAGATTTGCCTAGATTGTGCGAATCTTATAGTTGACCACAGCCCCGTGTCCGCTGAGCACGGCCCCGTGGTGGGCAATAGAAGCTTCTACCACTTTGTCTTTTCTGCTGACACTTGGGCACGCCCACGTGCTGGCTGAGCACGGGGCGTGTTCAGTCTTCTGTTGTCTTGTTTTGCTTGGGAAGATGCTGTCGTGGGGTCGGGCATGTCGCATCTTGTTCCTTTTCTTGTATTTATGTTAGATTTTGATGTCTTTTTGCTTCTTTTGTTAATTTGAGCTCATTTAATCCTGAAAATACAAAAGGAAGACAAAAGCACACTTTTTCCAACATTAGTACTAAAAAAGGGTTAGTTTTATGCCACAATTGATGTAATTTATATGTTGCATTTTGCACACATCAAATACCCCCACACTTGAATCTTTGCTTGTCCTCAAGCAAAACTCTTTAATATGTGGCTATTACACTCCCAAATGGAATGGGTAGAGAAGAAAGTTTTTGGGCTTGTCATAGAGTGTCGGGATTTCCAAGATTCTTTGCTTGGTTTTATTTTTATTTATTTACAATCCTATTCGTCATGATTTATTTAAAACTCTTCATAAGAACAAATACTTATTAGGGCATAACATGCCTTTGTAAAATTTTATTTATATACAAGTTCACATACCTCACGGGGATCACTCAACACTCGGCCGAAAATGTATTTGTGGATCACTCGAGAGCGGCATGGAACTTACTCCTACCATAGGCTTGCCAAGCAATCAATCCTCCTCCTTTTTAACTTATGTACCTTTGTAAATATCAAGAGGACTTTGTGGGTGAAGGGTTAGGCTTGGGCTAAAGGTAGGTGGTTGGGTTAGTGGTTAGTGGTTAGTAGAAAAAGGGCGAAAAAGTGTAACAAGCGTCGGTTTTCATAAGACTTTTTTATTTTTGTAACTTTTATTTTGATGAAGCTATTATTCAAACAAAGTTATTTTTGATGAACTTGTTTGTTTATTTTCTTTTGCTTCATCATCAACACACTTTTTTTTTTTTGAAAGTCATATGAAAAATCGAGCTTGTTACTAAAACAAAGGGATAAAAACGAAAAAGGTTTTGGTGGGTAAAAGGGTGTTTGTTTTGGGTTATGAAATGAAAAGGTTTAGGCTCAAAGGGGCTAACTAGGGGGATTTTGGGTAGGTGGTAAAAAAAAAGAAAAAAAATAATGGTGTAGAAATAAAAAGGGTTAGTCCTAATGCCTCCATCATTTACTTACTCGGGTTTAAGTTGGTAAGGACCGGGAATGTATCGCCATGGCAAGTTCTAGAGTCGTACGAACCAAGCGGCTATTCACACAAGAAACGAAAAATGAGCATTTAGTCTAATGATATGTAATTGTATGCTCAATAAAGGCTCAAAACTCACTTTTGTGGGAATGGGTTTTTATGTGATCAAGTATATATAATCAAATTTTAACTAAGTTTGTTATGCCTTTTCATAATTTTCTTATGTTGGTTCTTTTTATCACGACGCTATCAGTTGTAAATTCGTAAAAATATAACATTTTTAGAACTTTGAAATTCCCAATTTAAACCTAGACAAGTAAAAAAAATGAAAATTTTTGAAAAAAATTGGGGTGATTAGCAGTTCCAATAGAGTTTTGTGTAAGGCTTGTATTTAGGACTTTGCAAGATTCAAGGTTTTAGCATCCCCCCCCCCCCCCCACACACACACACTTAAATTACACATTGTCCTCAATGTGTCCCAAAAATAAGTTTTTAGGTTGATTGAATGTGTAAAAAGGTGTGAAAAAGCAAAAATTTTGTGTTACTGGGCGCTGAACACGGCCCCGTGTTGTCCGGGCACGGCCCCGTGTTCAAGTGCCAGTAACAAAATTAAATCGAGAGAAACAGAAGCCTGGACACGGGGGCATGTTGAGTGAACACGGCCCGTGTCCAGTTACCTGAACTGGGTCTTTTTCTGCAGACTGTGCAGCACGGGGCCGTGTTAGGCGGACACGGCCCGTGCCGAACTTACTGTAAACGAAGAATTTCGTCGGATGGTCCTGTTTTCCTGTATGGGGTGCTGGTTCAAGCTTCCCTTGTATCCTTTGCCATCTCAAATTTGTTTTATTCATTTCAACACCACCCAAACACCAAATTAACTAAAACCATCATTCATTAGTCATAGAGAATTACATAGTAGTCCTAAAAATTAAGATATTAAATAGTTAGGTCAAAGAAACACAAGAAATCTCAATCCAAGAAGTTCTAGCCTACTATTTATTCTACTTGCAAAATTTCCGAAAAGATAGATCTCTTGGTTAAAAGTGGCTTGACAAACTTCTTTCTCCGGGTATGGTTTCCTCACACGTCGGCGAGCCACTCTTCGATCTCCCTAGGGAGAAGAAAAGCGGGCTCATGAGCATCGGTTTGAGGAGGTGCAACTTCCACCGGGATTTCTTGGAGTTCTTCAAGAGGAGGTTCCGCCGGAATGTCGTCCCAACCGGTAGGATTGTGGATTCCAAGTGCTAGGTTCCAATCCTCTTGAGGAAGGATCGGTTCCATGGGAGGTGTTACAAGAATGTTTAACCTCTGGTGCAAGAGGTTTATTTCTTGAAAACTGTTTTCCAACCCCACCGAGAGATAATTTATACGGTCAATGAGGACCTCCTCTACCGAAGTCATCTCGTCAAGGGCCTCACGTAGCGCCATTACGTATCTTACTAGAGTTGCTTCAATCGATGGCCTCCTTTCCCGTCGACTGTTCCTTGAGTGCGCAGAAGAGGTTCCACTGTTTTGGCTAGACATTCTACGAAAACATACCAAAAATAGTTTGTTTTAATGAAACAGTACAACGGACACGGCCCCGTGCTCACTGGCCCCGTGCTCACTGAGCACGGCCCCGTGTTCAACTTTCTGCAGATTTTTAGAACAAGGAATCTTGGGGTTTTAAATTATTTTCTCAACTTATGAAGTGTTTTTGAACAAAAATAACTTAAAACAATGTTGTTTAACTTATTTTTAACAAGATTCCTTGAATAAAAACTCAACAATCATCACAATGAAGCTTGAAATCAAGCTTCAATGGAGTAGTTAGTGCAAGAAAGATGAAGAAGAAGGTAATGGATAAAAGAGGAAAGGACAAGATGGTTATTAGAATCTTCTTTTAGAACATACCTAGGATGGAATGTTAGAAAATCCTTTCAAATCTCTGTCCCTGGATGGTCCAAATGTGCAGGATTCTTGGCTGCATTTATAGAAAATGACAGCATGCTGGACACGGCCCCGTGTCGGCTGGACACGGCCCCGTGTGCAGGTAAGATCCACGTTTTGTCCGTATTCTGACAAAAGTCAGAAGGGAATCTTTTGGTGGACACGGGGGCGTGTTGACCTGGACACGGCCCCGTGTCGGAAGGCTGTTTTATGAAGTGCATCTATTTTTAAGGAACTTTTCCGGATCGGGCGGTTCCTTACTGGATGGAACAACACCAAAGTGCCTAAGATACCTTAATTGATCTAGATTAAGACGATAACGCAAGAGGTTGTCGGTGAGGGTGATTCCTATGCTATATGTAGGTGGACAAGTCCAACCCTTTTCCGGGCTCTCGTTAAAGAAGGTGTATGTCGAATCGCTCAGGTCTATGTATGCATCAAACGAAGTTGATGGGGAGTCCTTCACGGCACAATCGACACAGGGACGACTATCGCTCAAGTCCTTGCTAGAGTTAGAAGTATCGTCGGAAACAACGAAGTTGTTTGAATGCGGTTCCAACCCTTCTTCTTGGCTATTGTCTTGGAAAAGATTATTGAAATCTTTCCTAAGTTCTTTTAACCAATCAATAATTAGATCTTCTAGTTGAAATAATTCATCGAGAAGCATTTCTCCTAGAAAATCTGGTTGGGAGCATTCGACGGAGAGATATGGATTATTTTTACTTTCGCCCCTCTTAAGGATACTAGGAAACGATGGGTCTATATAGTGGGGCTTATAATTTAGAAAATAACATTCTAATTCTTTATGGTTACCACCACATAATTGACACCACATTGTACCATAAGAGTGCCAAAAGTAAAAAGTATCAGTATCACTCATGTTTGTGTCAGAAATTACCAACCGTCGGGATCTTATGGTTCTATTTTCAGTAACTGAAACTTGGGCACGGGGGCGTGTTGAGTGGGCACGGCCCCGTGTTCAGCTTACTGTCTGACTTAAAACAGGATTGCCAGTTCCAATTATTGGGCACGGGGCGTGTTCAGCGGGCACGGCCCGTGCTGAGTTCTGCAGAAGCTGAAAAATTAAGAAAAATCCTAAAAAATGAAAAATAAGAAAAACGATTAGGCCGTTGATTCCTAACTTTCTTAAAATCCTTGTGTCCCCGGCAACGGCGCCAAAAACTTGATGCGTGTGAAGTGTTATATATATTAGGTGTATATTTTAAGCCCCTTTAACACTTTTTAGTCAAATTTTAAATTTATAAAACACGATATTTACTAACACTAAACACACATATGGGCAAGTGCACCCATCGTGAGCGTAGTATAGTGTTGGTAAGATACCGAGGTCGTCCAAGGACACAAGAGCTTTTAGTACCGGTTTATCCTCAACGTCTAATCAAATTAAAAAGTTTAGAAAAAAATGTTTTAAACTAAGAAAAATAAAAACTAACTAAAATGCTGAAAAGAAAAATAAAAATAAAAGAAAAACAGATAGACAAGATGAATCACTTGGTTCCGACTCGTGTATAGTGTAACCTTTGATTATTTCCGCACTTTTGCACTATTTTAAGAGATTATCTTAGTTATTGTAGTAGGCCCCTCTTTTGAAGGTGACGTTACCCTCAACCCAGTAGTTTGAGTCAGCAAGGATACAATCCTAAAGGGTCGGATTATTGAAAGATAATTAATTAAGTTATTAATGCAAATTATGGTAGGCCCCTCTTTTGGAGGTGACGTTACCCTCGACTAAGTAGTCTGAGTCAGCAGGGATACAGTCCTAAATAGCCGGGTTATAGTATTAATAGTAGTTAACTTATGAGGGGATCAAAGAGTTTGGACCCCCGCCATCCAATACCGTTAAGCATTGAAGGAGGTCCTACTAAATTTGACCCAGGTCCATTGCAGGACCTCTAAACGCTGAACAATGGCAAGACTCTTACCAAACCGTTCCCTTAACCCCCGACCAGGTAGCCAACATACCTCCATATAGACCGTGGAGATATGAATGGTGAAAATCTTTTATTTTATATAGACAGTAAAATAATGTAAAGACACCACGGACAAACGATAAGGAAGAATCACCTTCAACATAAGAAACTAGTTATTAAAGTCATTAATACAAAACCAAGTAAAAAGTGCGAAAAGATTAGAAATAAAAAGTATTACACTAGACACTTGTCTTCACCAAGTGATGTAAGAGACTTAGGCAAACATGGCCTTGATTGTCAAGAACTCTTACGATCAATCTTGGATCCCGAGACGACTCAAACACTCTATGATGGACAATGGATGATGGTGGTGGATGATGGTGTTATGGTGGTGGTGGGTGGTGGATGAAGTGTGAGAGAGGTGGTGTGCCAAGAGATGGTTTGAGCTTGAGCCAAGCACTCCTATTCATAGGCTGAACAGAAGCTCGGGCACGGCTCCGTGTCCAGTGGGCACGGCCCCGTGTCCACATCCTTCTCTGTCTTCATTAATTGCAGTTTGTCTTATTAGTTGACCATGCCCCCGTGTCCGCTGAGCACGACCCCGTGTGCAGAAGAATCTTTGTACTATGAAGATTTGCCTAGATTGTGCGAATCTTATAGTTGACCACAGCCCCGTGTCCGCTGAGCATGACCCCGTGGTGGGCAATAGAAGCTTCTACCACTTTGTCTTTTCTGCTGACACTTGGGCACGCCCCCGTGCTGGCTGAGCACGGGGCGTGTTCAGTCTTCTGTTGTCTTGTTTTGCTTGGGAAGATGCTGTCGTGGGGTCGGGCATGTCGCGTCTTGTTCCTTTTCTTGTATTTATGTTAGATTTTGATGACTTTTTGCTTCTTTTGTTAATTTGAGCTCATTTAATCCTGAAAATACAAAAGGAAGACAAAAGCACACTTTTTCCAACATTAGTACTAAAAAAGGGTTAGTTTTATGCCACAATTGATGTAATTTATATGTTGCATTTTGCACACATCAAATACCCTTACACTTGAATCTTTGCTTGTCCTCAAGCAAAACTCTTTAATATGTGGCTATTACACTCCCAAATGGAATGGGTAGAGAAGAAAGTTTTTGGGCTTGTCATAGAGTGTCGGGATTTCCAAGATTCTTTATTTGGTTTTATTTTTATTTATTTACAATCCTATTCGTCATGATTTATTTAAAACTTTTCATAAGAACAATTACTTATTAGGGCATAACATGCCTTTGTAAAATTTTATTTATATACAAGTTCACATACCTCACGGGGATCACTCAACACTCGGCCGAAAATGTATTTGTGGATCACTCGAGAGCGGCACGGAACTTACTCCTACCATAGGCTTGCCAAGCAATCAATCCTCCTCCTTTTTAACTTATGTACCTTTGTAAATATCAAGAGGACTTTGTGGGTGAAGGGTTAGGCTTGGGCTAAAGGTAGGTGGTTGGGTTAGTGGTTAGTAGAAAAAGGGTGAAAAAGCGTAACAAGCGTCGGTTTTCATAAGACTTTTTATTTTTGTAACTTTTATTTTGATGAAGCTATTATTCAAACAAAGTTATTTTTGATGAACTTGTTTGTTTATTTTCTTTTGCTTCATCATCAACACACTTTTTTTTTTTAAGTCATATGAAAAATCGAGCTTGTTACTAAAACAAAGGGATAAAAACGAAAAAGGTTTTGGTGGGTAAAAGGGTGTTTGTTTTGGGTTATGAAATGAAAAGGTTTAGGCTCAAAGGGGCTAACTTGGGGGATTTTGGGTAGGTGGTAAAAAAAAGAAAAAAAATAATGGTGTAGAAATAAAAAGGGTTAGTCCTAATGCCTCCATCATTTACTTACTCGGGTTTAAGTTGGTAAGGACCGGGAATGTATCGTCATGGCAAGTTCTAGAGTCGTACGAACCAAGCGGCTATTCACACAAGAAACGAAAAATGAGCATTTAGTCTAATGATATGTAATTGTATGCTCAATAAAGGCTCAAAACTCACTTTTGTGGGAATGGGTTTTTATGTGATCAAGTATATATAATCAAATTTTAACTAAGTTTGCTATGCCTTTTCATAATTTTCTTATGTTGGTTCTTTTTATCACGACGCTATCGGTTGTAAATTCGTAAAAATATAACCTTTTTAGAACTTTGAAATTCCCAATTTAAACCTAGACAAGTAAAAAAAAATGAAAATTTTTTAAAAAAATTGGGGTGATTAGCGGTTCCAATAGAGTTTTGTGTAAGGCTTGTATTTAGGACTTTGCAAGAAGAATCTTTGTACTATGAAGATTTGCCTAGATTGTGCGAATCTTATAGTTGACCACGGCCCCGTGTCCGCTGAGCACGGCCCAGTGGTGGGCAATAGAAGCTTCTACCACTTTGTCTTTTCTGCTGACACTTGGGCACGCCCCCGTGCTGGCTGAGCACGGGGCGTGTTCAGTCTCCTGTTGTCTTGTTTTGCTTGGGAAGATGCTGTCGTGGGGTCGGGCATGTCGCGTCTTGTTCCTTTTCTTGTATTTATGTTAGATTTTGATGTCTTTTTGCTTCTTTTGTTAATTTGAGCTCATTTAATCCTGAAAATACAAAAGGAAGACAAAAGCACACTTTTTCCAACATTAGTACTAAAAAAAGGTTAGCTTTATGCCACAATTGATGTAATTTATATGTTGCATTTTGCACACATCAGTACTTCTGGACCAAGTATATCTTCACCTTCTTCTTGAGGGCTATAAGGATCCTTGTGTGGATCTAGCGGTCGGACAACCATAGGTACGCTAAACGGATGTGTTTTATCCATATTGATGGACAAATGTGCCATTGCACAGATACTCAAATTGTAGTCCGATACATAATTTCATCATACCAAGATCTTTCATTTCAAATTCCTTCTTTAACAACTGAGCAGCTTTCTCTATCTCTTCAAGAGATCCGATGATGTTGATATCATTAACATAGACTGCTATTATAGTGAAATTTACGACTGATCTTTCTATAAAGACACGTGGACTGATTACATCAGACTTGTATCCTTCTTTTTCGAGATATTCACTAAGTCGATTGTACCACATACGACCAGATTGTTTGAGACCATATAAAGATCTTTGGAGCTTTATAGAACACATTTCTCGAGGTGGTTGATTTTAATGCTTCGGGAAATTTTAATCCTTTAGGGATTTTCATGTAGATGTCATTTTCAAGTGTCCCGTATAAGTATGCGGTGACGACATCCATTAGTCTCATATGAAGTCCTTTAGAGATTATGAGGCCGATTAGGAACCTAAGGGTTATCGCATCCACTACAGGGGAATACCTTTCCTCATAATCAACTCCTGGGATTTGGGAAAACCCTTGTGCTACAAGTCGAGCCTCATATCGTACAATCTCACTCTTTTCATTTCTCTTTATTGCAAACACCCATTTATAACCTACTGGTTTGACGTCTATGGGCGTTCGGACTACAGGTCCGAAAACATGTCGCTTTTCGAGCGAATTTAGTTCGGCATTTATGGCTTCTTGCCATCTTGGCCAATCATTTCTGTGCATGCACTCTTCTAAAGGTTTAGATACGTAATCGTTTTCATTGATTACATCCGTTGCTATAGCATATGTGAATATATCATCAACACGTGTTTTATTTCGGTTCCACATTGTACAATCTTGTACATAATTAATAGAGATCTCATTTTCGTTCGGTACCGGTGTTTCTACTGAAACTTCATTTTCCTAAATCGGGGTTTCACTTATAATCTTTTGTGAGTTTTCACCAACTGCGTTACTTTGCTCTTTTCGTTTCCGTGGGTTTTTGTCTTTGGAACCGAGTGGTCTCCCACGCTTTCGTTGTATAGTAATCGCTTCTGGGATTACTTCAATTCGAGCAGGTGCATTTGATGCTGGTACATGTGACTTTGTCACTCTATTCGTGTATGTGAATGCATCTGGTAATTCATTCGCTATTCTTTGCAAATGTATGATCTTTTGGACTTCATATTCACATTGACCACTTCGGGGGTCGAGATTTGATAGCGATGATGCATTCCACGTTATTTCTTGTGTTACCAGTCTTTCTTTGTCCTTATCTCCCCCTAAGACTGGGAAGATTGTTTCATCAAAATGACAGTAAGCATACCGTGCTGTAAACATGTCTCCCGTCATTGGTTCTAAATATTTAATTATGGACAGGGAGTTAAAACCAACATAGATACCCAGTCTTCTTTGGGGTCCCATTGTAGTACGTTGTGGTGGCGGTATTGGTACATACACCGCACAACCAAAAATTCTAAGGTGGGAGAAACTTGGTTCTCGTCCGAAGACCAGTTGCAATGGGGAGTATTCGTGATCAGCAGTTGGTCTCAATCTAATCAGTGCAGCGGCATGCAAAATAGCATGGTCCCATGCAGAAGATGGTAGTTTACATCTCATTAAAAGTGGTCTAGCGATTATTTGTAATCGTTTAATCAAATATTCAGCTAAAATGTTTTGTGTGTGACCATGAGGTACTTAATGTTCAACATTCATCCCGATTGACATAAAATAGTCATTAAACGCTTGAGATGTGAATTCTCCCGCATTATCCATCCGGATGTTTCTAATTTGATTGTCGGGGAAATTGGCTCTCAATTGTATGATTTGAGCTAAAAGTCGGGTAAATGCTACATTTCGAGTAGTTAAAAGGCTCACATGTTACCACCTTGAGGATGCGTCTATTAAGACCAAGAAATAGCGGAATGGTCTACACGGAGGATGAATAGGCCTACAAATATCCCCTTGGATTCTTTCTAAAAATGATGGGGTTTCATGTATCAATTTAGTTTGTGAGGGCCGAGGTATAAGTTTGCCCAGAGAGCATGCTGCACATGATAAGTCTTGTGCTAGCAAAACTTTTAAGTTTTTGAGAGGGTGCCCGGTTGCACTTTTGATTATTCGTCTCATCATTATGCTACCAGAGTGACCTAGACGGTCATGTCATATATTGAATATGTCTTTATCTAACAGCTTTTGGTTACTCACCATGTATGATTCGATAGGACAGATATTAGTACAATATAATCTAAAGGATAAGGCTTCTAATTGTTCAACAATTGTTTCTTTGCCATTTTTGTTTGAAGTAATTTGAAAATATTCAATATTATTTTCAGATATTGTTTTTAGGTGGTAACCGTTTTTTCGAATATCTTTAAAGCTAAGTAAATTTCTTCTGGATTTACTAGAATATAATGCATTATCAATAGTTAATTGGGTACCCGAAGATAATGTTATGTGTGCTCTGTCGGAGCCTTCGATAAGGTTACTGACACCAGATATAGTACCAATCGATGTCTCTGCCGGAGACAACTCAGAGAAAGATTTCATATCTTTGAGAATAGTGTTAGTACTACCACTATTTACCCGACATTCATCACCAATAATAGCTCTACTGGAGCTAGTATACATATTTCTTCAGGAAATAAAAATAAATAAAAGTTAATGCAAAGAAGTAAAATGAAACATTGCAAGAGTTTCAAACCAAACCAAATACAAAAGTCACAGTGTGAAAAGTAAAGCATAAAAGGTACATTAAATATGTTTAAACATCACGAACATTTTCAATGAAATCACATGCATCCAAATGAACGTCTGGTATCGTGGCTGGAGGTGCATCCTCAATCAGATTAGTTTCAGCATTCTTTCCTTTTTCTTTTATCATGCGTTGATATGCCTCAACGAGGTGTTTAGGGGTGCGACATGTGCGGGACCAATGATTTGACATCACACATTTATAACAAATGTTGCTTTGGTTCCCGCTAATTTTCCCATTTGAAGGTCGCCCCGTATTATGTCGACTCGATTCACCACCGCTATATTTAGTGTTCTGGGACTCTCGATGCCATGTATATCCCCGTCCTCGACCACGAACACGACCTCTGCTGGGGCCGCGGCCTCTACCTCTACCTCGTCCGCTTTGATAATTGGCCACATTCGCTTCAGGGAATGGGCTTGCACCGGCGGGTCACGATTGATGGTTTTGTAGTAGGAGCTTGTTGTTTTGCTCCGCGACCAGAAGACATGATATCAATTCAGAATATTTAGTAAATTTACGTTCCTGGTATTGCTGTGACACGAGCATGTTTGAGGCATGGAACGTTGAGAAAGTTTTTTAAAGAATGTCTTCATCTGTAATTTTCTCACCACATAATTTTAAGTCAGAGGTAATGCGGAACAAGGCAGAATTATACTCACTGATAGTCTTAAAATCCTGTAGACGTAAATGAAGCCATTCATAGCGGGCTTTGTGGAGTAAGACCAACTTCTGGAGGTCAAAATGTTCTTTGATGTTTGTCCATAATTCAAGGGGGTCCTCAACAGTTAGATATTCCCGCTTTAGATCTTCGTGAAGATGATGGCGGAGGAATATCATAGCTTTCGCTTTATCTTGAGGTGAATGATGTGTGCGCGTATATACATGTTTTTACAATGAATCTTACTCACGATTCGGTTTTAAATTTATAAAAATGATTTATACTTCAACATTTAAAACACACACGAAAGGGCAAGTGTACCCCGTCATATATGTAGTAAAGTATCGATCCAAGGATGTGGGCGGAGAAATAATACTAAACCTTTGTCATTAAATCACCGGTAGAAAGATAAGTGTGTGATTTTCTAAAAACTAAAATAAGCATAAACAAATATTTATAAAAACATAATAGACTCCAAATAAGAAAATAAATATATATAGCCTTGCTTTATACACAACCAAAGTATATAAACTAAGTCGGTCTTGTCACTTAAAACATTTGGTCAATTCTCCATTTTCAAGACAATTAATATCCCTTTTGGGAATCGTAACATGACAATCATTCGGAAAGCTAAAACGATAAACACACTTTAACCACCTAAGATTGTTCTTTAACGTGCAATTGATAAATGTCTATGAAAATCCACTAAAGATAAGTTAGTCATCCGTTAGGAGTTTTCTAACCTCACTTAATCAAGGAAAGTGACACCGATAAACACAATGCAACCACTGAGACAAGCATAAACTAGATTAAATCACAACCGAGTTCATTTTACAAATCTTGCACATAAATTCACCAAGATAGAAATTTTGGCCTAAACTACTAACTAAGCTAACAATTCATGCCAAGAATTCATAACAACACCATTTAACCCGTTAAGGTCCTTACGTGAGGGAAAGCTTTCTTGATTAACAATAATTACCCCTTATTAAACCACTAACCATTTCTAGTATCATGGTGCACACATTTGACACAAGTTAAACAAGTTCAAAGTCTACTAATACATGATTAATTAAGCTTCTTCTTTCAAATATCTCAACTAACCACATACTAATCATCCAAGATAATTAACTATAATCAAGAAATCAACATCAATAAACAAGGTTGCAAACTAATCATCAAAGATTAACATAGAAAATGCTTCAAAGTGTCATTACAAACATAATTAACATACTAATGGTTGTAATTAAGCAAGGGATACTAGTGTTTTTTCCCTTAGGCTTACAATAATACATAATTATCAATTTAAGTGCTTGAAACAAGAACAAAAACATGGGAAGATTGAAGAATCAAACCATAAACAAGCACAAGATTGAGTATCCGGATAGTAACGGAGCTAAACGGCACAAGATGGCTTGAATCCGGGTGAAAGCTAGTGCCTCCGGAGCCTGATAATTCGCCTGTGAAGCTCCCAAAAGTCCAGAATATCGAAATGAAAGTTGCCTTCTGTTTTTTATAACTTTTTCAGATCGCACGGTCGTGCGATTAAAGTGCACGATCGTTCACTTTATGGCCCTGTTCACCATACTGTGTGACATCAGCAAATAATCGACCGGTCTTCGCATTGGCACGGTCGTTCCAGAGATCGCACGAGCGTGCATCGCCGATAACTGACTGGCTCAAGTATCTGAACGGGAGGTGCGTCTCCGGGAAGTGACTGGTCATCGTAATCGCACGGGTGTTCCATGAGATGCACAGTCGTTCGGTTCCGAGATTGGCTTGCACTCCTGATCGCACTGGCTGTGCAATGCCGAGGTGAGCTTGGTCGTCGGATCCGCATGGTGGTGCCACCAGATGCACGACCGTGCAACTTGCCCAGGTCAGAATTCTTCACAGAATCTTCGCAGCTCAGCCATGTCGCCCTGAAAATCCTCGTTTTCATCATCTTCTTGTTTGGCATGCTGTTTTAGGCTCATTAACACAAATACACCCAATTCAGTATCCGATTCTCGGTTTTACGGCCAAAAACGCGTAAAATAGGGGTAAAATGGGGGAATAAAGTATGTGTAATTTGGTGAATATCAAACCTCCCCACACTTGAACCTTGCTTGTCCTCAAGCAAGCTAAAACTAAAAATGTAATAAAAGATAGTTTCTAACAAGAACAAGTATTTACAAAATTACCTACTAATAAACAAACATACGGTTAGCCGGTTTTTCGAAAGACAACATCAAATGATTCAAACCAAACAAGTACATTCAAATATATGTATAGATAACCAAAAAGCCATGATTTCACTCCAATTGACTTAGCACGCTAATCTTCACACACCTCACTATGTTCACACACACTCGGTTATTTTTTTTGTGAAACATACATAAAAATGTGTATGTGTAAACACTCAATGCCACGACAATGAAACGTGTAATATCATAAGCTTGTCACAAGATCTTATCTCCACCAACTAACATGCGAAAAAGTGCAAATTAAGAGGTCTTTACGGGTTGTAACGATAGGCTTGGGTGAAGGGTATGCAATGGGAATTTTAAAGTGACTAAATGGTTAAAACTCGGTAGTAGCGTTTAACTAGCGTAAAATAATAAAACTATACATACTAACGCCTTAAAAAGGCGACTTTTGCGCTATCGAGGTCATCAACGAGATTTCATCATTTTAACCTTTAAAATTGCTCGATTTTTGTCGACTTTACCCTATTTTAGGGTGTTTTATTTTCTGTTTTTTTTTTTAATATATAAACTAATGGCTTTGTACAATGAACTCTAATTGCACGAAACGCTAGTTAAACGATGATTTTAACCGAGTTTTAACACAAAAGGTTTAAAAATAAAAAGGCTAAATTTGGCTAAGTGGGTGATTTTGTTGGGTAAATGAAAGAAAAACACGGGAAAGGATCAACATGGTTAATGTTTAGGGAAACATAACAAAAGGAAAAGGCTAACAACAAAAGGGGTTTTCTAAGTGCCTCAATCACTTCTACACAATTTCACAAGTTTATGGTCTTAACAAGCATGCTAGTGACAAGTTCTAAACTACACGTGACATCTGGCTCACTCCTACTCTGAAATGAACAAACATATAACAATTTTAAGGCTCAAACATGCTCACATAACGGAAGGAATGGGTAAAAGTGTGAAAATAAACATGCAAGTTTTTCTTTGTTTGTCACGTTTTCTAGTTATCTTTTTCAAAATTTATTTGGCTTGACGGGTTTTTATCATATCTGAAGCTTTCTAAAACACAACTAACCGGTTTATTTACTAAAAATATATACAATTTACTGATTTTTTTATATAGGACAAACAAAGTCAAAATGTTAAACCCCCTCCCCACACTTGAACTTCGAATTGTCCCCAATGCGAAACTCGAAATATAGAGAAAAAGGAGAATAACACTCCCCTGAAGATTATGACAACCCTCAAAATTACATGTATTCCGTACAATTTATTAATGATAATTAAAGTACTTGACGACTGTGTGGAATTATTTAACTGCTCTCTGATTACTGTGTAATACTTACATGTGCGTGTTAGCATACTAGTAGTATGCAGAAAACTTGACTAAATTGTCCTGAATATTTTCCTATGTGTTAGGAATTAATTGCGCTACAAAATATATATATATAAGACACCTTACGGAACAATTAAACACTTTAACGAAACGGTATTTAACCGGATAACCGGACATTACCCGGGACACTAAATTTTTGTCAATGACATTGTTTTATTTTTATTGGCTAGTCTTGATCCCCGTTGGCCATAACACCCACTAAAAATGATCAAACCAACAAGTATAGGTTGGTTACTTACCATCTAACTATCACTTACCATTTAGTTGAAATTTTGCAAACAAGCCCCCCCCCCCCCCAACCGAATTTTTGGCCCTTGTGGACCCACACAATTTCCACACCTTACTTCCATATCTTCTTCAAGATTATGTTCAATTGTTTATTAAATTTGTTGCTTGTTGGAGTTACTAAAATATTAGAGACAATCTTATAAGTAAGGCACTAAAGATCACAACCATCATTCACAAAATTCACTCTCTCACCTCACTCTCTTCTCTCTCTTTCGGCTCATCCCACAACCGAAACCATCACCACCACATAACCACCATCATCTTCATCATATCAAGTTCCATTTAAAGCTTGAAGGTGATCAATGGAGGTTACATCTTGAAGAACATTCAAGGATCTTTGTTCTTGCTTTTCATCATCGTTTCTTCACCATCTTCTTCACTAAGAATCATCCCTAGCTTTAAGCTAGTAGACGTGATTGACCGACCTTGACTGTTAGCTATATTTGAGAGTCAAACCGAGCAACCGAGGTGAGTTCACACTCCTAAGGCATGGGATTCCCGGTGGGTTGGGAATGGGATTGTGACGAGATGTCGTAGGTACACGCAAATTTAATCCCAATAACAACTATAATATAGTGGTAAGAGGGTATCGAACTCAGGGAGTATGTGGAAAATATGTCGATTATATAGCTTTGCAATTAAACTACAATTAACCTAATTTGCAGAAAATAAAGATCAATAATTTGGATTGTTGTTTTAGAAAACTAAATTAATAACTAATTGCAAATCAAAGATTGGTTGTAAAACAGATTAGGAGAAAACAATGACCATCTTAGGATTCAGTTTCTTTAAACAATTGTGCGAAATTTCAACTAGAAAGAGTTACATAGACATAACTCGTGCATAAATAATTGAAGTGATAAAAGGGAACAAAGTACTCGGATTATATAAACGCAAGGTTATTTCCCGATGATCAATTAACCAATAACCAACCCTAACCCTTCCCGTGATATCTCGATTGCCAACGGCACCAAGAACGTACGATTGAGACTAGAAATTGCACTATTGATTAACAAGCTACAAATAATTATGCATACACCATGATATTCAAGCAACGCAAGTTATCATTCTAGAAATTCAGAAATAAAGACACAAAAGTTCAAGAGAAACCTTCACCTAAGATGATCACCGAAAGTTTTAGCCACACATAGCTTGGTGAATCATCATAACAATAAGTTCAATGTTCATATGAATCAAAATCACAAACCGAATGTTAGCAATTGTCTAGAACCAAGCAAGAACAGCCAAAATCACCCCTAGTGTCTCCAATAACCGACCAATGATGAGAATAGTTGAAAAGACACCATAAAACTGATTAAATGAGGGCAGTTACGTTTTCCTCGCAGCCTCCACCGTAAATTACGGTACCACCGTAAGTTACGGTGGACCAAAAAGTGTTACGGTGGGTCTCTACTGCCTTACGGTGGACGAAAAATGCTGGGGTCTACCGTAAATTACGGTACCACCGTAAGTTACGGTAGGCTTCAGCATGAAATTCTGTTTTCAGCATAACTTTTTCGTTTCAACTCCGTTTTCTTCACCGTTTTCGCCTCCGTTCTCGTAATTCCGTCCTCTATCATGCTATCTTCTTAATTCTTCAGTTCTAATAAATTATTTTCTTCATGTATTCTCCATCTTTCAATCTCTAATCCAACCGCGCCTATTCCGAAGCTTCATTTCCACACTTTTAAGCTCCGAATGTACCTGAAACATAAGCAACCGTAGTTATCTAATTCAAGATAATTACACAATTAAATGAGGGATAAACTTGTCTTTTAACATCATAAAGGGTTGTCCTACGGACCACCCGTCACATCCCCACACTTAACCGTTGCTTGTCCCAAGCAACTCATTAAATCAATTTCCGAACAAGCGATCAATGTAAACCAAGCTAAATGTGCCGTCCTTTTACTAACTTTCAATCATACCACAGGACACATCCCTCACAAAAAATCTCTCGGTTACAAGAATTATTAGCATAATGCTAAACCACTCAATGCGTGTGTGTGTTTGTGCGACAATAAGCTTGTATAAAAATCAAGTCTCCTCCTATTGAGTATTTAGCATGCTTATGAATCAAAAGGACTTACGGGTTGTAACGGAGCTAGGTGAAAAGGTAGGAAAATGGTGGAATATATATGCGAGAGCTAATTGATTTGACCCGGTTTTTATTTCTACCACTAAACAAAGCAACCATCAAATATATACATAACTTCTTCAACATTCTCAACTACTATTGCAACTAAATACCTTCTTTTTTTTTTCTCTTTCTCTTTTTTTTTCTTTTTTTTTTTCAATTTTTTTTTTCATTTTTTTTTCATAACACATCAAACTCAACAATATATACAAGAACATCAATACTATAAACTAAATTTCCTAAACCGGGTCATCTCAAAAGGTAAAGTTTTGTAGGAAGTAGGTTTGGGTCACAATCGAATGGTCTAATGCTCAACATGGCTTTCTAAGGACCAAACCCCCACCCCTCACAATACCAAGCTCATATATGTAAAGTATGAGGTCCAACCCACCAATCCCGCACTCTCACACATCTAGACGAGGCTTCCTAAAAGTCCCCCTATCATTTTCAAAAGCATGCTAATTCTAGGATTTAACAAGTATTCACACACAAGTTCTATTAACACACAACGCACACCGCCACTCAAACAATGAAATATCAATAACAATCATGTGTGGCTCAAATCCTCACCAAGAAAAGATTAGGAATGGGTGTCGGTGTGTCAAATGGCACAATATCAAGTTTTCAAATTTTAACAATTTTCGCTCGGATTTACAAAATTTTTAAAACTCTCAAAAATTTCCCCCATCCCCACACTTGGGATACATTGTCCCAATGTATGGCTTTGAGGGAAGGATCGCTTTTAACCAACAACATTAGCTTTCGCTAATACTCTCAAACCCCAAATTTCTTTTTGGATTTTTTTTGTCTTTTTTCTCTATTCTTAAAAACATCAACACCACCAACTAGCACAACCCAACACAAAACATCAAACTAATACACCCCCAAACCTCCCAACCATAAACAAAAGCAAACAACTAACTACCAATATTTCAAAGCTAAAGAACACAACAAGACTAAGGAAAAAGTACATTGACCTGGTGAAGTTTTCCACAACAGATGTTGTAAATGATCCAATTTCCTATCACCACCTTCACACAAATATCCGCACATCTTCCCCACACTTGAGTGTTGCCATGGCCCTGAAACATAGAAAACTAAAGAAATAACAAGATCAGTGAAAAACCTCGGGTTGCCTCCCGAGTAGCGCTAAGTTTTCAGGTCTTCAGCCAGACCGTGCCACCCCCATTTAAGGTGGCTCAAAGAAGCGGTTCCTGCTATCTCCATCACTTCCTCGTGCCATTGAGCAAAATGCATCCGTCTCATTTTTACTCGGTGGGTAATCAAATACACTCCTGCTTGAACCCATATGTGTTTCTTCACGGTCCGGTGGGTGTTTTTTTCTCATTCTTTGAAACACATTTTTCATACAATCACTAGACTCACCACCCTTCCTCTCAATGGACTCATAACTAATCACTCTAGTTTGAACATAAAAGTACAACTTACGGTTCTTTTCGGTCATGGTAATAATCTCGTCTCTACAATTAATTTGAGCATTTGTTGTGTATAGAAATGGTCGACCTAAGATTACCCTTTGTTGTGATGCCATGTTGGTAGAAGCATAGTCCAAAACTAGAAAATCCACCGGGTATTCAAACTCCCCCAACTGAATCTTAACATTCCTAACCATTCCCCGTGGACGCCTCCAACTTCCATCTGCCAAGCTCACCATGGTGTCTATACCTTCAAGTGGACCAAAGTCGTACATATCGTATAAATCGCTCGGTAGCACACTCATGCTTGCCCCGTAGTCCAACAATGCGTGAGGGATTTTTAATTTTCCCACACGGATAGGCACGATTGGCGCTTCATACTCTTTATCATTCTCGACTTCATCATCTTTTTCCAAACCTGCATTCACTTGATACGAAGAAGTTAGCAATGTTTCATTAAATTTAGTATTTGGAACGGTGCTTACCACATTGATGTTAATGCTTTTTGTGTTCTTGGGATTTGTCACCGTGTCACTTTGTAGTTGGCCTTTTGCTTTCTTCAATATCGCCACGTCACTCGCAAGTTGACCCATTTGAGTGGTCAATGATTGGATGCTTTTGTCACGAACCTCGTCCTTTTGCATCCGAACCTCATCACGTTGATTCATTCGTTGCATTTCACTTTGCATCACCTTCAACATCTCCATTACTTCATTTCCACCCGAAGACCCCCCTTGTTCTTGACCCGTTTGATATTGCTTTTGATAGCCTTGGTTGTTCCCGCCTCGATATCCACTTTGGTTGTTATAAGGTTGGCGTGAACCAAAGTTACCTTGACTACCTTGAAAGTTCGGGTTAGCTTGATTTGAGGGGTTCCCATAGCGAAAATTTGGGTGGTTCCTCAACCCGGGGTCGTAAGTTTTAGAGTTCATGTTGTTGTAGTTTCTACCACCCCCTCCTTGACCTTGACCTTGACCTTGAACCGCATGAACCTCTTCATATTGCCCTTCCATCATTCCTTGGAAATTTTCAGCCGCATGACCTATTTCATTACACAAAGCACAAACATCATAAATTTGGTTAGTAGTTTGAACATTACCATCATCTATTGCGTGCACTTGAGGTCGGGCAATGGCCGGTCGCGCTCTCCTCGATGCTTGAGCTTTTCTTTTTGATGTAATTGCCATGTTCTCCGAAAACTCCCAATCATCATTCTCGTAGTTTGTACCAAAAGTCCCACCGGTAATGGACATTAAATCACGAGCGTCTTCGGCACACAACCCCTCGTGGAAAGCATTCATCAACTCCCAAAGTTCAATCCCATGGTGAGGGCAATTTTTTATCATCATATTGAAACGTTCAAATGCCTCATGGAACATCTCACCATGTTGTTGTTGGAAGCTCCTCAATCCTTTTCTAGCATCGTTGGTCTTTTGGGCGGTGTAAAATTCATCTAAGAAAATTTGTTGCATCTCTGCCCAAGTATATATAGATGCTGAAGGCAAAGTGTAGAACCACTTCTTTGCCTTATCCTCCAAAGAAAATTGAAATAATACCAACTTGATATCATCGGCCGAAAAACCTTGACTCCCAAGAGTATTGCAAATTGAGTCATAGGCCTCTAAGTGGAAATACGGCTCCTCCGTTGCTAGCCCTTTGTATTTCGGCAAACTTTGTAAAGAATTTGTTCTTACTTCAAAGGTTCTCCCTTGGTTGTTGTGAGGGATAACCACCGGTGAAGGGTTTTGAGTAATTATCGGCCTGAAATGTGCTTCTATTCCCCTTGCTTGTTCCCTAAGATGCCTTCTTGGAACACCCAATCGACCCCTTGGACGAATAGGACCCATAGGTCTTGGTATATGCCCTTGTGGTACGAACGGTGGTTGAAATTGTTGTTGTGGCATCGGTGGTTGTTGAATTGGCCTTTGAAATTGTGGTTGTACATTTTGTGGCCGAACTTGTTGCAATGGAATAGGGCGTTGCATTGGTGGCCCCTGTGGCCTTGGCCTAATGTGTTGTGGTATGAGTTGTTGCGGTATTCCACCAACACTTGCCATCCCTTGAGATTGACTTTGCACATAACCGAACTCTCCTTGATCACCATAACCTTCATAAGCTTACCCATCTTCATCATAGCCCTCAAAATCTTCGTATCCTTCCTCATATCCATCTCCCCCTATACCCGAAGTTTGCCCAATTGGAAGGGTTGAATATTGAAATCCCGCTTGGTTCGATGGTCTAAATGTTGAAGTAGCATGGACAATGGTTGTATTTGGTGGTATTGAATAATGGGAAGATGATTGACCGGAAACTGGGAAGAAATGAGTGAGTGGTGGAATCGTAGTAGATGGGCTAAAGGAAAGATTAGGTTCATTTTGAGTAGTAATCGGTTGTGTGGTGTTAGATGGTGTAGTGTCATGAGGTGGAGTAGGAATTGTAGTGGAATTTGGTATGGTTGTATTTGGTGATGGTTGCGTGGAAGTAGGTATAAATGATGAGGTCGTTTGACCCGTTGTGGGTGGTACTTGTGTTTCTTCCATGATGTTTCTTTGTGTAATGGGTGAAGTGGGTGAACCAATGATTCTGTTTTTGCATAGTAAAACTCAGTTTTGCCTTAGCGTTCTTTCGATTTCCGGATCAAATGACAATGGTGACGCTTTGTGAGAGCCTCTAGTATGCATGCACCTGTAGAACATGCACACTAAACACACCAGCGTAAACCCGAAAATAACAAAGCAAAACTAACAAACTGACACACGTTGCGCACTACTCCCCGGCAGCGGCGCCAAAATTTGACGTGATGTCGTAGGTACACGCAAATTTAATCCCAATAACAACTATAATATAGTGGTAAGAGGGTATCGAACTCAGGGAGTATGTGGAAAATATGTCGATTATATAGCTTTGCAATTAAACTACAATTAACCTAATTTGCAGAAAATAAAGATCAATAATTTGGATTGTTGTTTTAGAAAACTAAATTAATAACTAATTGCAAATCAAAGATTGGTTGTAAAACAGATTAGGAGAAAACAATGACCATCTTAGGATTCAGTTTCTTTAAACAATTGTGCGAAATTTCAACTAGAAAGAGTTACATAGACATAACTCGTGCATAAATAATTGAAGTGATAAAAGGGAACAAAGTACTCGGATTATATAAACGCGAGGTTGTTTCCCGATGATCAATTAACCAATAACCAACCCTAACCCTTCCCGTGATATCTCGATTGCCAACGGCACCAAGAACGTACGATTGAGACTAGAAATTGCACTATTGATTAACAAGCTACAAACAATTATGCATACACCATGATACTCAAGCAACGCAAGTTATCATTCTAGAAATTCAGAAATAAACACACAAAAGTTCAAGAGAATCCTTCACCTAAGATGATCACCGAAAGTTTTAGCCACACATAGCTTGGTGAATCATCATAACAAAAAGTTCAATGTTCATATGAATCAAAATCACAAACCGAATGTTAGCAATTGTCTAGAACCAAGCAAGAACAGCCAAAATCGCCCCTAGTGTCTCCAATAACCGACCAATGATGAGAATAGTTGAAAAGACACCATAAAACTGATTAAATGGGGGCAGTTACGTTTTCCTCGCAGCCTCCACCGTAAATTACGGTACCACCGTAAGTTACGGTGGACCAAAAAGTGTTACGGTGGGTCTCTACTGCCTTACGGTGGACGAAAAATGCTTGGGTCTACCGTAAATTACGGTACCACCGTAAGTTACGGTAGGCTTCAGCATGAAATTTTGTTTTCAGCATAACTTTTTCGTTTCAACTCCGTTTTCCTCACCGTTTTCGCCTCCGTTCTCGTAATTCCGTCCTCTATCATGCTATATTCTTAATTCTTCAGTTCTAATAAATTATTTTCTTCATGTATTCTCCATCTTTCAATCTCTAATCCAACCGCGCCTATTCCGAAGCTTCATTTCCACACTTTTAAGCTCCGAATGTACCTGAAACATAAGCAACCGTAGTTATCTAATTCAAGATAATTACACAATTAAATGAGGGATAAACTTGTCTTTTAACATCATAAAGGGTTGTCCTACGGACCACCCGTCAGATTGAATAACTACTCGTACTATCATTACTATTAAACTACTTTTCACTGTCCTCGGAATGAAGGGCACGTACGTAAAACCTACGTACACTCATACTTACTACTGTCCTCGGATTGAAGGGCACGTACGTAAAACCTACGTACACTCACACTTGCTACGGTCCTTAGATCAAGAAGGGCACGTACGAATACGACTAGTCTACACATAGGAAGCCCCCACTAATCATCGCACACATGTTTGGGAAACCGCGATACAGATTAATAAGATTCATGGTTTACGAAATAAACATACGATTTACGATCACTATAACTAAACAACCAACTGTGAACTCGCTCAACTTTGTTGTTGACTCGTTGTTACATGCCTTGCAGGTCGTTAGGGACTCATGGAGCTTGCATTGAAGTGGGAAGAGTCGTTGTGGGACATGGACAGCTGTGTGCCATGCTAAACATTTGAAACGTTTAAACTTATGACTTGCTTTTAAACTTTATGCTTCCGCTTGCAACTTAAACTATGTTTTGTTTAGACACCAATTGTATTGTGATAGATTTTTATATACTACTACATGCTTGTTCAATTTGATTGGTGGCTTGATCCTGGTCATGTCACGCCTCCAAGCGGTGATACTCCGCATGGTGGATTTTTGGGGGTGTGACAGATTGGTATCAGAGCCATTGGTTATAGCGAACTTGGTTTTAAAAAGGGGAAAAGCTTTTTGATAAAACCAGACTATAACCTGTACAGTGCTCAACGATCCACAACGACGCTTCGCTCCACGTGCAAGGCTCAACACACTAGGTGGTATGATTTAAGTCTAAACTTCTTACCTGCTAGATTACTTTTGTCTGGTGTGGTGTTTATTGTATGTTTATTTAGGGTAGTAGCATGTTGTCTATTAGCCCTACTGCGTTCTTTATGACACGCAGTTGTTTACTTGAAATTTGACAAGTGGTGGTCGAATTCTTTTCTGATTTATCGCCACCCCGCTACGACAACTGTTTATGCATTCTATCTATTTACACACTTACTCGACATGACGTCACTATCTGACCCTCCGTACACTCGGTTTGCACGTCAACGTTCACGAAGACCAGACCTGGCTCAAACGAACTCGGGATTAGGAGAACTATATCCCCGCATCTCTATTGACGAACCTCATCATCTACACCGGTCGTCGTTACCAGAAACGAAGCGGCCACAGTTACGCGCGTTTGTCGTTTTGCAACTCGCAACCCTACCAACCAAATTCTATTTTGAACAAGTGATGTACTTCCGTGACCGTGATGCAACGAACTTCCCTATTTTTGTCGTGCCGCCACACCTCACTTCTGGAATTGCTTCTAAGCAACAGATTACTTGGTTGAATTCTTCTGTTATTGGTGGACCCCTGTTTTCCCTCGATTCTTCGCATGAACCTCATTAATTCCCTGTTTCTTCGATTGGCAACTGATTTAACGAAACGCTAACAACCATACCATGATTTCCACTGATCACAATATTACCCCCCTATTACCTTGTTGGGTGGTTAATGCTTCTCCTACTTGATATACCCCTTTGTAAACCCAACCTAGCGAATGGATGCCCTTACTGATGGGATAGTCTTCTTAAATACGCGGAATCTTTACACTAGCTTTTGTACCGACACATGATTGTTGATTAATGATACGTACAATTTCTACCATTGGCTTAGATCAAACCATCACTCCCTTACCACAGTGACATTACGTTCTCGCTACTCCATGTTGAGATACTGAAACGAACACGCACTCGCTTAGAGAATTTGGAAGGCTCGACCTTCGATCATTAGTGATCACTCCTTGAAACCTTGAGGGTGGTGATGTATTGTCGATACGATCATACTCTCTTGAACACGTTTTCGCGTCTTTCCTCTGGAACCTCACGACTACGCAGACGTATTTTGGATTCATTCGCACAACCCAAGAAACTCCTCCTAACTTGGTTGCTTACTTGATGAATCACAAACCCACCTAAGTTCATGGATTCAGGTGAATTGTTCCTCCTTCGCATGTGGGAGGGTCCGACGACTTTTGATGGAAGTCTCAGTGAATCTTAACACTACACACTTGTACGACAATCATGCTGCTATGTTGAATTCTTGTTCTGATTGATTTAACCCCGTGACAGCTATATTTGATCAACTACATACTTTATCCTAACTATACCCAACTTGCGTACAACCAGCTGTACCTTCGACATCAGGTAAACCACTGCTAGGGATTATTAAACGCTTATTCATCGATTGCGGCTACCCTTTCTCATGTTTCCCCACCCATACACGTTATACTTTTGAACCCTACGATCTTAAAAGTGTTCCCCGTGGACACTCGCTTGGACAAGTTACGCTCTATGAACGTTACTCAGTGAGCATTGGGCCATGAACATGTTAATACCCCAGGTACTTTTCCATGATCTTGATACGGCCGATATGGATCTTCAGACACGATAGATATGTCCCTTGTTTTCTTTGACGACATCTGAACCCACTTGAAGAACTGTCCACACAATTACAAGAACTCTTGGAAAAAGGGGTTTCATACGTCCTAGCTCTTCACCTTGGGAAGCTCCAGTGTTGTTTGTAAAGAAGAAAGACGGTACCTTCAGAATGTGTATTGACTATCGCGAACTTAACAAGGTGACCGTGAAGAATCGTTATCCTCTTCCACGCATTGATGACCTATTCGATCAGTTGCAAGGGTCGAGCTATTACTCTAAGATTGATTTGAGATCGGGATACCATCAGCTGAGAGTCCGGGATGAGGACGTCTCCAAAACAGCATTCAGAACTCGTTACGGCCACTACGAGTTTCTGGTTATGCCTTTCGGATTGACGAACGCACCGGCGGTCTTCATGGATCTCATGAACCGAGTATGCAAACCTTACCTGGATAAGTTCGTTATTGTTTTCATCGACCATATCCTGATCTATTCTAAGAGTCAGGAAGAACACGATCAGCATCTACGACTTATGCTGGAAGTTCTTCGAGCAGAGCAACTGTATGCTAAGTTTTCGAAATGCTACTTCTGGCTTCGTGAAGTCCACTTTCTAGGTCACGTGGTAAACAAGGATGGGATTCATGTTGATCCATCCAAGGTTGACTCGATCAAGAACTGGCCTGCACCCCGTACACCAACAAAAATCCGCCAATTCTTGGGTTTGGCAGGATATTATAGAAGGTTTATCAAGGACTTCTCTAAGATTGCGCAACCTCTCACTTCATTGACCCAGAAAGGTGTCACCTATCGTTGGGATGATGCACAGGAATCTGCGTTTCAGCACTTAAAAGACAGACTTTGTAGCGCGCCTATCCCCTCATTGTCCGAAGGCACAGATGATCTTGTGGTTTATTGTGACGCTTCCATCCAAGGGCTTGGTTGCGTGTTGATGCAACGTGACAAGGTCATTGCCTACGCATCACGCCAACTTAAAGTTCACGAAAGGAACTACACTACGCACGACTTGGAACTGGGAGCAGATGTTTTCGCGCTTAAGATATGGAGACATTACCTGTACGGTACCAAGTGCACCATTTACACCGATCACAGGAGTCTCGAGCATATCTTCAAGCAAAAGGAGTTAAACATGCGACAACGTCGATGGGTCGAGCTCTTGAATGATTACGAATGCGCGATCAAGTACCATCCGGGCAAGGCCAATGTTGTGGCCGACGCCCTCAATCGAAAGGATACTATACCAAAGCGTGTACGTGCGTTACAGCTTACCATCCAATCTAGTCTTCCTGCTTAAATTCGTGATGCTCAGGTTGAGGCATTGAAAGCAAAGAACATCAGGGCTGAGTCCTTACGAGGATCGAGGCAGCGGCCAGAACGAAAGGAAAACGGCGCCAACTATGTTAACGGGCGCATCTGGGTTCCACTGTATGGAGACCTACGCGAGCTTGTGATGGACGAAGCGCACAAGTCTCGTTATTCTGTACACCCTGGTTCGGATAAGATGTACCACGATCTCAAGACTATGTATTGGTGGCCTGGTATGAAAGCTCACATAGCAACCTACGTTAGCAAATGTTTGACTTGTGCGAGAGTCAAGACTGAATATCAGAAACCATCAGGCCTACTTCAACAACCAGAGATCCCAAAATGGAAATGGGAGCAAATTTCCAATGATTTCGTTACTGGCCTACCTAGATCTCAACGCGGTAATGATACCATTTGGGTGATCGTGGATCGACTGACCAAGTCTGCACATTTTCTAGCTATCTAGGAAACGGATAAGTTTTCTACCCTAGCAGACATCTATCTAAAGGAAGTAGTATCAAGGCACGGAGTGCCGACCTCTATTATCTCTGATCGTGATGCATGTTTTACTTCAGAACTGTGGCAAGCGATGCACAAATCATTTGGCTCTCGATTAGACATGAGCACAGCTTATCACCCGCAAACGGATGGGCAGTCTGAGCGCACCATCCAAACTTTAGAAGACATGCTTCGTGCATGTGTAATCGATTTCGGCAACGGCTGGGAAAAACATCTCCCTCTAGTGGAGTTTTCGTATAATAACAGCTACCACACTAGCATTCAAGCCGCTCCGTTTGAGGCACTGTATGGGCATAAGTGCCGATCACCTCTTTGCTGGGCAGAAGTTTGCGACAGCCAAATCAAAGGCCCAGAACTTGTAGTAGATACAACCGAAAGGATTGCTCAGATACGACAACGAATGGCGGCAGCTCGTGACCGTCAGAAAAGTTACGCTGATAAGCGCAGGAAACCACTCGAGTTCCAAGTTGGGGACCGGGTGCTACTCAAAGTCTCACCTTGGAAAGGGGTAGTCCGTTTTGGCAAACGAGGCAAACTCAATCCGCCTTATGTCGGACCGTTTGAAATCATTGAGAAAATTGGCAAAGTTGCCTACAGGTTGAATCTACCTGAAGAACTCAGCGGAGTTCACAATGTTTTCCACGTGTCGAATCTGAAGAAGTGTCTGTCAGATGAGACCCTCATAGTTCCCTTAAAGGAGCTCACTATCGACGACCAGCTGCGATTCGTCGAGGAACCAGTAGAGATTACTGATCGAGATGTTAAGATTCTCAAGCGTACCAGGATACCTCTCGTCCGAGTTCGTTGGGATTCCCGTCGTGGCCCAGAGTACACCTGGGAACGAGAAGACCAAATGAAACTCAAGTACCCCCAACTGTTTAAGAAAAATGCAACCACTACTGAGGCGGAAGCTACTGCAGAATTTCGGGACGAAATTCCAAATCAACGGGGGGATGATGTGACACCCCAGGAAAACCAGGAAACCATCGCAACATAACTAGCTTCCTCAGTAACCACGAGCTAAATTTCAGGACGAAATTTTCTTAACAGGGGGAGAATGTGACAACCCTCAAAATTACATGTATTCCGTACAATTTATTAATGATAATTAAAGTACTTGACGACTGTGTGGAATTATTTAACAGCTCTCTGATTACTGTGTAATACTTACATGTGCGTGTTAGCATACTAGTAGTATGTAGAAAACTTGACTAAATGGTCCTGAATATTTTCCTATGTGTTAGGAATTAATTGCGTTACAAATATATATATATATATATATATATATATATATATATATATATAAGACGCCTTACGGAACAATTAAACACTTTAACGAAACGGTATTTAACCGGATAACCGGACATTACCCGGGACACTAAATTTTTGTCAATGACCTTGTTTTATTATTATTGGCTAGTCTTAATCCCCGTTGGCCATAACACCCACTAAAAATGATCAAACCAACAAGTATAGGTTGGTTACTTACCATCTAACTATCACTTACCATTTAGTTGAAATTTTGCAAACAAGCCCCCCCCCCCCAAAACCGAATTTTTGGCCCTTGTGGACCCACACAATTTCCACACCTTACTTCCATATCTTCTTCAAGATTATGTTCAATTGTTTATTAAATTTGTTGCTTGTTGGAGTTACTAAAATATTAGAGACAATCTTATAAGTAAGGCACTAAAGATCACAACCATCATTCACAAAGTTCACTCTCTCACCTCACTCTCTTCTCTCTCTTTCGGCTCATCCCATAACCGAAACCATCACCACCACATAACCACCATCATCTTCATCATATCAAGTTCCATTTAAAGCTTGAAGGTGATCAATGGAGGTTACATCTTGAAGAACATTCAAGGAGCTTTGTTCTTGCTTTTCATCATCGTTTCTTCACCATCTTCTTCACTAAGAATCATCCCTAGCTTTAAGCTAGTAGACGTAATTGACCGACCTTGATTGTTAGCTATATTTGAGAGTAAAACCGAGCAACTGAGGTGAGTTCACACTCCTAAGGCATGGGATTCCCGGTGGGTTGGGAATGGGATTGAATAACTACTCGTACTATCATTACTATTAAACTACTTTTCACTGTCCTCGGATTGAAGGGTACGTACGTAAAACCTACGTACACTCATACTTAATACTGTCCTCGGATTGAAGGGCACGTACGTAAAACCTACGTACACTCACACTTGCTACGGTCCTTGGATCAAGAAGGGCACGTACTAATACGACTAGTCTACACATGGGAATCCCCCACTAATCATCGCGCACATGTTTGGGAAACCGCAATACGGCCACTAGTCATCGCACACATGTTTGGGAAACCGTGATATGGCCACTAATCATCGCAAACATGTTTGGGAAACCGCGATACAGATTAATAAGATACATGGTTTACGAAATAAACATACAATTTACGATCACTATAACTAAACAACCAACTGTGAACTCGCTCAACTTTGTTGTTGACTCGTTGTTACATGCCTTGCAGGTCGTTAGGTACTCATGGAGCTTGCATTGGAGTGGGAAGAGTCATTGTGGGACATGGACAGCTGTGTGCCATGCTAAACATTTGAAACGTTTAAACTTATGACTTGGTTTTAAACTTTATGCTTCCGCTTGCAACTTAAACTATGTTTTGTTTAGACACCAATCGTATTGTGATGGATTTTTATATACTACTACATGCTTGTTCAATATGATTGGTGGCTTGATCCTGGTCATGTCACGCCTCCAAGCGGTGATACTCCGCATGGTGGATTTTTGGGGGTGTGACAAAGATGATTTGGATGAAACGAGTCTTCAATGCTAATTCTGTGGTGTGCTCCGGTCCAAGACATGCTTCCAAAATCTGTACGGATGTCACAAAACAAAGCAAAGCAAAACAAAACAGAAGGCAGAGACAATTTAAACGCAAACAAACCATAATCCACATAAATAAAGAGAGTACTAACTATCCATACATAACAAAGGAAATAAACCATAATGTTTGAAAAATAAAATACATAGCCATGGGTGTTTGAAATGAAAACCAAAATGAACACCCAAAAACATACTATTGAAATACTACCACAACCACCAACTCAGAACTCCCACTACTGCTCGTCATCCGCACCTCCTCCTGTGCCGGATGGGCCAGCCCCGCCATAATCACTTGGATTCCCGAATGGGAACTGTGGGGGCTCACCAAAGCAGTTAGGGTAGGTGTTCTGAAGACCCCCAAGTATGTATGAAAATCCAGCGTGCACCTCCTGGCGCATGAAGTCTTGGTTCGCCCGCATCGCCTCCTGATTGGCCCTCACCTGCTCTTGGTTGACTCACAGTTGCTCTAGACTGGCCCGCTGCTGCTCATGGCTGATCTGCATCTGCTGGAAGTGGCCATAAAACTCTGGATATGAAGGGATGCCGGGAGGCCAGTGCTGGTGCTGCGGGGAGTGATGCGGCTGTGGTGAGTGTGGTGGTGTGTGCGGCGGCTCATGCTCCTCGTCCTCTTCATGCATAACCTCGTCCTCATCCTCTAGCTCAAGTGGCAACGGGTCCCATACCTCATTCTCTGGCCCTTTCAACCGATCTCCATTGTCAGTTTCCGCGATAATCCCCATGGCTTTCAAAGAGCGGATGTCAACATACAACCCTTCGGTAACCAAAGTAAGACCTTGAACCACTTGGTCAATCATAATACCCATGTTGTAGGCGATTTGGGTCACGTATTGACCACCATGTATTTGACTGTTGGCGGTTCTACCCGAGCTATGCACGAAGTACTCAGCCATCTGCGCGGCGAGGTTGATGTGGACCCCCTTCGCGAGCGCATAAAGAAATATAATATCCGGTGTGGGATAGTTTCCCAAACTGTCCATGCGCCCAGCAATGGTGTGGCTAAAGATGTGGTGCATAACTCGAAGTAAAGGGTCTCGTAATCTTGAAGCTTTGGCTACCCTCGGATCATAAACTGGGCTAACTGCAACTCGCGCCCAAAACTCACCCCGCTCGTCTTCGCTGGGGAAGGTTGATTGATTTGTGAAGAATTCGGAGTTCATGTCTTCATCGGTGTAAATACCGAGTCTTCGACCCAACCTTCCCACGGTCCAGTTGTGCCACCTTCCTCCCAATCTGAAATTGATTCTTTTCTTGTGGAGGAAATCTGGATTCCTACTCGCTTTGGGCTTGTCATACGAGTAGGTAGCGAAGAATTCTAGTGTAAGCTCTAGATAGATCGGCCGGTCGATGTTGACCAATCGCGCAAACGGAATTGTTAACATGTTTTCGAGCCGATCGCGTTGGTTTATGTTGGGATTGAACCCTATCAGAGGAAAAGATAATTAAAGCCAAAACTGGATCAGAGAAGTGGATCCAGAATAAGCAGATGTTATGTAATCAAGTCTCTCCCTTTGAAATTGGTTTCAACATCTGCTGACCTCCTATCTACTGATTGGTACAACTGCTGACCTACAACTGCTGATCAAGTCAAAGACTATTGAAGACTAAAGCCCTGTTGTTCAATCTACTGCCTTGAGTGAAGCACTGCTGGGATATATCAAGTGCTGCTGGGTTCACATCAGTGGAAGGATTCAGCAGTAGTTTAGTTTCTCTTTATGTAATGAATTGTAATAACAGTTGTTAGCATAGTAGTACTTGTATAGATCAGAGGTTAGAGTTTGTTAGGAGGTTAGATGTCACTTTCATGGTGACGTCAGCAAAGATGCCACAGTTGTTTGTTTGTGCCTATAAATAGAATAGTACCCTGTACTGTTCTATTAGCTCTTCACCATCTTTCTTCCTGTACGAAAAAATCATTGTGAGCTTAGGCTGAGGGGGAGTTTTGTTACATACATGCAAGTGTAATTGGTGTTTGGAATAAATTTAAGCATTCGGTTCATTGTTGAAAATGTGTGTTTAAAGCAATTCTCCTGTTTGATTGTGAAAAGTTTGTTTCCATTAATATTCCGCTGCACATCTCTTTCATTGTTCATCTTAATTCAAATGTTAAACACAATCAAAACCAAACTCAGATCCTAACAATTGGTATTAGAGCTCGGACAGTCAAATTTGATTTAACAATCATTTTGACATAAATAGTTCAGCTCACAATAGTTGATACTGATAGTTTGTTCGTTTTGTTGAAAAACAGTGTAAGGTTTAATCACCATCAAAGTTGATTAATCAGTGCCTGTAAAACAACCAGGATGACGTCACAACCACAAGATGATAAGAATAACATTGGCTCTCTTTTCAAACCACCCATGCTTAAACGTAATGAATACAACATCTGGGAGAAAAATATGTCACATCCTTGCTCAACAGAATACTGGATGTTGGAGATCTGTTGTTTTTGGACCACACGTTCCCATGGTGCCAAGTGCTGAGGATATAAAGAAGTTCGAACCTAAAAAACCTGAAAATTATACTGAAACTGATTTCCAAAAGTTCGAACTCGATGCCAAAGCATTTAGCATCATTGCATCTGCATTACCAAATGAAATCTATGCTGGGCTGTTACATTGTAACAGTGCCAAAGAGCTATGGGATGCACTGAAGGAATAGTTTGGGGGAACCAAAGAAGTTATTGAAAATAATAGGGAAATTCTGAATCAGCAGTATGAAATCTTTTGTCACATCAAGGGTGAATCATTGACCCAACAGTTTGAGCGATTTAGCTGTCTCATTAGTGAGCTAAGACTTGTTAAAGTTACATTTCCTAATTCAACAGAAAATAGCAGATTTCTTAGATCACTACCTGAAAAATGGGATACAATTGCTTTTGTAACTAGAAATTCAGCTGAGTTCAAAGATCTGACCCTGACCCAACTTCATGGTAGACTCCTGACCTATGAAAGGGAGCTAAACCAGAAAAAGAAGTTGCAAGAGTCTGGCAAAGTTGCTGGTGATTATTCATTTGGCAGCACAACTCATTTTGGTCAGGAAGAATCTGGTAGCAGCAGTAAGGATCATGGTTATGATCACTTTATTGATATAACTGCTGGTGGAAATTTCAACAACCCTAATTCTCACTCTGCAAATTATGCTTTTACTACAAATTGTGAAAACCAGATATCAGATAACTTGTGTTTTGAACTCAATGATTTGCAACACTTTGATCCCACAGACTTAGAAGAGATTGACATTTTGCATCAATTGGCTTTGCTTAGTGTAAGAACAAGCAAATTCTACAAAAGAACAGGGAGAAAATTCCCAGGGTTACATGGGAACTTAAAGGTGGGGTTGGATAAGTCAAAAATTAAGTGCTACAAGTGCAATAGGCTAGGTCATTTTGCTAGGGAATGCAGGAGTCAAACCACTGGTCCAATAATAACTCATCCCAGCTCAAACCCTAGACCACAACATCAAAGCACTGTGCACTATACCCAATATACCCTTGCAGCCCATGTTAACACTACTCACTATGCTGCAACCCCTGTGCCTGTGCATTATGTTCAAACCACTGTTCCACAAATTCAGTATGTTCAAACCCCTGTCCCTCATGCACAAGTGCAACCTGTTGCACCTCAACAAGCTGCTCCTACAGTGGTATAACCAGATCAGCAAAGCTTTTTCACTCAAGGCTTTGTTGACAGGAGCAGCATGCCTAATGAGCTTAGTGATGAAAATTTTGCACCCTATGCTTTTAATGATCCTTCTAATGATGAATTTTGTTTGATGGCATTAGAGTCAATACCAGAAGGGGTAGAAACTGAAGGTGAACAGCTAAGTGCTGAAACAGTGGATGAAGTGGCTGAAGCAGTGGTTACTGCAGTTGCTGGTGAACTACTGCAGGGAGAAAATTCAAAAACCCTGATTGAACCACTGTCTAACCCCTGGTCCAAAGAAGACAAAGAAGAAAAGGAAGAGAAGAAAGCAGGTGAGAAAGAAGTTAGAGCTGATGAAGAAGGTGATCATCAATGTGATTGTGCCATGATGGCTGCTGCTAAGGTATCACCTCAAGTTCTTGAAAAACTGTGTTCAGAAAAATGTATTATTTCATTTGCTAACATCAAAGAGGTAAATGAAAACCTTAGGGATAAAGTCTTATCTGATGAAGTCAAATTTGAAAAGTCATTAAAAGAACTTAGAAACAAATTGACTGAAAAAGACAAAGAAATCAGCAGTCTCAAAGAAGAACAGAGCATAACCAAGACTCAACTCCAAACTATGGTAGAAAAATACCAAGTTTGTAAAAAGGAGCTGGAGTCCACCCAGATTACTTGTGAAAGATGGGTGGAATCTTGTAAAGGGTATGAAGTTATGCTTGAGAAACAACTTGAAAGCAATGTCAAGTTTGGTGTAGGATATAGAAAATATGATGATCTTGTAAACACTGCTGCAAAACAAGTTGGTTCATCTGAAATTAAACCAACCAACAAGAATGGCCAAGAGGTTAAAATAACCGACAAACTTGGTAACAAAATCACTTTGGAAAGATCTGTGGGATCCTCAACTTTTGAGGAAATTGAGAAATACCAATTTAAACCCACATGGTCTGATGAGTGTGACATTCTTGAAAATTTCAAACCCATGGATTTCACAACCACTGATGGTGTCACAGCTCCAAAAGCAAAGGTCATTCCTATCAAAGACATCCCAACAGTGGTTCAAAACTCTGTTGCTAAGGAGTCTGAGAAAAGGAAGAAAAGAGAAAAGATCAAAAACCTGTTTTGTGATTTTTGTGAAAAGAGAAATCATCTAACAAAAGACTGTTTTCATCTAAAAGCATATGATCTAAACAAAACAAGTGTCATTGTACCTGCTGAAAGCTGCACCATCTGTGGTAAAACAAACCACAAAACTCAAGCATGTGTGTATCTCAAAAACTTTGATGTGAAAAAGAATGAATACACTGCTAAAACATCCTTGAGTCCATCAACATCATCTGTCAAATTCACCAAGAATCAACCACTGTTTGTGCCAATCCAAACAGCTGTTACAAAACAGCTGAATCAAACATCTGTCCAAAGAGATGTTCAAGTGACTGATGCACCCCCTGCCAACCAATTCAGAAGAGGCAAGGGACAATCATCTTACCAAAGGATTCCACATGTTTATGAGACCTACAAAAGGCCCTCTAAACCAAGAGTGAACAGGCATCCTTTTGGGTATCAACAGGTGATTGGTCAAAACCCACAACAGTGGTTAGAGAGAAACTGTCCTAAAACTATCCAAACTCCTGACCTAACCACTGCCCATGCATCTGAACTCATCCCAGACACTGTTGAGACCCCATCCAAAGCCTTATTGGCTTTGGAGACCCTAATGAACTAATCCTTTTACTTCATGTGCAGGGAGCTTCTGCATGCTTAGATAGCCTTTGGTATGTAGATAGTGGAGACTCCAGGCACATGACAGGATGTAAAGCCTTTCTCAAAGATTTCAAAATCCATGGAGGGGGTGATATATCCTTTGGTAATAATAGAAAAGGGAAAGTTCTGGGGTTTGGTATAGTACAGTCTGGTAATGTAAAATTTGAAAATGTCAATATGATAGACAATCTAAAATTCAACCTCCTGAGTGTTTCACAAATGAGTGATAAAGGGTATGGATCATTCTTCACAAAGGAGTGTTGTAGGATTGTTGGACCAGAAATGGTTGAAAAGATTGAAGCAATAATAAAAACTGGAAAAACCAAACTTGTTGCTCAAAGAAGTGGCAATGTTTATGTGGTTGATATGTCAAAAGAGAGCCCCAGAACTGATGCCTGTATGTTCTTAGCTGCATCAAACAAAGAGACAGAATTATGGCACAGGAGATTGGGCACAAAAATCTCAAGACAATCACTGCTATTTCAAAACAGGGGTTAGTAAGAGGTCTACCTCAAAAACTGTTCACCTGTCCTGAGCATTGTGTTTCCTGTCTAAAAGGAAAACAACGTAAAAGCTCCTACAAATCCATTGATGAGTCCAAAACAACCAAATGTTTGCAAATGCTTCATATGGATTTGTTTGGCCCAGTTAAAGTCATGAGTCTTAAGAAAAAGAGGTATTGTTTGGTTATTGTTGATGACTTTTCTAGGTTTACATGGACTTATTTTTACACTCAAAAGATGAGACTGCAGGCATTCTGCAAGACTTTGTGAAACAGGTTGAAAAGCAGTTCGACCTTCCAGTAAAAATCTTCAGAAGTGACAATGGCACAGAGTTCAGGAATAAGGAGTTGGATGATTTCTGTGTGTCAAAAGGAATTGTGAGGCAATACAGCATTCCAAGAACACCAGAACAAAATGGGGTTGTTGAAAGAAAGAACAGAACTTTGATTGAGGTTGCCAGAACCATGCTTGCTGATTCAGGTTTGCCATTAACTTTTTGGGCAGAGGCAGTAAACACTGCTTGCTATGTCCAAAACAGAGTTTTAATCAACCCCAGGCATCAAAAGACTGCCTATGAACTGCTGTATAAAATAAAGCCATTGATTTCATACTTCAAAGTTTTTGGCTGCCCATGCTTCATTTTAAACTTAAAAGATTCCATTTCTAAGTTTGCAGCAAAAATTGATTGTGGTTATCATCTGGGATACTCTACCACTGCTAAGGCCTACAAAGTGTTTAACACAAGGACCAAAACAGTGGAAGAGACATTGAATGTAAAGTTCAATGAACTTTCATCAATGAAAATCCGAGCAAACCCTGCAGAATTGTTTGATCTTGATAAATTTACTTTTGAAAATACTGCTGTCAAGACTAACAGTGCAGGTCCATCAGAGGATTCATCACCAGACTATGGGTATGAAATCATCATTCCTCAACAAAAGTCTGTCCAAATGGGAAGAGCAGCAGATGTTCAAAACAGCTGTCAACGCTCAACCACTGCTACCTCAACAGTTGTTGACCAAAGTAGCCCCTTAACACCTGCTTCCACATCATCAAACACTGTTGATAAAAGTCCTCAAACAGTGGATCAAAGTCAGCATGTGTCCACACCTTTACTTCCTATTCCACCACCTTTTGAAGCCACTGCTGGATCATCAAAATCACCAGCAGTGGTTAGCTCAGATGATTCACATCTGCATCCCTCCCCACTTAATGCCATTGTTCCATACCAAGTAGAGCTCATCTTCTTGAAATCTCATCCACCAGACCAAATTATTGGCAACATCAATGAAGGGGTGCTCACAAGAAGCCAATCCCAAAACATTTGTCTTTTTGCTGGTTTTCTATCTCTCCATCAGCCAGTCAAGTACCAAGAGGCACTAAAAGACAACAGTTGGGTAGAAGCCATGCAAGAGGAGCTCCAACAGTTTAGAAGATAACAAGTTTGGGAGCTTGTTCCATTGCCAGAGGGTGTAAGTCCTATTGGCACAAAATGGGTCTTCAAAAATAAAACTGATGAAAGTGGTATTGTTGTCAAGAATAAAGCAAGGCATGTGGTTCAAGGTTACAGACAAGAAGAGGGCATTGATTATGATGAAACATTTTCCCCTGTAGCAAGACTTGAAGCAATCAGACTATTTCTGGCCTTTGCTGTCAACCACAACATCAAGGTGTACCAAATGGATATCAAATGTGCATTCCTCTATGGTAAGATTCAAGAGGAGGTTTATGTTTGTCAACCTCCAGGTTTTGAGGATCCATTTAATCCAAATCATGTCTACAAGCTAAATAAAGCTTTGTATGGCCTGAAACAAGCACCAAGGGCCTGGTATGAAACTCTTTCCACCTTCCTACTATCCATTGGTTTCACAAGAGGTAGAATAGATAAAACATTGTTTTAAAAATGGAGAGGAAAGGATTTGATGATTGTCCAAATTTATGTGGATGACATCATCTTTAGAAGCACATGTAATAAAATGTGTGAAGAGTTTAGGCAACTCATGATAGCTGAGTTTGAAATGAGCGCAATGGGTGAACTCCAGTGCTTTTTTGGTCTCCAAGTAAGGCAACTACAAAATGGCACCTTCATCCATCAAGGCAAATATGCCAAAGAACTGTTGAAGAAATTTGAGATGGATGATTGTAAGCCATGTAGTACACCCATTGCAACCAATAAAGCAGTCATATATGATGAGAAGGATGAATTGGTTGATCAAACTTTGTATAGAAGCACGATTGGGTCTTTATTATACCTAACTGCATCCAGGCCAGACATCATGTATGCAACATGTGTTTGTGCTAGATCCCAATCAGCCCTTAGAAAGTCAAACCTTATTGCTGTAAAAAGGATATTCAGATACCTAAAAGGTGCTCCCATACATGGTATCTGGTATCCAGCTGATGGTAAAATTGAGCTTTCAGGTTTCTCAGATAGTGACTTTGCTGGATGTGACAAGACAAGGAAGTCCACTTTAGGAGGGTGCCAATTCCTAGGCAATTGCTTAGTGTTTTGGCAAAGCAAAAAGCAAGCAGCTGTTTCCACATCCACTGCTGAGGCAGAATTAGGGTTGTTCATAAAGCTCGCGACTTGTAGCTCGCTCGAAAGAAGTTCGAGAAAAACTAGCTAAAAAAACTCAATTTGAGATGACGTGAACCAAGCTGGCTCATTTTGTAACCAAACCCAGCTCGAGCTAAGCTCGGCTTCGCCCATGGCTCAGCTCGTTGGCTCGTTCTTAGGCTCGTTTAACTCTGACGTAAAGCTCAAGCCAAGTTTAACCACTTGAATTAATTTCGAGCTTGAGCTCGACCCCACCCTGGCTCGACTCGGCTCGACTCGTTTACAGCCCTAGGCAGAATATATAGCTGCTGCAAGCTGTACAGCCCAACTGCTCTAGCTTCAAAATCAGTTGCTGGATTTTGGTATCACTGCCTTAAAGACACCACTCATGTTGGACAGTCAGGCAGCAGAAAATATCACAAAAATCCAGTTTCTCTGCACCATGTTCCAACTAAGGATCAGCTGGCAGATGTGCTAACCAAAGCATTAGACACATCCACCTTTGAAAGCTTGATCTCTAGGATTGGCATGCTAAACATGGAATAACAGGAAAAATCCTATTTTTCTATGAATAAAAGCATTAAAATGTTTTCAGAAAATCAAAAATCCATCCTTAAAAATAGCTAAAAATGAATTTTTCATTAAATCCTTAAAAGTCTGCCATAACCACTGCTTTGTTCAAAATTCTGTTCTACTTAAAAGTCTGTCCACAGCTGAAAGTCAACCCCTGCTCTCTCATTTCTTTAATAAGCATTGTTGTTCAAAATCAGTGTTTTATCCACTGATATGCTATCCACTGATAGTAAAAATCACTCACTGCTCTCATTGTTATTGTTACAACCCCTGATCCTTGTTCCATCAGTGGTCTTCATAAAAAGAGTTATCGTTTTCTTCATCAGGGGTTGGCACGTGGACAGTACATTGTGGTCAGACCTTTTGTGACCGCTGCCACGTCAGCATTCACTTTTTGTCTATAAAACCCCCATTCAAAACCCCAAACAGGGTTTTACTGTCGAATTGAATTCTTAAAAATTCCTTTCTCAAAGCACTTTTCATCTCATTTCCTCAAATTTCCTCACAACCTTCTTCGATCGTCTTCTCCAAAATGACAAAATCGAAGTCATCTGCAAAACCCACTTCCAAATCTTCTCGTAAAAAGGCTGCTCAAATGGCTACACCCATCGAAATAGCATACAAAGCACCTCACAATTATCTGGGTCTTTTGACAAAACCAGGCACCACTGATGCTTTCGATTCCATCATGTATGCATCAAAGTACAAAACTTTGTTAACAGCAGATGCTCCAATTTACCTGGAAACCCAAAGAGAGTTTTGGAAGAATATTACCCTTGACAAACAAGGCGAGGATGTCATAGCCATTACCTCTTCTCTAATGGATAAATCTGTCAAAATCACACCACAATCCATCTCAGAAGTCTTTGAACTCAATGATCTGCAAGGTAAAACATATTTTCCCAAACATGAATTAAAAACAGATTTCCTTGAAAGGGGGTATGCAGAACAAACTAAAAAGGATACCTTACAAAAAGGTAATTTTCCACCTGCAACAAGATTTCTGTTCCATACCCTGCTTATGTGTGTTTCAAACAAAACCACTTCTTTTAATGAGATACCATTAAAGATTCAAAACCTGGGATATGCTATTCTTCAAGATGAAAACTTCAATTACTCCCAGGAAATCTTTAATGATTTGGTTAAAAATGTTGATAAAAAGCCATTCTTACTTTTTCCAAGATTTCTAAGCTATTATTTTGAAAAGAAATTTGGTAAGGATGATGCTTCTGCAATAAAACAAGGTGTCTCTTTTCAAATAAACAGTTTAACTGCTGAAACTTTTACAAGAATGTCAACACCTTGCAAAACACAAGCAAAGATGCCTGAGCAGACTTTAGCAGCTACCAGTGCTCCTCAGGTATCTGCTGCTGAGCCCATTGCTCAAGGTGATCAAGGTAGCAAAACAACTGCTTTGAAACCCACACCTAAAATTACCAAAAAGCCAATGCAAAAGAAAACTCAAAATCCCACCAAACCTATCAAAAAGGCAACTCTGGAGGATGAGATACCAGAGCAACTGCCAGTGACAGCACAAAAGTCACAAGAAACCACTGCTGCTACTTCCTCACAGCAGTTGGTACAAATATCTCAACCCATGGCTGAAACTCCTCCTGCTTCTTCTCAAAAAGAACAGGTTGTACAAATAGGGACACCACAATATGATGCTCTGGAATCACTTGCTTCTATCATCCACAGCCCAATGCCCGGGGCCAATTCTCTTTCTACACCCAACCTCACATCCACAATTCCCCTACCAACTAAATTATTGTTGGATGCTATTGATCTGAATCAGGCACAAACCAGTCCTTCTCACTCACCCATCAATGAGAACATACTTCAACAAACGACTGGGTTTGATGTATCAATCATAGCTAACCCACCAACAAGACCTGAGGAGGTTACACCCATTGAGTTACAGGTAACTCTTGGTGGTAATCCAAGTGAAGCAGCCACTACAAGTGCTGAACCCACTGGTTTGCATTTGGACAGTGGTTACATCAATAAGACTTCCTTGGAGGCAATTCCTTCTATAGCACCTCTGATACCCACTAGTAAGTTTGTTTTGACTACTGGTACCATCAAAAGGTTATCAAGTGTTGAGGGAAGAAGTCCCCAGTACCAAGAAAAAGGGGCATCAGTGGATGATAATTGGAATACATTCCCTAAGTAAACCACTGTTCAAACCACTGTTAGTGGGAAATCAGATGATCCCATTAAGTTGGGTGATGGCTTAAAGTACCTAGAATTGAGGGATAGAGTTGAAAAACTGGATACCTCTGTTGCAGAAATCAAAGAAATGCTGCAACAGTGGTTGTAAGTTCAAAAGGTGCAACCCACTGCTGTTCCAGCTCAACCATTTGTTCCACCACAAGCACCTGCTACAAATGAGTTATGGAATCTCTTTCAACCCCTGCTCCAACAACAACAACAAATGGCTGATCAGCCATAACATCCCAATCCAATCTTCTAGGGATGCCGAATTGATTATGCCTTTGCCATAGTGCATTAAGTTTCGGAATGCAAAGATTTTCTCGCGCGTCATTTTCATTGAATTGGAGAAACGGATGGTTCATCTGCATTAGGGATTACAGTTAGAACAAGAGAAGCAGAAAAAATATCATTCGGAACAGCCTAACTCACAGTTATGAAGGTTCTGTCCAACTGATTTGCGCGAATCACACGGGCATGCAATCAGACGCACGGTCGTGCGTCACCAAGGATCAGTGATGGTGGTCGGCATTTGTCGAAACTGCACGGCGTGCGATCAATGGCACCCCCGTGCATCACTAAGACCACATCAAAAATCGTGAACGAACCGCAACTGCACGGACAGTGCACCCATGGCACCACCGTGCGACACGGTTTTCTGCAGAATTTCAACCCCCGATTCAAAACAGCATAATTTCTCCGAAATTCAACAATTTTTTTGGCAAACGGGGGCTAGGAAACCTACCAGTTGTTCACGAATCACATGAATCTTGCAAGGGTTAGTGTTTCAATTATGTTTATGAAGGGAACCCTAAAAAGCCTTGAAGAAATCTGGAAATCTAACCTAGAACAAGATTAAAACAGAAAATCTACAAGAAAAACATACCGTGCATGAAGGATCTGAGAAACCGTATGAAAAGTGGTGCGATTTTTGGGGAAAAGTCGGTCTGGAACGGCTGGTGCTGTTAGGGTTCGCGAATGAGATAATGGGTGCAGATAAGGGCTTTAGATAGTGCAGATGACAAAACTGCCCTTGGCATGTCGCACGGTCATGCGACCAGACGCACGGTCGTGCGTCTCCGACATTATCTGACCCTGGCATGCTGACCTCGACAATGCACTCGGGGTGTGACTCAAGGTGCTGACTCACAACTGCACGGGCATGCGGTGTGTGGCATGGTCGTGCCAAATCTACAGAGCAGCCTGTTTGCTGCAAAACCCATTTCCAGCATCCGTTTTGACCGTTTTTCACCATTTTTGCACTCCGCAAACTGTTTTAACATTGTTCTAACATAGAACCTTCGCTCGGCATGTTTAAAAACTGTACATGACTACGAAAACTACCAAACACGCCAAAAACACATAAAAACGGCAAAAACAAAAGAATGGACAATTTTACCCCTAAAGCGCCAAAGACGCTCTTTCTACATTTTTGATCCTCGAGTCAGTAGCGTAGACTCTCCTCCCCACACTTAAGATGTATGTGGGGTGTGGAGTTCGATAACCTCCACCGCCGACTCGATCGGCCCTCCAACGTAAAGCTTCAAGCGATGACCATTTACCTTGAAAATTACGTTGTCCGCGTTCTCAATTGCGACAGTCCCATATGGAAATACCTCCTTTACCGTGTACGGACCCGTCCAACGCGAATGCATTTTTCCCGGAAATAAACGCAACCTCGAGTTGTAGAGTAAGACAAGATCTCCCGCTTGGAATTGTTTATGGTCCTTCAAGCGTTTATCATGCAATCTCTTGGTGCGCTCTTTGTATAACACGGAGTTCTCATAAGCTTGTTGTCGTAGCTCCTCTAACTCGTGAATCTGAAGGAACCGGACTTCACCTCCGGTTCTTAGGTCCAGATTTGTAGTTTTTAGACCCCACATCGCTTTGTGCTCCAACTCCACAGGTAAATGACATGCTTTTCCGAAAACAAGCCTAGAGGGAGTAGTCCCAATAGGGGTCTTGTAAGCCGTACGGAAAGCCCAAAGCGCTTCATCCATTTTGTCCGACCAATCCTTGCGGTTTGCACCAACCGACCGCTCAAGGATTCTTTTCAACCCCCGGTTCATGACCTCCACTTGCCCGCTTATCTGTGGATGATAGGCGTGGATAAACGGTGATGCACACCATAACGGGACAAAGCTCTCTCAAGCTGAGTGTTGCAAAAGTGTGTCCCTATGTCACTGATAAGTGCCTTTGGTGCACCAAACCCGGCAAACAAACTCATTAAAAATCTCACGACTACCCTGGCATCATTGGTGGGTAAGGCTTGTGCCTCCGCCTACTTCGATACATAATCAACCGCAAACAGGATATATTTGTTTCCTCGTGAGGGGGGAAATGGTCCCATGAAGTCTATCCCCCAGATATCAAAGACTTCACAAACTTGAATCCAGTTTTGAGGCATTTCATCGCGTGCCGATATATTTGCTGCCCTCTAGCAAGCATCGGACGCACTGACCCACTTCTGCGCATTACAAAATATTGTCGGCCAATAAAACCCAGAATCAAGCACCTTCTTAGCGGTGAAATTGGCTCCATGGTGACCTCCTGTAGGTCCCTCATGACAGTGGCGCAAAATGTCAGTCGCCTCCTTTCCTGAAACGCAGCTCCTAATTACCTGATCAGCACCAACCCTAAACAAGAAAGGGCCATCCCAAATGTAGTGCTTGACGTCCGAAAAGAATTCTCTTTTATTGGTGAGTCAATCCCTTAATCAGAATCCCGCAAGCAAGATAGTTCGCAAAGTCAGCGAACCATAGCGACTCATCGCATATCTCAACACTCATCAACGACTCGTGTGGGAAATTGTCATTGATTGAATCCCAACGCGTGTCCTTGATATCTCCATGCTCCAACCGAGAAAGATGGTCAGCCGCTACATTCAACGCACCCTTTTTATCTTGAATTTCGATATCAAACTCCTGCAGCAATAAGATCCATTTGATGAGACGCGGTTTAGCATCCTGTTTGCTGAACAGGTATCTGATAGCTGCATGATCAGTATACACAATTGTTTTTAAAAGCACCAAATACGATCTAAATTTGTCAAATGCGAAAACGACCGCCAAGAGCTCTTTTTCTGTCGTGGTATAATTCTCCTGAGCGTCGTGAAGAGTCTTGCTTGCATAATAGATCGGGTGAAAGTGCTTTTCTTTCTTTTGTCCCAGAACGGCCCCTATAGAGAAATTGCTCACGTCACACATAATTTCAAATGGCAGACTCCAGTCAGGTGCGACTAAAATAGGGGCCTCAATCAACTTTTGCTTGAGAAGGTCAAAAGCCCTTAAGCAATCATCCCCAAAGATAAACGGAGCGTCTTTCTCCAACAGACGGGTCATGGGTCTAGCGATTTTCGAAAAATCCTTGATGAATCGCCTGTAAAACCCCGCATGACCAAGAAAGCTCCGAATCGCTCTCACAGAGGTGGGCAGTGGAAGTCGTGAAATTATGTCAACTTTGGCTGGATCGACCTCCATACCAGCACGCGAAATCTTATGTCCCAGAACTATGCCTTCCCTTACCATGAAGTGGCATTTTTCCAGTTTAGGACAAGATTCGTTTCTTCTCACCTCTTCAACATTTTCTTCAAATTTTCCTAACAATGATCAAAGGAATCCCCAAATACCGAAAAGTCATCCACAAACACCTCCATAGAGTCCTCGATCATGTCATGAAAAATTGCAACCATGCATCTCTGGAAGGTCGCCGGTGCATTACACAACCCAAAAGGCATACGCCGGTAGGCGAATGTGCCTAAAGGGCAGGTAAAGGTAGTTTTCTCCTGATCCTTAGGAGCAATAGGAATTTGAAAGTATCCAGAAAACCCGTCCAGGAAACAGTAGTGTGACTTCCCCGACAGACGTTCCAACATCTGATCGATGAATGGAAGTGGGAAGTGATCCTTGCGAGTAGCATCGTTGAGTTTGCGGTAGTCGATGCAAACCCGCCACCCAGTGACGGTACGGGTCGGAATCCGCTCATTCCTATCATTTGGGACTACAGTAATACCACCTTTCTTGGGTACTACTTGCACTGGACTCACCCACACAGAGTTAGATATAGGATAAATCAAACCAGCATCCAACAACTTAATCATTTCTTTCTTTACCACGTCTTTCATATTTGGATTCAACCGCCTCTGAGGCTGTGCACAAGGCTTGTACTCATCTTCCAACAGAATCTAGTGAGTACAAAAAGAAGGATTGATGCCTTTGATATCCATAATCTTCCACGCCATTGCTTTCTTATGAAGTCTTAGAACCTCGAGAAGTTGTTTCTTCTCCTCTTTCGCCAATGAGGCTGAAATGATGACCGGTAAGCGACACTCCTCATCCAGAAATGCATACTCGAGATGTGGTGGGAGTTCTTTTAACTCCAAGGACGATGGATCTTCAATCGAAGGTTTTGATTTTTCGTCATCTACATGGCCAATTTCCACAAATTAATCCGGACTCTGGGAACCATCATCACCGACTTGGAAAGTCAGCTGCTCAAAATCGTGGCCCTCCTACGTAATGCCAGTCAGGTCCCCACACGACAGACGTGTGTCCGTATCAATCTCTTCAATAGTGCCTTGGAAATGAGAGCACACACATGCGTCGACAATGTCGACATATTAAAGCATATCATCGTGACTTTGCGGATGCTGCATTGATATTTTAATATCAAATGTCACGTACTCGTCATTTACTTGGAGCGTGATTTGGCCAGCTGCCACATCAACAATCGTCCTCGCAGTATTGAGGAACGGGCGTCCAAGTATCAATGGCACTTTTGAATCTTCGTCCATGTCAAGGATAACAAAATCCACGGAGAAAACAAATTTATCGATTTTAACAAGCATGTTTTCAACAAATCCACCCGGATATTTGATTGAACGGTCTGCAAGTCGAATGCTCATTCTAGTGGGTGAAGGCTCACCCAGATCCAGTTTAGTAAAAACCTTATAAGGCATAAGGTTGATACTCGCTCCTAAATCAGCCAATGCATGGCTAACATACATGTTTCCAATCAAGCAAGGGAGCGTGAAACTGCATGGATCTCCCATCTTCGTGGGCAGACAGTTTTGCAGAATGGCAGAACAATTTCATTCATCACCACACAGGATATATCCTCGAGCTTCTGCTTATTCGAGAGGATGTCCTTTAAGAATTTCGCATACTTTGGCATCTGGGCCAGGGCTTCAACAAACGGTATGTTTATGTGCAGCTGTTTAAACAATTCAAGGAACTTACCGTATTGTTCTTCATTTTTCTGTTTCTTCAGCCGGTCTGGATATGGAATTGGAGGAGTGTACTCTTTGACTGGCTCCTGGACTTGTGTTGTACTTGCTGGGCCTCGCCTGGTTTGCACCTCGTCCGGTGTATCAGTCGGGACCGTTTCAGTGATCGGTGATGAATCCGATATGTTGGGTCTGGTAGTCTTGCCACTCCTGGTCATAACAGCATTTACATGCCCGCGCGGATTTGGCTCTGTGTTGCCTGGAAGACCACCTGGGGGTCTCTCCGACATCATCTTCGCCAGCTGACCAACCTGGTTTTCGATATTCTGGATTGATGCTTTTTGGCTCCTCATTTCTCCCTCGTGAGCTAGAAAATGATCTTCGCTTTGTTGATATCGTTTTTCAGCTAGTTGATTTACACTCGTGGAGCTACTAAGAAGCTAAGCCATCATTTCTTCCAGCTTAGAACTTGATTGAGGGGCGTGCTGCTGGGAACTACTCCCTGCGCCCTGATTCTGATATGAGTATGGACGTGGCTGGAAAGGTTGGTTGTAAGGCTGGAATTGCTGACCATGAGCCTGCTGCGGCACTGGAGCGCGCTGGACGAATCCTAGTGGGTTCTGATTACCCACATTCGCTCGCCACCCGAAATTTGGGTGATTCCTCCAACCCGGGTTATATGTATTGCTGTACGGGTTGTTCTACAGCCTCACTTGGTTACTCATGAAATCCACTTCTTCTTGGCCCTCATACATAACTCCCTGAAAGCATGCACCAAGCTCGTGTGACACTCTGCACTGGTCACATCCAGAACTAGCCTGTGCAGCCATCTGGGACTTATCAAACTTCGCTGAAAGAGCTGAGATTTGTGCAGTAATGGTTGTGCAGTCATCCACAACGTGAACTCCTGGGCGAGATGATGACGATGATGTCCGGCCTCTCTCTCCTTCTCGACGCGAACTAGACTTTAACGCAGCCTTTTCGATGATAGGCTTCATTTGGAGTCTTCGTCCCTAGATTGCCTCCTGCATTCACATCTAATCTCTCCTGCGTATCATAATTAAGCCCTTGGTAGAACGTCAAGACCAGCTGTCTTTTGGAGAAACCATGGTGTGGAACATCAAGTAACAAATCCTTAAACCGCTCCCAGGCCACATGCAACGACTCTCCCTCATTTTGGCGAAAGGTAACAATCCGGTTCCTTAACTTGGTTGTTTTCTCAGTCGGAAAGTATTTTTGCATGAATAACTCCGCCAACTCATTCTAGGTCCTGATGGACCCAGCTGGAAGTGACATAAGACAAGCTCTCGCTTTGTCACGCAGTGAGAATGGAAACAACCTCAACCGAACAGCGTCCTCCAAAACATCCCGAATCTTGAACGTCGAACAAACTTCGAGAAAAGCAGTTATATGTCGTCCGGGATCTTTATGCTCACGCCCGTCAAACTGCACCGAATTCTGCACCATATTAATAGTACTAGATTTAGTTTCAAAAGTAGGTGCATCTATAGTAGGTCTAATAATACTCGGCTCCAAGCCTGTTCCTCCGGGCTGATTCGATTCATTCAACGGTCGCTCGTCGTCTGCCATGATTGCGTCTCCTTCGTCCCCTGAGCCCTCGGCTTTAGCGGGTACCACCTGCTCCGGCTCACCAGCTGCGAGTAGCAGCCCAACCGCACGAGATCTCTCACGAAGACGTCTCCTCAGATCACGCTCAGGTTCGTCTGAAGGCTCAACAGCGTCGGGAGCTGGGGTTGAGGACATCAACCAGCAAACGAAAAATTGACACAATGAATATTTTATTATTATAATAATCGAATCGGCTAATGTAAAAATGATTTTTTGGAGCCGAAAACTCAAAGAATAAATGAATAATAAGTCCGAATTCGAACAAATAAATGAAATAAAAATTTTACAAGTGTATGAAATAAGCTTGAAAACGAATAAATTGAATTAAAAACAAGAGATATTAACAAATAAATAAATGAATGAATAATCAAGAAAATATTCACAAAATATTAACAAGTATGTACACCGATAAAATAATGACTCGGGTCATTCCTAAAGCTCGCCACATTGTAACACCTCGAAAATTCGTGTTAAATAAAATAACGACACGTGTCGTGTAAGACAAAAAGCGTTATAAACTCGGATTTATTAAAAAAAATGTTTGACAGGATTTAAAAGTGTCGTTATGTTAACTTTTGCACCTCTGAACGACCTCGTTATAAATCCCAAGACTCAAAACACATGTAGTATATGTTCAAGTTCGGTGAATTATAGCAATGAATGATTCATAATTTAATTGGTGGACTCCTACGAAGAAATTTGCACGGTAAACCTTATTGTTCGGCACTTTCTAAAAGACTCCAAGACTTTCACACAACATAACATGGTGGTGCATACTATACATGACCCAAATTTGAGGCCCCATATTGATAAAAAAAACGGCCAAGAATCGTTTATACTCAGTTGCCCCTTCAAATCATTGAAAAGCCAACATTTTGGTCCTTGATGAATTGTTGCGCACCGCAACAAATAATTGTTACGGTGCGCAAGCAACTGCCCAGCAACAGAAAACCGGCTGTTGTCAGTTTAAACGTGATTCTGACCTCTTAAACGAGTTTCCTCTTACCCCTTGGCCCCTAAACACTCCCTAAACATGTAGGACACATGTAGGAATGTTGTGGGCAGTAGTAGACCTTGTTGTCAATGCATTGTGGTGAGTAAATCCACTATATAAGGGCCTTTAGTTGCAAACAATTCATCACATCTTCATCTGCATTCTTGGAGCACTTCTGGAACTCAAAACCTTCTCTCAAGTGTTCCCTAATCAAGCTTAGGACCTTTGTAAGTTTCCTAACCTTCTCTAATTAACTTTAGCTTAGTTATTTAGCTAAAACTCAAACCGACGTAATTACGGTTTGACTTCGAGATTAAGTATTAATGGCTCACTCATATCTCGAATCAAAAGTAGTTATGAGTTGGTATTTATGTGAGTAATAAAACCTCAAAAGGGTTTCCCCTGATCATCACTCTAACCAGGTCAAAAGTCGGGTCAAACTTATATTTAAAAAGTCAACAGAAAGCTTAAAATGCTATTTATGCATAATTAACATTGTAGATCATATGCAACCTGTTGGATCATTGTTATAACTTGGTAATAAGTGTAAGAACATGTCTAAACATGTTCAACCCGACAATTTCCTATTTAGACCCGGTTCGGAGCCGAAAGTCGCATAGTTTGACTTTCACTTTGACTTTCTGTTCTGACCCGTTTAGGCATGTTTTAGAAATGCCTCAGAGCTTTAATTGGATTAGGTTACTTGTTAGTACAACCCTCTGTGATTATACACCTTGGTTCATTAGTTATCCAATTAATATGCATGTTTCCGTTAATTGCTCATATGTTGACCATTATGCCCTTATTACCTTAAAACGTGATTTATGAAAATGTAAAAGTGTAGAAACCTTAGTTACTGATATATAAACTTGTATACAAAGTTTGACATCAGTTTGACTTGTAGATTAAGAGTTATGCTCATTATCGCAAATTTAAAGCTTTATGTTAATAAAATGGCGTAATTAGCGTATAGCCTAGTTAAGCCTACTTTTTGGTACCAAACTTAATACCCACTGATGTAATATATTATTTTGGGATTTTTAAAGATTTTTAATTAATTTTAGGTTGAGCATAACTAGTAGTCGTAGGCTTAATCCGGTAATTGTCGATTTTGCCCTTACGGGCCATAAAATGAGTTTTACCGATCTAAACGATTCCAAACCTTTTGCTACTGATCACATATGTTAAATAAGTTTTTTTAAGCCTGCTGGAAATATAAAAATATCAGATTTAAGTATCGAACCCGGAAATGGCCTTTAATCGCCTTATTTAGCGTTTTTAACGCATAGTATGTATTAAAATCATATTGAACATACCCAGGTTGATACCTACTGATATATGAGGCAAATTATAATATTTTAACAGTAAGCAAAGGTTTTTAAACTCAGACTTCAGTTTTGAGCTTTTCGGCTTATGCGAAATTACCAAAATACCCCTGCGGGGCATAGTTTGGTTATAATTGATAAATTTCACATATATACTTTATCCTACTGTTATAACTCATAAATTTGAGTATGTTTACTGATTACATCAGACCTATAACTCAGTTAAACACTTAAACCCTTTTACAACCTTTAAAATGACCAAACTACCCCTACGGGGCCTAGTTTGTGTTTAAACATGTTTCGGGCATAATGAAAGACATCTTACTGATGTCACAACATATTTGAGGCATAATTAACTTAGGAAACCTGTATATAGCTCTCATGAATACCCGTCACACTTATTACGCGTACGGTTCGGTTTATGTAACAAGTTTACATAAATTAGCCGAAACGGGTCAAACCTTAACGGTTTTTATCTCAAAATCCAGAATGTGAATAATATAACCATATTAAGCAAGTCTCTGAACTTGTAGGGTCTAAATCACATTCTATCCGGTCTTCGCTTAATCGTGCGTACGAACCGTATCTTTGAAACTAGCCGGTCTAAGCTTAAGCTTAATTAAAGACCCGTTAGGATTCTAATAGGTTATTATTAAACCTTCGTTCCAGATTAGGAGAACCAGTAAAAGCTACTTGCAAATTTGCTTATTGTGATTAATACTTGCTCAGGTAAATACTTTTAACTTATTTTCCCTATACGGGCTTGGGTTACGGTATATAGCATACCGCTTGATCGGGCATCAAATCTCCACCGTTTGGTGGGTAGTTGAATAATTTGATCGGCTCGTTTAAACATTCTTGTTACTTAAAGCCTTTGGGGGTTAATGACCATGTCCCGGATATCCTTGGCATCATCTTACGAGATGGCCACGACCTGAGCACGGGGTGTAGGCGTACACCTGTCAGTGTATAACTCTATGATATGGTATGTCAATTGATCTTTAACCCGGACAAGATCCGGGCGACTGAACGCACAAGGAACATGTAATTCGTTCACAAGATTATAATATTAAAATAATTCTCCCAAGTTAAAAAGATTAATTTTGCCTCTGTGCATTTTAATCAAATTATAAAACATTTATGCCATGTGCATCCAAACCAAATTTTAAATCATTTTCCAAAATGAGTCAGTTGATTGTATTTACCAGTGTAAACTGACGTATTTTCCAAAAAGGCTAAATGCAGGTACTATACGAAATTGGCTGGATATTTCTCCTTAGCATCAATAGAAGTCTCGCAAGCTTAAGATGTCTAAAAGTCTGTTGAACTATTGTTTCCATTTTATGTTCGATCCGTCTGTGGATAAACTTCCGAATATTGTGACATTTGATATTACAATAATAAATTCGGTTGTATTATAATTTCAATTGCTTCCGCTGTGCATATTAATATTGTGTTGTTTGACTATTATGTTGCCAACCATGACGTCACGATACTCCCCACCGGGACCAACGGTGACACGTGGAAATCGGGGTGTGACAGGTTGGTATCAGAGCCAACGTTGAGTGAATTAAACACTACCCTTTTGTGTTTAATCTCAATGACACAGTAGCACATTCCTTGACCTTCTGAGTCTAGATTTAACATAGGAAAATTCTCATTCCTAACCTGGAAATTTTACTTCCAAATTTTTTTGGATACGTCGCCAAGCGAAGAAGCTGTAATGGGAATTCTCCACATTTGGAGCCTTGAAATGCTGAGCTTCGTACCGCGGCTAGAATGAAATGAGCATCCAAGGAGAGGACACTCAGAAATAAAATAAAGAAGAAACTCCTCTTGCTGAAGATCGTTTCCTTAATAAGTCCTTATAAGGACACAATTATCTTTCAGTCCCTACGAGGACAACATTATTCCTTTCAAGTCCCGCTCAGGGCAACTTTATACTTTTAGTTTTATATGGTGGAATGATTAAGTTTAAACTTTCATTCTAAACAAGAAATATTAAATAAATGGAAAATAACATTTCCTTTTGCAAGATCTAGCATTATAATAAAATGGCAAAATCTAAAAAGGACAAGACCTAGCTTGGGGTCATATTAAGACCGGCCAAGATGGCAGTTCCTTAATTTAGATTCAGATCCTTATTAACATTTCAATTTATAAATTGTTCTGCGATAAATATTAAAAGAATCTTAAGAGTAAAACCTAGCCTGAGTGTCATTATAAAGACCTGGCCAAGATGGTAAGACCTGTTTAAAAGATTCGTATCCCAGTTAACATCTGAAAACATGTTAACAATCCCGGCAGATGTGATTCGTTGGAAATCACACACGTTATTAAGGATTCTTCAAAAGATCCCTAACCCAGTTTAATGATCTCTGAATCCTGGGTTTACATCATCAATTAAGATGATCATATTTTAACCATACGTGGTAATATAGTGCCTACGGGCCTTGCTCATTTCTACATGAGCCAAAATACAGTGGTAGCTATGACTCCCTGTCAGAAAAAGGTAATGAACTAGGTTCAAACCTCAAGGCTTTGATTCTCTGAAATCCTAGCTTATAATTTATAAATGTCCTTGTGACTAGGCCTATTGTGCCAGAATACCTTCATGCTTTGATTCTCTGAAATCATAGCTTATAATTTAAAATTGTCCTTGTGACTAGGCCTTTTGTGCTATTAAATAAAACTGTTATTGTTGCTTTGATTCTCTGAAATCATAAGCTTATAATTTATAAATGTCCATGTGACCAGGCCATTGGGTGCCACTAATAAAACTGTTAATGTTTTATAATTAGGATAAATTACAATAGAAATCCTAAATATATATGATTAATAAATTAACCAAATATGGTCTCTGTTTACCATGGTTAATGAATTTCCCTAAGGGGCAATTCCGTAATAAATATCCCTTATAAGGGAAGTGCCTACGGGCTATAATTATTGTCCTCTGAGACTAAAGACAGTGGCAGCCTACAGCTCCCTGTCAGGAGAAGGTAATGAACTTTGATTCAAACCTTAAAGCCGCGATTCTCTGAAATCATGGCTTATAAATTTAACTTGTCTACGCGACTAGGCCATTTGTACTATTATTAACTTATAAATTAGGATTTATGATAAAAATCCTGAATAAAATAATTATCCTTCCTTGTTAGTACGCATTTTTAAAAAGAATCTTAAGGGTGAAACCTAGCCTACGTGGCCAAGATGGTGAAACCTACTCAAGGGATTCAGATCATTGTTAACACCTAAGAATGTATTAGCCCTCCTGACAAATGTGATATGATAAAATCACAACAGTCATCCCTATATTGGAATTTTTTTTAATTTTAATTCCTAATTGGCCTTATGATCTAGAAATCGTGGCTTATATCATCTTGTGAGATGATCATATTATAAACATCCGTGAGTGATGAAGTGCCTACGGGATAAACTTGTTGTCCGATAAGACAACGACAGTGGTGGTCTTTGGCCTCCTGCCTAAAAACGTTGGACTGTGTCCAAGCATACTAGTCTATATGATCAATGCGATCATGACTAATATCATCTAATACGATGATCATATTATTTAACATCCTTTAGTGATGTTTTGCCTACGGGCTATAATATATTGTCCATTTGTGACAAAGACATTGTGATCTTTAAGATTCCCTGTCAAAGGTAGTGAGCTATGCTCAAACCTAATAGTCAATATGATCGATGTGATCATGACTAATAATCATTAGATACGATGGTTATATATAAACATCCATTAGGGATGTTAATTGGCTTACCTTTCTGCCAAATGAATCGTCTTTCAAGACGATGACAGTTGTAGTCTATGACTCCCTGTCCAAAGGTGAAGAACCACGTTCAAACCTTGAAGCCCTAATCTAACAAGATTGCGGCTAATAAATTAAGGTCCTTGGTGATAGACCATCGAGTTATGTTTTAAAGTCATTCATGACAAGCCTATGTGCTATAATTTGTCATTCGTGACAAGCTAACATATTAAATGTTAACGTTCCTGGTGACAGGCCCTTTTGTGCCAGATTTGATGAATGTCCTTATGACAAGGCCGTTTGTGCCATATCTACATGTCCTTTGAGACAAGGCCTTGGTGCCGTATAATCATTTATGTCCTTCATGACTGGGCTTTATGCCATATTTTTCTACGTCCATCGAGGCAGGCTTCTATGCCATATATGTATATATATATAATAAAAGTCTTGTAAGGCTAGCCTTTGAGCTATTCATGATCGTTCGTGTGCCAAAGACAGTTGTGACATTATGATCCCCTGTCAAGCAAATATTGGACTCGTTCCAAACTTGGAATGCCATTGATGGTCCTTTTGTGACCTAGGCTAAATATAATGGAAATACGTTTAAATAACATTCACTATGAATGTTCGGAACAGAATAGCCCATGCGGTTTATGAATGCCGTGGCTAATCTAAGTCAGGTCATCAGGATGATGACTAATAATTTTTTAAATCTTGGTGGTTGGTACCAAGTTTCGAGTATGGAAAACTCAGATGAGGTAGACGACAGTCGCAATACTATTAATGCGACAAATGTTATTATAAACTACAAACGTAAACCTCAATATTGATGGAGTTAATCTCCAGGCTGTGGTTGACGCAGCAGTTGGAGGGATCATGGGAAAAGGTCATGAGACAATCCAAAGAGCCGAATGCTTCTCGCTCTAAATCTCATTCAAAACCATGTTTAATTGCTCATGAGGAGAGCTATGTTCACACTTCAAATATGAAGGATGAACCAAAGAAGGAAGATAACTCCCAGAAATCTGAGAAAGAGAGCAAGTACAGGCCTAATAAAAAGCAACGTAAGTTCAGTAAGAAGCATGTATACCTCAGAGACTGCTTCAGCATTATTATATCCATTTAGGAATTAGTTTTCCGATGTCCTAGTTCCGTTAAATATAAGGACTCAATATAGTGATAAAAATCGATTGGTTACCTTAAAAATCAAGCCAATATTGTGGGTGATAAGAAGCAATTAATTATCAAGACTCCTTATGAGACAACCCTCATAATTACATGTATCCGTACGATTAATTAATATTAAACAAAAAAAAATGGTGGAATTGGCCGTCCCCGGAATCGAACCTGGGTTTAGGCCGCACCCTTTCGCGCGCCTAGCCAACCGAGCTAGGTGCCTAGTTTGTGAAATTTCCATTTTGATTAAATATAAGCACATGTACAATAACTTCCTTATTTCTTCTATAAGTCACCCACTTATCCTCATTATGGTGACTAAGTATTAGAATCCAAGATTTTACCTCTATGTTTTAGTTACTCTTGGCTTGCTTGTTGACTAAACACTAGAAAGGACCTTATTAGAAAAACCTAGTATCCGTTTCGCGAAAAGGGAAAAGACGGAATAAGAATTTTCTGACTCTCGCCATAAAAGTTCTAGACAGTCGACAGTATGTCGCAAATTTTAATTCATTGGCTGAGATAGTACCCTATTCAGTATACCCAAAAATCTAAGCTTAAAGCACATAATTATTAGTGGTTTGACTGCTAAGAGATACGTTTGGGTTCGGATGCTAATAAGTCTCTCATAAGATCTCAAGCTTAGCAAACTTTTAGAAATTTTTCCCATAAAAACCACAGATATTAAGTGTAAGGGAAAAATTTACAGACGAAATCGAAAGAATCATTTCTTTTGTTCCTATCAGAAACCTTCAGTCGTATGTTTTCGAAATGTCCTCTTTCTAAGAGGAAGTGCGTCAGCATATATAGTTGATATCTATTTAATCTCTATCAATTCTGAATCCCAGATGATATGATGAAAGCGCCATATGAGGATTAGTGTATCCTAATAAGTTCCATAGATTGCTTCCATGCCTGATCAGTATGGAGGTTTAATGCATGGGACCACAAAGATATTCCGAGAGGTCATATGGTACTAAAGTCAACTAATGGTATTCAAAAGAGATATCCAGAATGGAATTGTCCAAGTAAATGTTCCATATTAAGGAATTCGTGGACTAGTAACATAAAAGTGTCACTTATTTGACACAAGCAATGACGGATGAACTGGAGTCTGAGATATGGAAATCTCTGTAACCTCCTTGTATCTTAACTATCTTCTCCGAAGATTACCCTGTTTACCCCTGAGGGGCAGGTAGGATTAACATTTATATCTCATTTAAGGCTGTATTATTATGAAATCTCCAAGACAACTAGTACCGTCATTAGGATAATCAAAACCCTGATAACTAAGTTTTAAAATAGAGGGTTCGCATAGCCTAGCTCGATACTTCGATAGTTTAATATTGTTAAATAAGAAAGACGGTTCATTTTGCTTATGCATTATTTACCGCAACCCTAATTAGGCAATGATTAAGAATTGCCAACAGCTGCCCTGAATCGTCGACTTGTTCGACTAACTACAAGGATCGGCTAACCATTAAAAATTTGTTAAGAAGTGGTTGGAATAACCATCTCACCTTAAGATAAGCTTTTCTATAATAGTTTATATGCAAGCATCAAGGCTGCTCCCTTGGAGACCTTGTAAAGACAAAATGATAAACATCTATTGTAGGGGCAATAGATTGGTAAGTTCAATTACCAGGATTTGAGGGCAAATTATTGGTGGATAGGCTTGAAAAAGTCTGTAGCCACCTATGTAGCTAAATGCTTGACATGTGTGCAAGTCAAAGCCGGGCATCAGAAACCGTCAGGCTTGCTGCAGCAGCCTGAACATCCTACGTGGAAGTGGGAAATGGTAACTATGGATTTATCACCAAGTTACCTAAGACAAGGAAAGGAAATGATACAATATGGGTTATAGTTGATAGACTGACTAAGTCAGCACATTTCTTACCCATCAAGGAGACTTATAGCTCCGATATGTTAGCCCAGTTATACGTGGATAAGATTGTAGCTTTGCATGGCATACCTGTGTCTAGTATCTCTGACAGAGATAATAGACACACGTCCCATTTTTTGAAAAGATTCAAACAATCTTTGGGCACGCGTTTGAACTTAAGCACGGCTTACCATCCTCAGACAGACAGTCAAAGGGAGCGTACTATTCAAACGATGGAAGACATACTACGTGCATGTGCGATTGACTTGGGTGGTAGTTAGGATAAGCACCTACCATTAGTCGAATTCTCCTACAACAATAGCTACCACACCAGCATTAAAGCTGCGCCTTTTGAGGCATTATATGGTAGAAAGTGTAGATCGCCCATTTGTTGGGCAGAAGTTGGAGATGTCCAATTATCAGGACCAGAGATAGGGTTCGAAACGACGGACAAGGTTGTCCAGATTCGTGACCGTCTCAAGGCTGCCCGTTATAGGCAGAAGAGTTACGCAGATCCAAAGCGTAAAGCTTTTCACTTCGAAGTAGGTGACAAAGTGTTACTTAAAGTATCGCCCTGGAAGGGGGTGATGCGTTTTGGTAAGAAAGGCAAGCTAAGGCCGGGATACATAGGACCTTTCAAGGTTATCGAACGTGTCGGGTCAGTTGCCTATAAGCTAAACTTACCTGAAGAGCTCAGTGGAATTCACAATGTGTTCCACATCTGCAATCTGAAGAAGTGCTTCGCTGATGAATCACTGGTTATACCACATACAGATGTGCATATAGATGAGAGCTTAAAATTTGTGGAAAAACCTTTGTCGATTGAAGATCGACAGGTAAAGAAGCTTCGAAGGAAGCATGTACCTATTGTAAAGGCCAAATGGGATGCCCGTAGAAGTCCCGAATTCACGGGGGAGGTTGAATCCACCATGAAAGAAAAGTACCCTCATTTGTTTCAGTAAATCTCGGGTCGAGATTTATTTTAAGGGGGTGAGGATGTAACACCTCGAAAATTCGTGTTAAATAAAATAACGACACGTGTCGTGTAAGACAAAAAGCGTTATAAACTCGGATTTATTAAAAAAAATGTTTGACAGGATTTAAAAGTGTCGTTATGTTAACTTTTGCACCTCTGAACGACCTCGTTATAAATCCCAAGACTCAAAACACATGTAGTATATGTTCAAGTTCGGTGAATTATAGCAATGAATGATTCATAATTTAATTGGTGGACTCCTACGAAGAAATTTGCACGGTAAACCTTATTGTTCGGCACTTTCTAAAAGACTCCAAGACTTTCACACAACATAACATGGTGGTGCATACTATACATGACCCAAATTTGAGGCCCCATATTGATAAAAAAAACGGCCAAGAATCGTTTATACTCAGTTGCCCCTTCAAATCATTGAAAAGCCAACATTTTGGTCCTTGATGAATTGTTGCGCACCGCAACAAATAATTGTTACGGTGCGCAAGCAACTGCCCAGCAACAGAAAACCGGCTGTTGTCAGTTTAAACGTGATTCTGACCTCTTAAACGAGTTTCCTCTTACCCCTTGGCCCCTAAACACTCCCTAAACATGTAGGACACATGTAGGAATGTTGTGGGCAGTAGTAGACCTTGTTGTCAATGCATTGTGGTGAGTAAATCCACTATATAAGGGCCTTTAGTTGCAAACAATTCATCACATCTTCATCTGCATTCTTGGAGCACTTCTGGAACTCAAAACCTTCTCTCAAGTGTTCCCTAATCAAGCTTAGGACCTATGTAAGTTGCCTAACCTTCTCTAATTAACTTTAGCTTAGTTATTTAGCTAAAAGTCAAACCGACGTAATTACGGTTTGACTTCGAGATTAAGTATTAATGGCTCAGTCATATCTCGAATCAAAAGTAGTTATGAGTTGGTATTTATGTGAGTAATAAAACCTCAAAAGGGTTTCCCCTGATCATCACTCTAACCAGGTCAAAAGTCGGGTCAAACTTATATTTAAAAAGTCAACAGGAAGCTTAAAATACTATTTATGCATAATTAACATTGTAGATCATATGCAACCTATTGGATCATTGTTATAACTTGGTAATAAGTGTAAGATCATGTCTAAACATGTTCAACCCGACAATTTCCTGTTTAGACCCGGTTCGGAGCCGAAAGTCGCATAGTTTGACTTTCACTTTGACTTTCAGTTCTGACCCATTTAGGCATGTTTTAGAAATGCCTCAGAGCTTTAATTGGATTAGGTTACTTGTTAGTACAACCCTCTGTGATTATACACCTTGGTTCATTAGTTATCCAATTAATATGCATGTTTCCGTTAATTGCTCATATGTTGACCATTATGCCCTTATTACCTTAAAACGTGATTTATGAAAATGTAAAAGTGTAGAAACCTTAGTTACTGATATATAAACTTGTATGCAAAGTTTGACATCAGTTTGACTTGTAGATTAAGAGTTATGCTCATTATCGCAAATTTAAAGCTTTATGTTAATAAAATGGCGTAATTAGCGTATAGCCTAGTTAAGCCTACTTTTTGGTACCAAACTTAATACCCACTGATGTAATATATTATTTTGGGATTTTTAAAGATTTTTAATTAATTTTAGGTTGAGCATAACTAGTAGTCGTAGGCTTAATCCGGTAATTGTCGATTTTGCCCTTACGGGCCATAAAATGAGTTTTGCCGATCTAAACGACTCCAAACCTTTTTCTACTGATCACATACGTTAAATAAGTTATTTTAAGCCTGCTGGAAATATAAAAATATCAGATTTAACTATCGAACCCGAAAATGGCCTTTAATCGCCTTATTTAGCGTTTTTAACGCATAGTATGTATTAAAATCATATTGAACATACCCGGGTTGATACCTACTGATATATGAGGCAAATTATAATATTTTAACAGTAAGAAAAGGTTGTTAAACTCAGACTTCAGTTTTGAGTTTTTCGGCTTATGCGAAATTACCAAAATACCCCTGTGGGGCATAGTTTGGTTATAATTGATAAATTTCACATATATACTTTATCCTACTGTTATAACTCATAAATTTGAGTATGTTTACTGATTACATCAGACCTATAACTCAGTAAAACACTTAAACCCTTTTACAACCTTTAAAATGACCAAACTACCCCTACGGGGCCTAGTTTGTGTTTAAACACGTTTCGGGCATAATGAAAGACATCTTACTGATGTCACAACATATTTGAGGCATAATTAACTTAGGAAACCTGTATATAGCTCTCATGAATACCCGTCACACTTATTACGCGTACGGTTCGGTTTATGTAACAAGTTTACATAAATTAGCCGAAACGGGTCAAACCTTAACGGTTTTATCTCAAAATCCAGAATGTGAATAATATAACCATATTAATCAAGTCTCTGAACTTGTAGGGTCTAAATCACATTCTATCCAGTCTTCGCTTAATCGTGCGTACGAACCGTATCTTTGAAACTAGCCCGTCTTTTGGCATATATTAATAACACTTTGCGTCCCTATGGTATGAGTGAAATATCAACCTGAGCCCCTAAATTCATTTTTTGTTTTTTTCTTAAGAAATCTAATAATTCAAATTAACTCTTTTATTTTTAAGTAAATGCAATCTAATAGTTATATATTAAATGTAAACTTTTAATACATACAATACAGAGACAAAACGTAACATACAATACAGAGACAAAACGTCACCACAAGCATTTGTGGATCTTTGCTGACGGGTGCACTTCGGAATGTAGCAGATATGAATGAATATAACCCCAGTGTAGGTAATTACATATCTGCCACTGGGGTTATATTCATTCATATGAATGAATATAACCCCAGTGGTAGATATGTAATTAGCGAGCTCTGGAATTTCAAGGAAAATCGAAGAGCTCCACTGGGGTTATATTCATTCATATCAGTCACTTTTTTATGTGCACCGCATCTTCTAGGAGGTTGTCAAGTGTTCTCGCCTTCGTAGTTGGTGTTTTGCGTATCTTTACGTCCGCAGCCATTCTGTACAACAAAACACATTCAAATGAGGAACACATTCAAATCAAACCAAAAATCAATACGAGGAACACATCAATCCGAAACTGATCCGATCAGTTCTTAATACGAGGAACCCAAATCAGCGAATCAAACCAAAAATCAATACGAGGAACACATCAATCCGAAACTGATTCGAAACTTAATACCAAAACACATACGCAAAACACATTGATACCCTAAACCCACAAGAATCAAAACCAAAACACATTGCAAAACACATACGAGGAACACATCAATCCGAACACATCAATCTGAAACTGATCCGATCAGTTAATACCCTAAACCCACAAGAATCAAAACCAAAACCCATTGCAAACCTCTGTTTTGATGCATTTTGAACAATATACTCAGTTGATACCCTAAACCCTAAACCCACAAGATTCAAAACCAAAACACATTCAAAACCTCTGTTTTGATACCCTAAACCCTAAACCCACAAGAATCAAAACCAAAACACATTCAACAATATACTCAGTTGATACACATTCAACAATATACTCAGTTGATACACATTCAACAATATACTCAGTTGATACATCAAACCCAAAATATGTCCCCAAATCAACCCTCTGTTTTTTAAACCCTCTGTTTTTTCAAAATCAACCCAAAATCATCCAATGGAACCCAAAATCAACCCTCCGTTTTTTCAAAATCAACCCAAAATCATCGAATGGAACCCAAAATAAAACCCAAAATCATCGAATGGAACCCAAAATCAACCCTCTGTTTTTTTCAAAATCAACCTAAAATCATCGAATGGAACCCAAAATCATCGAATGGAACCCAAAATCAAACCCAGAATCAACCCTCTATTTTTTCACAATATAAACACATTCAAATCATCGAATCAAACCAAAAATCAATATGCGGATGAAGATGAACCTGATCTGTTCGATGATGAAGATGTTCGATGAAGATGATGAAGATGATATGTTGATCTGTTCGATGATGATGATGATGATGATGATCTTGGGAGTTGGGAGAGATCTTGGGAGTTGGGAGAGCTGTTGATGATGATAATGAAACTGGTGGGAGTACTCAACTGGTGGTCTGCTAATTAAGTGTAGATATTAAGGGTGGGGGTATTATGGACTTTTCACAACTGTGAAACGGTAAAACTAACGGAACACTGACGGCAGGGACTCAGAGTGTTATGAATTAATAAAGTCAGGGGCTCAAAAAACAAAAAAATGAATTTAGGGGCTCAGGTTGATGTTTGGGACATACCACAGGGACGCAAATTGCATTTTACTCTAATAACTACCATAGATAATAACTGCCAACCGTTATTTAGGGAACTTCCAAACAGTTATTTGGGTGAGTTTGTATATCTGTTTTATTTGTATATCTGTTTTATAACAACGGCATCTTTTTATATGTTTTTAAAGTGGTATGTTTGAGTCATACTCATTAATACAATTTCGTGCTCTTGGAAATATTGTCCTTAATATATTTATAGATATACATGATAGCGGTTGTCATTCTCTCATAGTTGAAAATTTTGCATTTTTTTTTTTTTGAGTGGCAAATGTTATTTATCTAGTTTACATCAATAAATTACTCCATTGTCTATGGAATAGGTGTCGCTATACATTCAACATCGTTTATGTTTTACATCATGTGACTCACTCAGTGTTTAAAATTCATGATTTTGATTCACGTTTTTTCACGATTTTGGTCGTTGTTTAGTTGCTACTTAGCACGGTTCACGCCTCCCACCCTGGAACGCTGGTAGCACATTTTTAACCCCCCCCCCCCCCCCCCCGCCCCCTGGCCAATCAAAGCGGCAGGTTTAGACTAGTTTGACATTAGCTATAAGTTGGACAAAAACAAATGTTGACTATTTATTTACTTCCAACACTTTTTTAAAAAGTTGGACAAAAACAAATGTTGACTATTTATTTAGTTCCACCACTTTTTTTAAAAAAGTTGGACAAAAACAAATGTTGACTATCTATTTAGTTCCACCACTTTTTTTAAAAACACAAAAATAACATTTACCTTATAAATTTAAAAAAAAAACTATAAGATTTAAAATCTTTTCTTTGTCTTTTCTAATGATATTAGGAAAAAGAATTTAATTTTCTAATGATATTAGGATAAAGATTTTAAGATTTTGTTGTTGTCATCTTATTGTCGGATGCCGTAAAAGTAGAATCAAACATCTTTTGCAAACTTTAGCGGAGTAAACTTCGATTTTGCTTCTTGAAGTTTGTCACTTTTAGCTATATTACATGTAGGACCATTATCAAAGACCTTCATGGAAGAATGAAACCTTTAGCTTTTAAACGATCAAGAGCCTATATAAAAAAAACAAGAACAAATTTCAACATTCAATTCGTCATCCAACCTTTTTTTGTTCGACTCGGTACAAACGAAACTATATTAACACTAGGGTGGCTTATAAATTAGTTAATATAGTTGACCGGCCTTAACGTAAGTAGTTAAATAGTTGGATGGTATCCTTAGAGCATCCACGATGAGAAGCTTCAAAACCTCTCCACTTCACCCATGCTCGTACTTTGCCCCTCTCACAAGCAAAACCAGTTCCAAAATAATCAATATTTCTAAGTTTTTTTATAAGGACACAAAATGCCAAATAGAAAGTAACTTTACCTTAAAACAGGAAGTCCCAATTTTGAGGTCCTTGACATGGAGAAGGGTGCGTATTAATCCTGTAAGCATCTCTTCTTGAGCTTCTTCAGCGGGTGTCCCATGATGAAATAAAATCTCCGTATAATCTAATCTAAGCGAGCTTCAACTAAAGAAGACATATTAAGCAACAAAAGCTTCCACAAAATGATATCAGGTTGAATTTTTAGTGACAAAATATTAGGAGCACTGATTTCGACAATATCAGGATGACTAGAATGTATGTATCCAGCAAACACCGAGTTCTTAACACTCTTTGAAATGATAATTAACCACATGTAGCCATAGCAATGCTCCAACGCCAGAGTCTCCAATACGGGACTCCCGGATAATATGTTTTCAATCATTTCTTCATCTAAATTCCCATGCCAAATACGTAAACTCCTAAGGTTTTCCTGTAACACCCTTATTAAAGGACGAGATTTAAGTTATAGATTACTGAACTTTCATTAATAATCACAAATTACAAAAATTTTCATGTTTATAAACCATACATATTCATGATACGTACAAAACGAGTTTTAAAGTATCACCTACTAGTCAACTACCGACTAGTTTAAAACATTCAAAACACAGTTACCAATTCATTTACAACACAACATAGTCTAGACGAAGTTAAGTTTAACGCGGAAGCTTCAAAAATTAGTGTTCGGTTCTTGAGAGCATGCTTGATCACCATCTGGGGCTCGCCCTTATACCTAAGGTCAAAACCACTTAAAAGGTTAGTTTTGACATAATTAAAATACATATAAACAAGTTCTAGTATTAAACCATTGAATTAAAAATAAAATCTTGGTTTCTGTCCTCTCGCGTGGCGCGAGTGACCTTCGCGTGGCGCGAGGGCTCTCGCGTGTCGCGCCGGTTACATACGGCTCCCTCGCATGGCGCGAGGGAGATGGTTTTCCAGCAGGTCCCTTTTTGGGTCCTGCATTTTGCCAGCTCCGAAAATACTCAACAATCTAACTTTAAATCTTCATAACTTTTTACTCGGTTATCCGTTTTCAGCGATTATTTTTCCTATGAGTCTGTAATAAAATTACGGAGCTAACCGTGTAAATTTCATATTATAAAAACCGAATTACGAATAAATGGTTTACCATTTCCTTGTTTTAATTATTCGACCCGTTAACTATATGTGTATAATTCCAATTTCTTATTCTAAAACCTTTTTGATGCAAATACCCAAGTTCCCGGGCTTGTACATCTTGATGTATTTGCGCCATTCATGGCTTTGTGTTTCCTTGGAACTAAAGGCTCGTGTTGGAAATTTTGTGAAAATAGCATTTCTCACAAATATAGGAAAATGATTTTTTTCCTATTTTGGACTAGAAATAAATATAATAAAATGAGCGGTTTTTATATATTTATTTGTGGGTTTGTGTTCTATGTCGGAAGGGCTTCGCAACGAAATAAACCACGTCCAAAACGGAGCTAAGATGAATGAGATATCGATGCTCAAAGTTTGGTGTTTGAAACTTAAATGCTGAAAAAAGTGGGAAAGTGGCACCTTGTCCCACATCGGATGAGAAATGAAACTTAAAGGGGTATTTAAGTGGGAGCTCTCCATCCTTATTGTTTCATGGAAGCACTCACTAGTGTACTCGCGAAGGGGGTGCGGAGCACCCTAACTCGCACTCGCGCGCGCGTGGCGTGGGCGATGAGGCGCAATGTGGCGCTTTGATGGCGCACTTCGCACGCTCGCATCGCCGCGAGCCGCTTGAGAGCCGCCTTTGTATTTTTGACCGCGTGCGCGTGGTGACGCATAAGGGTTGCAAGGACCAAGTGGTTGGTGATGCGGGATGCATGCGCATGACCCTAGTGGGTCTGCGCGCAGTGGCAGTCATGCGCGCGCGAGTACACATGGCATGATGGCGCGCTCTGGTGCACGGTGCATGGGCCTTAGGTGACGTGCGCGGCGCACCAAAGTGAGCCAAAACGGCGCGACTGTGTGGCGTGCTCGTAGAGGCTCACAGGTGACGTGGCACACACGCGCAGGTGCGCATGGACCTGAGTGAGTATGGCGCACGCGCGCATGGCAGTGAGCCTAGAGGACGCACCGCGCGTGAGGGTGCTGACCTGCCCGCGCATCAGTGTGTCTTGCGCGCGCGCGCGCGCAGTAGCTTCCAGCAGCAGTTAATGCCAGTGCAGTTACGTTTCAGCATTCGAAACTGACGTAGTTAATGCGTTTGACTAAGAATTAAGTGACGAATTAAATTGCATTAAAGACGTCTAATGCAGTTTAATTCTCCATTTAATTCGTTTTTCAGTTTCGGCTAGACCTGCAACTATAAATAGGGTGCTACCCTATTGCAGAAGAGACACCGAAAACTAACAGCTTTACACAATCTCTCTCTCTCTGAATTATGTTCTTTATCTTCAAGCTTAAGGTACACCTTCGGGTTGGAGTCAAGACCGGCAGTACAACTGCTTGCGGCTGTTGTATCCTGGAAACAAACGTGTTCTCCTGGGAGACACGAAATTTGTTTTAAGGGACCCGTGTCTAACACGATCCTCAGCCTAGAACAGTGTTTCTGTTCGAGTTCTTTGTTCTTGTTTTCTACTTTCAGTTGTAATCTGTATTGTAATTTTATTTCATTCTGATTGTTTCTGTAATTCAAGTTAATAAAAAGAATTTTATTTATTTTGCACGAACGGATTCCTACAATCTTAAAACAAATTTTTAAAACACAGTTCGTGTAGAATCATAAACTTCTCTGCTGTGATTTCAAATTTTTTTTTCTTACAGCAGGTTGTGTTTTAAAAGGTTTTTCTCTGTTTTGATTCAAAGTAGCGACTTTTTCAAAACAGAACTCTGTTCTTCTACTCCTTCTTCGTCTTTGGGTTCAAAGATCTTCTCTTGTAGTCTTCAAAGTTGGACTTAGAAGCTACGAGGCTGATTTTGTTACTCATCGATTTTGTTAGTTAAATAATAATTTAGCACATTTATTATTCTAACAAATTTATTAACTTGGTTTTGTGGAATTTTTCAGAATGTCGACTGAAAATACCAACGTCAACGTTGTTGTCGGTACCCCTGCCAACACTGTGGGAGCGTCCACAGTGGCAAATCATGCTGAACGACCCGAGAAGTTCTCGGGTCTCCACTTCAAGCGGTGGCAACAGAAGATGTTCTTCTACTTGACCACCATGAACCTTGCGAGGTTCTTAACGGAGACCGCTCCCCAACCGGCGGAAGGAGAGACCGATGCTCAAGCTCTGAGCGCGGTAGAGGCGTGGAAGCACTCGGACTTTATATGTCGAGGCTATGTACTCAACGGTCTCTCGGATGCGCTGTATAATGTGTACTATAATATCAAGACTTCCAAAGATTTATGGGAGTCTTTAGAGAAAAAGTACAAAACGGAGGATGCGGGAACAAAGAAATTTGTTGTCGCCCGTTTCTTGGACTTCAAAATGGTTGATAACAAGCCTGTTATGAACCAAGTCCAAGAGTTGCAAATTATACTAAATGACATCCATGCTGAGGGAATGGTACTCAGCGAAACATTTCAAGTGGCAGCCATGATCGAAAAATTACCTCCTGCTTGGTTGGATTTTAAGAATTATCTTAAACACAAGCGAAAGGAAATGTCGGTCGAGGACCATGTTCTTCGTCTTCGTATAGAAGAAGAAAACAGGGTGGCCCAAAAAGGCACCATTTTGCAAGCTTCGGCTAAAGCAAATATGGTGGAAATTGGGGAATCCTCAAAGGCCAAGAAGGGCAAGGGTAAAACCAACAACAAAGGGAAAGCAAAGGTTAACGGCCTTGGACCGAAAAAGGGGGCTGTGAAAAAGAAGCATGCGCCTTTCCAAGGTACTTGTTACAATTGTAACGAGACGGGGCACCGTGCTAACCAATGCAACAAACCTAAGCGTGAGCGTGCGCACATGGTTGATGAGGATGGTATGCCTCTCATTGCAATGATAACCGAGGAAGCGGCTATGATTGAAGAAGTCAACGCGATGGGTGAAAACCCAAAAGGATGGTTCGTTGACACGGGTGTAACCCGCCATGTTTGTGGAGACAAGGCTCTTTTCTCTACATTCAAGGAAGCTTCGGGTGAAGAAAAGCTTTATATGGGGAATAAAGCTACCGCAAGCATCAAAGGGAAAGGCACGGTCGTTTTGAAGATGACTTCGGGCAAGGAGCTTACCTTGACCAATGTGCTTTATGTCCCAGAGATACGGAAGAATCTCGTGTCGGGATGGATGCTCAACAAGTTTGGATTTCGTCTAGTGTTTGAATCAGACAATTTTGTCTTGTCTAGACGTGGAATGTTTGTTGGAAAGGGCTATGCCCTTAATGGTATGTTCAAAATGAATGTAATGGTTGTAAACCAAAACAAGAAAATGAATGAAATTTCTACTTCTACTTACATGATTGAGTCTTCTAATGTTTGGCATGGTAGACTAGGGCATGTATATTTTAATTCATTACGACGTTTAATTAAATTAAACTTGATACCAACATTCCATATCGAGTCCAATCACAAATGCGAGACATGTGTTGAATCCAAACTTACGAGATCATCGTTTAAATCGGTTGAATGAATAACCGAACCCCTTGATTTAATTCATACCGATGTGTGTGATTTAAAAGCGGTTCCCATGCGTGGAGGAAATAAGTACTTCATCACGTTTATTGATGATTGTACTAAATATTGCTACGTGTATTTACTTAAAAGTAAAGACGAAGTAATAGAGAAGTTTATCTTGTACAAAAATGAAGTTGAGAATCAACTTAAAAAGAAGATAAAAGCTTTGAGAAGCGACCGAGGAGGTGAATATGTTGCACCTTTTGCGGATTTATGCGCAAAAAGTGGCATTGTACATGAGTGTACACCACCTTATTCTCCACAATCAAATGGCGTTGCGGAACGTAAGAACCGCACATTGAAAGAAATGATGAACGCCATGTTGATAAGCTCAGGAGTGAACCGAGAAATGTGGGGGGACGCCATTCTCTCAGCAAACTATCTTTTGAACAAGATACCTTTGAAAAATAGGGACGAAACTCCATATGAGTTATGGAGAAAAAGGAAGCCTTCGTACAAATACTTGAAAGTGTGGGGGTGCCTAGCTAAGGTGATTGTACCACCTCCTAAGGCTCTTAGGATAGGACCCAAAACTGTTGATTGCATTTTCATTGGATATGCACATCAAAGTAGTGCGCATCGTTTTCTTGTACATGAGTCCAAGAATCCCGATGTACATAAACACACTATCATGGAGGCTAATCCTAACGTTGTCTCATATTTTGAGAATGTGTTTCCTATGTTAGGACAAACACATGCGCCTTCATCAAGAGCGGTTGATGAAGCAGGTCCAAGTTCGTCTACATGGTTAGATGAAGCAGGACCAAGTTCATCTACGCGGTTAGATGACAGACATGAACGACCCGAGGTCGAAGAGGGTGAGCTTAGACGAAGTAAACGACAAAGGGTTGAAAAATCTTTTGGTCCAGACTTCATGAGCTATATGGTTGAGGGTGAGCCCAATACCTACCGCGAAGCGGTTACCTCCGCGGAAGGACCTCAATGGTAAGAAGCAATTAAGAATGAAATTGATTCTATATTGCAAAATCATACTTGGGAGTTAGTAGATCTTCCACCTGGTTGCAAACCACTTGGATATCGTTGGATATTCAAAAGGAAGATGAAAGCCGACGGAAGTATTGATAAATACAAGGCAAGGTTAGTAATCAAAGGATTTAGACAAAAGGAGGGTCTAGACTACTTTGATACTTACTCGCCTGTAACGCGAATAACCTCTATTCGATTGGTTCTTGCAATTGCGGCTCTAAGAAATTTGGAAGTTCACCAAATGGATGTAAAGACCGCATTTCTAAATGGCGATTTAGAAGAAGAAATTTACATGGAACAACCTGAGGGTTTTTCTGCCCCTGGAAAAAAGGGTAAAGTATGTAAATTGGTCAAGTCTTTGTATGGCTAGAAGCAAGCTCCAAAACAATGGCACCAAAAGTTTGATCATGTCATGATTGATAATGGTTTCAAAATAAATGAGTGCGACAAGTGTGTTTATTTTAAAGACACACCAAGAGGTTATGTGATTCTATGTCTTTATGTAGATGATATGCTTATCATTGGGAGCGATGATAAGATGATCAACTCAACGAAAGACATGTTGAAAGCGAGGTTTGACATGAAAGACATGGGTCTCGCGGATGTGATTCTTGGAGTAAAAATCACTAGAACCCAAAATGGTCTTGTGTTGAGTCAATCTCACTACGTGGACAAGATCCTTGGGAAATTCAATTCGGACGATACGAGTATAGCTCGATCTCCAATTGATAATACCCAACGCCTAAGGAAGAATAGAGGCGAGAGTGTTTCTCAGTTAGAATACTCAAGGATCATTGGTAGTCTCATGTATCTAATGACATGTACTAGACCCGACTTAGCATATGCAGTGAGCAGGCTAAGAAGATACACCAGTAATCCGAGCGAGGATCATTGGAAAGCTATCACGATGGTGCTTAGATACATAAGATACACGAGAGACTATGGATTGCATTATACCCGTGATCCAGCAGTGATCGAAGGATACACTGACGCGAACTGGATATCGGATATAAAGGATCACAGATCCACAAGTGGTTACGTGTTTACACTTGTTGGCGCAGCTATCGCTTGGAAGTCTTCCAAGCAAACGGTTATAGCTAGATCCACGATGGAATCCTAATTCGTCGCTTTAGATAAAAGCGGGGAAGAAGCGGAGTGGCTACGTCAATTTGTGGAAGATATTCCAAGATGGCCTAAGCCATTGACAGCGATCTGCATACATTGTGACAATCAGTCTGCTCTTGCTAGAGCACAAAACATGATGTACAATGGCAGATCAAGGCACATTCGACGTAGACATAACACGGTACGACAACTTATCTCAACGGGTGTTATCTCAGTTGACTATGTGAGGTCAAATGATAACATTGCGGACCCGTTAACAAAAGGCTTAAGAACAGATAAGGTGTATAGGTTGTCAAGAGGAATGGTACTAAAGCCCATAGATGAAGGGAATATGAGGGAAACCTAACCTAGTTGACTGGAGATCCCAAGATCTAGGTTCAATAGGCAAACTTAATCATAAACCCAAAGGGAGTCACTGTGGGGGGTGCCCCAAAATCAATAAAGGGAGTTGTATACTTCCTAGTCCATTTCAATCAATGACATGAAGGAAAGGTTAAGCATGTTGAGGTTAAGGATTTTGAGGAAATCCAAATTAACCATGATGCTTTTAATGATTCAGAGGAATCACCTATGTTAGAGAGAAGTGGGGTCGCTTCAAATGGATTTGTGGGGAGGCGCAAATCCTAGAGCTCTCGCAGAACCAGGAACGTGTTCCATGACCATGAACGGACACAACCATGAGGTCTTAACTCGACTAGGGCGAGTATTGTGTGAATGTATATTGTCGCCTACATAAATGGGGGATTGTTCAAGGACACCGCGTCTACAAGACCCTAGGAGGCTAAGTATGCTTCACAAAAGGAGGTTCAAAGGTTACACCTACCTATCTCGCAATACTCAACTGTTGAACGTGTATCGTTGAAACTTGATAGATCGATTTCTATTCATGTGGGGGATTGTTGGAAATTTTGTGAAAATAGCATTTTTCACAAATATAGGAAAATGATTTTTTCCTATTTTGGACTAGAAATAAATATAATAAAATGAGCGGGTTTTATATATTTATTTGTGGGTTTGTGTTCTATGTCGGAAGGGCTTCGCAACGAACTAAACCACGTCCAAAACGGAGCTAAGATGAATGAGATATCGATGCTCAAAGTTTGGTGTTTGAAACTTAAATGCTGAAAAAAGTGGGAAAGTGGCACCTTGTCCCACATCGGATGAGAGATGAAACTTAAAGGGGTATTTAAGTGGGAGCTCTCCATCCTTATTGTTTCATGGAAGCACTCACTAGTGTACTCGCAAAGGGACTCGCGCGCGCGCGTGGCGTGGGCGATGAGGCGCAATGTGGCGCTTTGATGGCGCACTTTGCACTTCGCCCGCTTGAGAGCCGCCTTTTTATTTTTGACCGCGTGCGCGTGGTGAAGCACAAGGGTTGCAAGGACCAAGTGGTTGGTGATGCGGGATGCATGCGCATGACCCTGGTGGGTCTGCGCGCAGTGGCAATCATGCGCGCGCGAGTACACATGGCATGATGGCGCGCTCTGGCGCATGGTGCATGGGCTTGATGTGACGTGCGCGGCGCACCAAAGTGAGCCAAAACGGCGCGACTGTGTGGCGTGCTCGTAGAGGCTCACAGGTGACGTGGCACACGCGCGCAGGTGCGCCTGGACCTGAGTGAGTATGGCGCACGCGCGCATGGCAGTGAGCCAAGTGGACACACCGCGCGTGAGGGTGCAGACCTGCGCGCGCATCAGTGTGTCTTGCGCGCGCGCGCGCGCAGTAGCTTTCAGCAGCAGTTAATGCCAGTGCAGTTACGTTTCAGCATTCGAAACTGACGAAGTTAATGCGTTTGACTAAGAATTAAGTGACGAATTAAATTGCATTAAAGACGTATAATGCAGTTGAATTCTCCATTTAATTCGTTTTTCAGTTTCGGCTAGACCTGCAACTATAAATAGGGTGCTACCCTATTGCAGAAGAGACACCGAAAACTAACAGCTTTACACAATCTCTCTCTGAATTCTGTTCTTTATCTTCAAGCTTAAGGTACACCTTCGGGTTGGAGTCAAGACCGGCAGTACAACTGCTTGCGGCTGTTGTATCCTGGAAACAAACGTGTTCTCCTGGGAGACACGAAATTTGTTTTAAGGGACCCGTGTCTAACACGATCCTCAGCCTAGAACAGTGTTTCTGTTCGAGTTCTTTGTTCTTGTTTTCTATTTTCAGTTGTAATCTGTATTGTAATTTTATTTCATTCTGATTGTTTCTGTAATTCAAGTTAATAAAAAGAATTTTATTTATTTTGCACGAACGGATTCCTACAGCTCGTTTCCCCGGAATTCAACATTCCGTTTTAAACGACATTGGCTACATATTCCATTTATTTGATCCAATATCCTGGATTTACAACTTAAAATGTCGCAGCTAAGTTCATAAGCGTAGTGCCACTCAACACTTAACAACTTACGAAACTATCATGTCGCTACCATCATGATTCCTTTTATCACATCTATTCAACTCGTTTGACTATCTAGTGAAAACCATCACTTTATTAGCAAGCCAAACCCAATCCCAAGTTTTTATTTTGACCCGTTTGATGTTCGAGTGAACTACGCCACTTTAGAACACATCAAACGCATCATTTACACTACGATTCTATCTATACACTAAACTCGAACATATATGCGTAATTCAACGAGACTAAAGTCACGTACCTTTAAAGCACACCTTTTCCGCGTGTATCACCTCCGGCGTGTCCACTTGACGTTCCGGATTCCTTGCCTAAAGAGTTCAATTCATAACAAGATTAGAACTCTTTCATAAGCCTTAACGCATTATTTCTTAACATATTCAAATATGCGTTTTACCCAACCTTTAACATTTTAACCCTCATTTAGGCGTTTTATCAAACACCTAGCGGGTCAGATTTCTACATGATCTAAACCAAGTTCATGACTTGAGTTTATCACCATAATTAACTTCAATTAGACTACATGTCCATATTTTAACATCAACAATTTAGAGATTTCCTCATAAATTTCAATTTACACTAGAACAAGAGTTTTAATCCTAGTGTTTAACAAGTTCCACTAACATATTAGTCACCCACTATGGTGATTTTGATCCTTACAATTATCATGCAAGAATTTATCAAGAAATCATCTAGGGTTTGTCCCTAAACCTTATATCACTTCCAATTTCATGTTTACAACACATAATTAAGCTCTACACTCGATTTCAATCACATGCATGAACTTTGAATCGAATCAAAATGACCTAATTCGACATACCCTATGATCCCTTTGTCGAGGTGATCACGATTCTATGTTCAGATTTCGATATCCACTTGATTTTGGCCTTCAATTTGATAGTTTAGTAGAAGTTAGGGTTTTGGGAGTGAGGGTGTCGCCCCCTCCTGTTCTTGATCGACCAGAGACCTCAATTGAGGTGTTTTGGTTTTGTTTTTTAATTAAAACTAATAATAATAGTTTCAAGTTTGACAACATTGGCCCTTCCACTTTTGTTTAACATTTAGTTTTGGTTATTCTAACCTTATTTCAAGTTATTTCTAGACTTATAGTTAACTAGGTTATAATTTCCTAGTTAAATAAATTCTTGTTTATTTATACTTTATAGCTCTAATATAAAGTTTTATATTTTCGGGATGTTACATTTCCCAACTAATCGCCCGCGTGGGAATAAACGCACAGTCTGCCAATGTGAGATGTGTAAAACATGAATTGACGAAAACAAACTAATCTAGCGGAAACTATGTTCTATGTTCTAGGCCAAATAGAATTAAATGGAGGTGTTCAACATTACAAGTTACAACATAACGAATCCAATTGTGGATCTGAGATTCAAGCAGATGATCATTATTATTGTCGTAGGTAAGCAGTCTGAAGTTGTTAAGCTTCAATTGGGGATGCTGAGTTAGGGTTCTGTCGACGTAAGAAATGAAATCGGGGTTCGCGTGATTGTTGCTCTCGTAAGGATGCAAGAAAACGAGATTAGTAACAGCAGTCCAAATATGTTTCCATCGTTTGGAGAGTGCACCTATTCTAAGGGCCAGTTTTGTGGAGGGTAAGGTAACTTGCTTATTCGATCTTCACCTTCGTCTTCAAATTGAATCCGTTATAAAGGTATTTGATTTTGCTCTTCCTCCACCATTTCTTCCAACGGAAAACAAAAATTCACAACAGGCTTAAAAGGTAAGCATACAACAACAACTATCGTACCCAGTAAATCCCACAAATAGCAAAGCTATTTGCAGGGTCTGGGGAGGATGAGATGTAGGCAAACCTTACGTTTATCCCTGGGAATAGAGAGACTGATTCCAGAGAGACCCTCAACTCCAACACATACAGTAGAACAGAAGCCAACAACAAGAAATTATAACAAAAACTACCCGTAACCCTAACAAAAGAAGTGGTAAAAGAGTAACATATAAAATAATAAGCAAATATGACATAACAAAACAACATATAAGCATATGTAGAAGTATACAAATACTTGCAAAGTCCGTCTAAAATAAAGGAATACTTAAGCCCTGAGACAAATCTAGGCCACATTTGTAATCTCTAACCGACCCCCCCCCCCCTCTAAAAGTTCTTTGCATTAATCCTACGTCTGCACAGACTCCTATCCCGGACCATGTCCTCAGAGAGGTGCAACTCAAGCAAATCTCGTCTAATCCCCTCATCCCAAGTCACATTGGGTCTGCCTCTACTTCTTTTCTTTTCCACTGTGATAGTTTCCACTGCTCTAACTGGCGTTGTCGACTGCCTCCTCTTCACATGCCCAAACCATCTTAGTCTCCCCTCCCTTATCTGATATACTGTCACACCTAATCTTACCCTAACAACCTCATTTCTTATCCGGTCTAACCTTATGTGGCCACACATCCACCTTAACATCCTCATCTATACCACCTCCATCTTGCGCGTCTGATTCTTCTTAAAAGGTAAGCATACAAATAAGATTTTAGGGTTTAAGGTTTTGATATAATACTAATTGGCGTGTATAATAATTTTACGATTATTGGCCCATCCTTATAAGGTATACTGGTATAGAGTTTTGTTTAAGCATTATTTTTAAAAGCATAAAAGGCTATGAATTAACTAATGGTATAGAGTTTCGTATGCACATTATACTATCTCTTAAAACACAAAGTCGGTGGCCTTTGCCACCGACATACCGACTCAAATTACAGTTATGTCCTTTGATGTGCAAGATAGCACAGTGTACAAGATCAGGATGCACAAGAATATCGTACACAACAAATGAAGCACAAGGTACAACATGAGGATACACAACAGAAAGAAAAAGAGAGAGACGAGGGCTCCCGTTTCCGGCGGTATTCTTTGGCGGCAACGTCACCATCGCAACCCATTGCGTCTGGCTTCGGGGGAGGTGGTGGTGATTGTTCCGAGAGAAGATGGTTGGTCACCGGAGTCGCGTCACCGCCTTCTGGTGTAAAACTATAACCAGCACCGATCTGCATGCAGTCGATTTGTCCGATCCGCATCGGGACCTCTCGTCTTCTTCGTCCACCCACCTTGATTCGACCTCTGGAGAAAAAAAACACCCGTCGTCTTCTTTCTCTGTCCAGGGTTCCAACCACCAAGTTAACGCTCACCCATATCCTCTGCTAACAGTCAAGGCATGCCCTCTCGATTGTCCTGTGTGAACGCAGCGCCTCAAGGATGACTACAAAGCGTTGATCGCATACATTTCAACGAACAAATCCAACGACGACGATTGGTTTCGAATCTCGGCCGCTAATCCGGAATGAACACAGTAGACCAGAAAGCGTCTAACAATGAAGTGGACAACTTTTTCTCTCTCTGGAACCTTCCAAATGAAGAGCTCTCACAATTATATATTCCAAGTCTTCTGAGATATGTCGATGCCCTAGGCCCATGAGTAATCAGCAGCCCATCAGCATACAACTCACCCAACAATGTGTCAAAAGACTGGCCCATTTGTAAATTCCAAAACCTCAAACAAAAACAAAGTATTAAAACTTATAATAAATAAATAAACCTTATAACAAATATAAAACTAAAATAAATTCAGAATATAGAACTGGAACTACAAACTATTCTTTCAACACTTTATTAGAATCTAGATCCACATGATGTAAAAGTAAAGCCATTTGAGACTGCATAAGCATTGAGTAACAAGTTACTAAAGTTTTTTAATTTCTATTTTTACATGGATTTATAATAAATATATTATTATTTTCTTTTAATATATTTTATATTTTTAATCAATTAGATTCTAAATTGATTATTACGTTATCCGGTTCGTAAATCCGGTATGTCTGTTTTTTTTTTCTTTCTTATATTCATAACATTTCAAAGTGTTCAAAGTGTTTAGCCTATGTAGTTTAAGATGTTAGCGGCCGCAACGCGCCGCCGGGGTAAAATACTAGTTATTTTTAAAAGCATAAAAAACTATCTATGCACTAATTAAAAGGGAAATTTATTTTTCTTACTCTCTACACTTGCTATGTATTAATTAATTAAAAAACAATATAGAGAAATTTATTTTTCTTACCCTCCACACTTTCACACGGTGATACTATATGTCAAACATTTCATAGAAACTAGTGAAATTATCCGCGTTTTGCGGAGAGGATTTGGTCGATACAGTGTATTGTAAGATCAGTTTTAAGTAGGTGTTTTATACAAATATATAATGATATACGTGTAAAAGTACATATGCTACCATTTTTTATGATTAATAAATAAATAAAAAACTTTTTTCATGCTATAAACAAATTATACACTGGGAAAAAAATAAATAAATTATTTTTACATTAGATCATTTACACTGAGAAAAAATAAATAAATTAGTTTTACATTAGATTAGAAAAAAAAAATTGTGTCTCGGGTGGGAATTATTGAAAAGGACAACGTGTTTGCCATAAGGCCGACATTTAGAAAGGAGGTAAATGTTAATACAAATTCGCATCCAATATTATATTCTCAAGGGTGATTTTTGACATTACATTTTTTTAAACGCAAATTTCATTCAGTACGACACTAGGAATCAAAACAAGAAATTACAAAGAGTAATTACACCGATCTATTCAAGACAACGATTTACAAGCATATCTATTTCTAATCTACATATACCCAAGAGATTTGATATCTTCGAAGATAAACTTCAATGGACTAGCTTCCTTATTTGAGAACATGATCTCGTTCCTTGCATTCCACACGCACCAACAAACTGTCATAATGATCCCAAGATGGGCCTTGCTTTTAATGTGGCCCAACTAAACATTCAAATCGATTAATAGTACACCACGCACCGAGAAAGCAAAAATAAGTGGGATACAACACCGGTTGCTAACAAATTGCCAAATCCCTATCACGAACTGACATGAAGTAAGCAAATGGTCACTCATTTCCCAGTAGTTACCACACAAATAGATGGGATACAACACCAGCTTTTAATTTAACGATTAATCTCGTTTATTAGGCTTTTCGCTTCGCCAAGTGTCACACCTCGCCTCTTAGTGGGCCCGAAGGTATGCACGGGGCATAACCTCACTGACCAATAACAGTTTAGTAAATGCGGCAGAAGTAAGATACAAGTTAAGTTAAGGGGTTCAAAAAAATGTTTAAACATGTCATACAAACATCAAGTTATGTAGTCAAAAGGTTACGTAAGTCTTGTCGTGATATAACACCAGCATTGTTTCGTCAAGTAGTCAAAAGGTTACATAAGTCTTGTCATGACATAACACCAACATTGTTTCAAAGTTTCAAAGCGGAATCATCAGGGGCGGATTTAGCATGGTTCCACGGGTTCCCAGGAACCCATTCGATTCGAAGAAAATGGAAAAAATTAGTGTAAACCTTGTATGATTTAAGAAAAAATAATGAAAATTAGTGAAAAACCACCAAAAGTAACCCAGTGGAATCCGACCCTGGATCCGCCACTGGGAATCATAATCAATAATCTTGGTTGGCAATATCAACTTGACGTTCCTAATTATGGCAATACCCTAAACTCGCCTCATAGCAAATCCATAGCTTGCTTCTATTAGTTATTTGAGAGGCATGCTTATAAGATACGTCCACTTTCACTGGTAAATAACCGACACATTTTCAATTAAGAGATATTGATCATATGTTTTATAGCAGTTTATACATTTTACCAGTAAAGACCTGTGTCATTAACGTCTGAAACTATGTTTTTTTTTGGGTAAAGTGTCTGAAACTATGTTTGCTATAAGTACATACGCCGTATTCCGAGTTTAACATATTCCTACTAGAACGGCGTTTCACGGCCATTATAATGTATATATCGTTGATGATATACGTGTATAGCTAGCTCAAATGTTTTTTTTTTTTTTTTTTTTCACGATAAACATATTGTATGCATCAAGCGGTTTTCATAGTGTTATCAAAACATAACATGTTTATAAAGAGTTAAGTTGTATTTACCTGCTTGGGATTTTGAGCGTACATCAAGCGTCTTATCAACCGAGCTTAACCATTCACCAGAACGAACCTATAAACATTTAGGGTATCTGTAGGAACCGTTCGCGTAAATTAAATAAAATAAACAAATTTAATTACAAGATTACAATTCAGAAATAAAGAAAGCAAAATTACAGGTACAATTACAACTGAAAAATAAATCAAAATACAAGAATGGTGTAGAAGCAGAGTGGCTGAGGCACGTGTTCAACACGCTTCCCTTAAAACAAATTCCGAGTCTCCCAGGAGTACTCGTTTTGTTTCCCATGGTACAACAGCCGGAGCAGTAGTACTGCCGGAATTCGCCTACAACCCGAAGGTTACCTTGAAAACTTGCTGGAGAAAGATCAGAGAAAGTAGAGAGGGAATGTTGAGTATGCTGTTGTAGCTCGTGTTCCTCTTCTGCTGGGTATGGAGCTGTATTTATACAGCTCCTAAGTCGAAACAGTCAAAAACGAATTAAAGAGAGGTTTAAATTGCATTAAACGTCTTCAATGCAATTTAATACGTCATTTAATTCTCAGTCAAAGCCAGTTAACTCGTCAGTTACGAAGCTGGACTGAAACTGCTCTGTTATTCAATGCTGGAAGCTTTCTGCGCGCGCGCGCGCCCAGGTGTGCACGCCCATGTGCGGTGCGGCCTTTTGGCTCACAGCCATGCGCGCATGCGCCACGTCACCATGTGCGGTGCGTCCTCTTGGCTAAAGTCCATGCGCGCGTGCGCCACGTCACCTGTGCGGTGCGTCCTCTTGGCTCAAGTCCATGCGCGCGTGCGCCACGTCACCTATGAGCCTATACGAGCGCGCCACACAGTCGCGCCGTATTGGCTCACTCTGGTGCGCCGCGCACGACACAGCAGGACCCATGCACCATGCGTGCACCCGTGCGCCTCCGTGCCACGTGTACTCGCGCGCGCATGACTGCCACGTCATGCGTCGCATCACCTACCACTTGGTCCTTGCAACCCTTGTGCTCCACCACGCGCACGTGGTCAAAAATACAAAGGCGGCTCTCAAGCGGCTCGCGGCGATGCGAGCGTGCGAAGTGCAAAGTGCGCCATCAAAGCGCCACATAGTGTGTGTTTCCATGAAACAATAAGGATGGAGAGTTCCCACTTAAATATCCCTTTAAGTTCCATCTCTCATCCGATGTGGGACAAGGTGCTACTTTCCCTTTTGTTTCAGCATTGAATGTTCAAAACACCCAACTTTGAGCATCGATATCTCATTCATCTTAGCTCCGTTTTGGACGCGGTTTAGTTCGTTGCGAAGCTCTCCCAACATAGAACACAAACCCACAAATAAATATATAAAACCCGCTCATTTTATTATATTTATTTCTAGTCCAAAATAGGAAAAAATCATTTTCCTATATTTGTGAAAAATGCTATTTTCACCTATTTTTCCAACAATCCCCCACATGAAAAATGCTATTTTCATCAAATTTCCAACAATCCCCCACATGTATGGAAATGGATCTTTTCCTTACACCTTTCAACGATAAACTTCGACAGTTGAGTATTGCAAGATAGGTAGGTTTTAACCTTTGAACCTTCTTTTGTGAAGCGAACTTAGCTTACTAGCGGTGTGTAGACGCGATGTCCTTGAACATACCCCCATTTGTGTAAACGACAATACACTTCACACAATACTCTCCCTGGTTTGGCCAACTCCTCATTGTCGTGTCCTATTATGGTCCTGGAACACTAGCCTGGTTCTGCGAGAGCTCTAGGATTTGCGCACCCCACAAATCCATTTGAAGCGACCCTACTTCTCTCTAACATAGGTGATTCCCTGAATCATTAAAAGCATCATGGTTATTTGATTTCCCGAAATCGTAAACCTTAATATGCTTAGCCTCCCTTCAATGTCACTGATTGGAATGGACTAGGAAGTATAAATAACTCCCTTTTTATTTAGTTTGGGGTACTCCCCCACAGTGACTCCGTTTGGTAATATGATTAAGTTGTCCTATTGAACTTAGATCTTGGGATCTCCAGTCACTTAAGTTAGGTTTCCCTCATATTCCCATTTACCACGGGCTTTAGTCCCATTCCTCTTGACGACGTTTCTACTAACTCTCTGCTTAAGCCTTTTGTAAACGGGTCCGCAATGTTATCAGCTGATCTCACATAATCAATTGTGATAACACCCGTTGAGAGTAGTTGTCGTATCGTGTTATGTCTACGTCGCATATGCCTTGATCTGCCATTGTACATCAAGCTTTGAGCTCTACCAATCGCTGATTGGCTATCACAATGTACACATATGGCTGGCAAAGGCTTTGGCCATCTTGGAATATCTTCCACGAATTGACGTAGCCATTCCGCCTCCTCGCCTGACTTATCCAAGGCGATAAATTCGGATTCCATTGTGGATCTTGCTATCACCGTTTGCTTAGAAGACTTCCAAGCAATAGCAGCTCCTCCAAGTGTAAACACGTAACCACTTGTTGATTTGGAATCTTTATTATCCGATATCCAGTTTGCATCAGTGTATCCTTCGATCACTGCTGGTTGTCGGGTATAATGCAGTCCATAATCTCTTATGTATCTTATGTATTTAAGCACCCTCGTGATAGCTTTCCAATGATCCGCGCACGGATTGCTGGTGTATCTACTTAGCCTACTCACCGCGTAAGCCAAGTCGGGTCTAGTACATGTCATTAGATACATTAGACTGCCAATAATTCTTGAATACTCTAGCTGAGCAACTCCATCTCCTTTATTCTTCTTGAGATGTTGGGAGGTATCAACTGGAGTTCGAGCTACACTCGTATCTCCCGAGTTGAATTTTTCAAGAATTTTATCCACATAGTGAGATTGACTTAACACAAGACCTTCTTGGGTTCTTATGATCTTTACTCCAAGAATCACATCCGCTAAACCCATGTCTTTCATGTCAAATCTCGCTTTTAACATGCTTTTAGTAGCTTTGATAATTTTATCATTACTCCCAATGATAAGCATATCGTCTACATAAAGGCATAAAATCACATAACCTTCGTTTGTGTCTTTGAAATAAACACATTTGTCGCACTCATTTATTTTGAAACCATTGTCAAGCATGACATGATCAAACTTTTGGTGCCATTGTTTTGGTGCTTGCTTCAAGCCATACAAAGACTTGACGAGTTTACATACTTTACCCTCTTGACCTGGGGCGGAGAAACCTTCAGGTTGCTCCATGTAAATCTCTTCTTCTAAATCGCCATTTAGAAATGCGGTTTTAACATCCATTTGGTGAACTTCCAAATTTCTTAAAGCCGCTATAGCAAGAACCAATCTAATCGAGGTTATGCGCGTCACAGGCGAGTAGGTATCAAAGTAATCTAGACCTTCCTTTTGTCTAAATCCTTTAATCACCAACCTAGCCTTGTATTTATCAATACTTCCATCAGTTTTCATCTTCCTTTTGAATATCCAACGATATCCAAGTGGTTTGCAACCAGGTGGAAGATCTACTAACTCCCAAGTATGATTTTGCAATATAGAATCTATTTCATTTCTTATTGCTTCTTTCCATTGAGGTCCTTCTGAAGAAGAAACCGCTTCGCGATATGTATTAGGCTCGCCCTCAACCATATAGCTAACGAAGTCTGGACCGAAGGATTTTTCAACCCTTGGCCTTTTGCTTCGCCTACGGTCACTTTCTTCAACCTCAGGTTGTTCATGTGTCTTATCATGAACTGTCTCATCAACTGGTCTAGATGAGCTTTCACCTACTTCAAAAGTAGGTGTATATGACGTTGCATGTGTTTGTCTTCTCAAAGGAAACACATTTTCAAAGTAAGACACAACGTTAGGATTTACCTCCATGATAGTGTTTACGTGTACATCAGGATTCTTGGACTCATGTACAAGAAATCGATGTGCAGTACTGTTATGCGCATATCCAATAAATATGCAATCAACAGTTTTGGGTCCTATCCTAAGAGCCTTAGGAGGTGGCACAATCACCTTTGCTAGGCACCCCCACACTTTCAAGTATTTATATGAAGGTTTTTTCTTTTTCCATAACTCATATGGAGTCTCGTCTCTCTTTTTCAATGGTATCTTGTTCAAAAGATAATTGGCCGAGAGAATGGCCTCCCCCCACATTTCCTGGCTCATCCCAGAACTTATCAACATGGCGTTCATCATTTCTTTCAATGTGCGGTTCTTTCGTTCCGCCACGCCATTTGATTGTGGAGAATAAGGAGGTGTACACTCATGTACAATGCCACTTTTTGCACATAAATCGGCAAAAGGTGCAACATATTCGCCTCCTCGGTCGCTTCGCAAAGCTTTTATCTTCTTTTGAAGTTGATTCTCAACTTCATTTTTATACAAGATAAATTTACTTATTGCTTCATCTTTACTTTTTAGTAAATACACATAGCAATATTTAGTGCTATCATCAATAAACGTGATGAAGTACTTATTTCCACCTCTTGTGGGTACCGCTTTTAAATCACATATATCGGTGTGAATTAAATCAAGGGGTTCGGTTATTCGTTCAACCGATTTCGATGATGTTCTTGTAAGTTTGGATTCTACGCAAGTTTCACATTTATAGTGTGAATCAATATGGAATGTTGGTATGCAATTTAAATTGATTAACCGGCGTATTGAATTAAAATTTACGTGACCTAATCTACCATGCCATTTATTCGATTCAGAAAACTCAAGCATATAAGTAGAAGTAGAAGCAATTTTATTCATCTTTTTTACAGCCATTACATTCAATTTAAACATACCGTTTTGGGCGTAGCCCTTACCAACATACATTCCTCGTTTAGTAAGTACAAATTGATCGCTCTCAAATACTAAACGAAATCCAAACTTGTTAAGCAACCATCCCGAGACTAGATTCTTCCGCAAGTCCGGGACATACAACACGTTGCTTAGAGTGAGCTCCTTTCCTGAGGTCCACTTCAAGATCACTGTTCCTTCACCCATGATGTCGGCGGTGGCTGCATTGCCCATATACAGCTTCTCATCTCCTTCAAGCGCCTTGAAGGTGGTAAAGAGGGTTTTGTCTGCACAAACATGACGGGTCGCTCCCGTATCAACCCACCAACCTTTTGGAGTATTGGTCACCGTATTGACCTCATCCATCATTGCACTTTTGTCGGAAATCATTGCCACCAAAGGCATTCCGTCTTCATCCACCATGTGCGCACGCTCACGCTTTGGTTTCTTGCATTGGTTAGCCCGATGCCCCGGCTCGTCACAGTTGTAACAAGTCCCTTGGAACGTTGGAGGTTTCTTTTTCACAACCCCTTTCTTCGGTCCAAGTTTGCTAGCCTTTGCTTTCCCTTTGTCCTTTTTCCCCTTACCCTTTGCGCCTTTAGAGGATTGCCCATGCTCAACCACGTTTGCACTAGCACTAGGCTGCACAAGGCTGTTTTTTAGGGCGATCCTATTCTCCTCTTCTATACGAAGACGAAGAACAAGGTCCTCCACCGACATTTCCTTCCGCTTGTGTTTAAGATAATTCTTAAAATCCAACCAAGCAGGAGGTAATTTCTCAATCATGGCTGCCACTTGAAATGTCTCGCTAAGTACCATTCCCTCGGCATGGATGTCATTTAGTATAATTTGCAACTCTTGGACTTGGTTCATAACCGGCTTGTTATCAACCATTTTGAAATCCAAGAAACGGGCGACAACAAATTTCTTTGTTCCCACATCCTCCGTTTTGTACTTTTTCTCCAAGGACTCCCATAACTCTTTGGAAGTCTTGATATTATAGTACACATTATACAGGGCATCCGAGAGACCGTTGAGTACATAGCCTCGACATATGAAATCTGAATGCTTCCACGCATCTACCGCGCTCAGAGCCTGAGCGTCGGTCTCCCCTTCCGCAGGTTGGGGAGCGGTTTCCGTCAAGAACCTCGCAAGGTTCATGGTGGTCAAGTAGAAGAACATCTTCTGTTGCCACCGCTTGAAGTGTAGACCCGAGAACTTCTCAGGTCTTTCAGCATGATTTGCCACTGTGGACGCTCCCACAGTGTTGGCAGGGGTTCCAACGACAACATTCGTATTGTTGTTGTTTGAGGTCGACATTCTGAAAAAAAAAATAAAATTAAAATTTTTAGTCAAAAAAATTCTGATTTACGCACAAACCAGAAGGAAACTACTAAATTTTAATTTTACCACAATTTACTGTTTCGGCTTCTAAGTCCAACTTTGAAGACCAAAAACAGAAAATATATAATTTTTAGAACTTACTAATTGGCTTCTAAGTCCAACTTTGAAGACCAAATCAGAAAGTTTAGCAATTTTTAGGACAAAAAGCTGAAAGTAACCAGAATGGTTTTCAACCAAAGTCGCTCCTTTGAAGGTGAAAACCAAAAAAATTATGTTTTTAAAACACAAACTGAGTGAAAACAAAACTGGTTTGAATCACAATCAGAATGGTTTTGATTTTACGAACGGTTTTAAAAATTTGTTTTAAGATTGTAGGAACCGTTCGCGTAAATTAAATAAAATAAACAAATTTAATTACAAGATTACAATTCAGAAATAAAGAAAGCAAAATTACAGGTACAATTACAACTGAAAAATAAATCAAAATACAAGAATGGTGTAGAAGCAGAGTGGCTGAGGCACGTGTTCAACACGCTTCCCTTAAAACAAATTCCGAGTCTCCCAGGAGTACTCGTTTTGTTTCCCAGGGTACAACAGCCGGAGCAGTAGTACTGCCGGAATTCGCCTACAACCCGAAGGTTACCTTGAAAACTTGATGGAGAAAGATCAGAGAAAGTAGAGAGGGAATGTTGAGTATGCTGTTGTAGCTCGTGTTCCTCTTCTGCTGGGTATGGAGCTGTATTTATACAGCTCCTAAGTCGAAACAGTCAAAAACGAATTAAAGAGAGGTTTAAATTGCATTAAACGTCTTCAATGCAATTTAATACGTCATTTAATTCTCAGTCAAAGCCAGTTAACTCGTCAGTTACGAAGCTGGACTGAAACTGCTCTGTTATTCAATGCTGGAAGCTTTCTGCGCGCGCGCGCGCACCCAGGTGTGCACGCCCATGTGCGGTGCGGCCTTTTGGCTCACAGCCATGCGCGCATGCGCCACGTCACCATGTGCGGTGCGTCCTCTTGGCTAAAGTCCATGCGCGCGTGCGCCACGTCACCTGTGCGGTGCGTCCTCTTGGCTCAAGTCCATGCGCGCGTGCGCCACGTCACCTGTGAGCCTATACGAGCGCGCCACACAGTCGCGCCGTATTGGCTCACCCTGGTGCGCCGCGCACGACACAGCAGGACCCATGCACCATGCGTGCACCCGTGCGCCTCCGTGCCACGTCATGCGTCGCATCACCTACCACTTGGTCCTTGCAACCCTTGTGCTCCACCACGCGCACGTGGTCAAAAATACAAAGGCGGCTCTCAAGCGGCGATGCGAAGTGCAAAGTGCGCCATCAAAGCGCCACATTGCGCCTCATCGCCCACGCCACGCGCGCGCGAGCGTGTGCGAGTGCGAGTGCGAGTTAGGGTGCTCCACACCCTTCGCGAGGACACTAGTGTGTGCTTCCATGAAACAATAAGGATGGAGAGTTCCCACTTAAATACCCCTTTAAGTTCCATCTCTCATCCGATGTGGGACAAGGTGCTACTTTCCCTTTTGTTTCAGCATTGAATGTTCCAAACACCCAACTTTGAGCATCGATATCTCATTCATCTTAGCTCCGTTTTGGACGCGCTTTAGTTTGTTGCGAAGCTCTCCCAACATAGAACACAAACCCAAAAATAAATATATAAAACCCGCTCATTTTATTATATTTATTTCTAGTCCAAAATAGGAAAAAATCATTTTCCTATATTTGTGAAAAATGTTATTTTCACCTATTTTTCCAACAGTATCCGGGGCGTACAGCGGGGACCAAATCGGTGACCACATCCACCGATCGGGAACACCGCCGCCATCGGTGCGGGGACCCGAATCGGGGAGTGGAATCGGTGTGGAGGCACCGCGTTGAATGGCACGAATGTTGAGGAACGGTCGGATTTGGCAACGGTTGGATTTTAAAAAAAAATAAAAAATCACTTATTTTTTAAAACATATATAAATAACCACACCATTCACTCATTTTTTATACTCTCCAAACCACAACAATTTCACACATTTTTTATACTCTCAAACCACACCCACTTCACTAATTTTTTATACTCTCAAACCACACCCACTTCAAACCGAGCAATGGAGAACCAACCCCGCGAAGCCAAGAAAAAAACTAAGGGACGGGGCAAGCAACCGTCTCGTGGTGGTTCGAGCGGTGCAAGTGCACAATCACAACTCCCTTTCGGATATACTCCACAACCCCCTTTTTTTTCCAACAACCTTCACACCCCTCCTTTTACAACACTCAAGCAACCAACCTTCAACCCAATTTCGGCTATGGTTTTCAAAATTTGTTATCAATGGATGTTCCTCCTCAATCCCCCGCCTTCGACCCATATGGTTTTCGTTCCCCACAAGTTCCATCGGTCCAAGAAAATGTTGAACGTCCTCTACCTATTTGGGACGACGAGAACGATGAGGTAGTGCCCGAAACTCAAAATTTGGGCGACGAGGACGATGAATATAATGTGGATGCAAACGCGGGCAACGAAGAAGATGACGCTCGGGATAAAAAGGGAAAAATGACGAGCGAAAAATGGACAAAGGTCCAAGAAGAGGCGTTGGCGAAGGCGTGGGTACATTGCTCTACCAACAAAAAGAAGGGCAATCAACAAAACCGCGATAGTTTTTGGCGTAAGATTTTAAATCATTTTAACGCCACCGTCGGTGGAAGTAACCGGACCGTGCATCAAGTACGGTCTAAATGGGGCCCGATGCACACGAAAATAAACTTTTTCAACGGCCTATACCAACAAGCGGTAAAAATTATATTTTTTAACATTGTATATTTTTTAATTTTCTTTACTAAGTTCATATTTTTTAACACTTATTATTTATAATATGTAGGATCGCACACGAGGAAGCGAAGTCAAGGATCTCGACGTGATGAAAGTCGCTTTAACAGAATTTAAAGAGAGATTTCCGAACGGTTTTCAACATGTCGAGGCGTGGGAGGTCCTTCGAAAACACGACAAATGGGCCCAAGTCCCATTGTTGGGTGAGGAAGGGGAAGGTTCGGGACATAAAGAAAGCCCGTTGAGGTGGACCCTTCCATACCCGATATGAACGAAGACCCCTCGCCACAAAGAGCACAACGGCGAGACAAGCGTCAAGCGACATCGTCCGAGGGAAGCTCGGCCGAGTTGGCGGCACAATTCAAAGAGTACACCGCCATGAAAGAAAAGAAGCACGCGATTGAATTGGAGGCGGTTGAATTGAGGAAGCAAAGAGAGGCGCAGGCTCTCGAGCTCATATCGGAACAACGCAAGACGATGAAAAACTACAATTACGATCGAGATATGGAAACATTCATCAAGCCGCACGAGGATGCTCCGCCAAATATGTTGCCGTTCATCCTCGCCCGAAAACGCGACATCGCTAACAAGTACGGGTGGCCAATCGATTTCTAAAATTATTATTTTCTAGTTTTAATATAATTTTTATTTTCTAGTTTGAATGTAATTTTAATTTTCTAATTTGAATTTAATTTTTATTTTTATTTTTATTTTCTACTTTGAAATGTCTTTTGTTAAATTTTATTTAATTTTTATTAATATTTTTTTATAAACATGCATAAACAACAAATAAAAAAAAATATAAAAAAAACCAAGTCCCCTAAAGAGGGGAGTGCCACCATCAAAATGGGGTGTTAGGGGAGTTTAAGAGGGGAGTTGACGTGACACTAGCTGGTTGGTGGTGTGTAAGAGAGGGGACTCCCCTCTTAGGGGAGTGCCCCTCTCACCCTTACCATAGATTCCTAGTCCACGAATAAAACAATAAGGGTCTCGTGTCACATACGGGAATAAATCATTTATAACGAGTTCTGAAAGATTGGATTAACATAATTGGGTTCTGTCAACAACAGATTACCGACCGTTTGTGCAAGAAAGCAGAAAATAAATATACAAAAAGCAGAATGTCAAAACTTATTACATAACCGAGGAATATCATCCAATTTTCTTCATCACTGAATGCAATTGTAGTTGTAGTTAGGCTCAACAAAACACTGTAAAAAAATAAAAATTAAAGAAGGGGAACATATTAATTTTCCAGAATATAATCACTCAAGCATCATCCTCCCGGGCTACTACTGGTAATAGCATCAACTTGCTTTTGTAACCGGAAGAACCACAAAGTACTTTTTTGAATTATGGCCTCGTCTTCAAGTTCAGGTCACGTGTTTCAATCTTCTTGTTTCATGTTCAAATCTCAAACTTTGTCGGATCACAAGTGTAGCTTTCTAGTCAGTATAATATATAACCTGAACACGCTCATTTGTTAGTAAACTGGTAAAATCATCACCTCTAATGTTCTGTAGTTTGCTCTTTGCATACCAAAATGTGTCTATTTTTCTAATCATGACAATCCATCAGGCCATTTAAGAGACACCCAAAGCGGGTCAAACGTTTATCATGAGATTAGAAACTTGTGTGAGACGTGAAAAATTTCTGGAAAAATGGTTGCAAATTTAAACTTCTGTAACTTTTTTAACCTTTAAATGTTTCAGTTGCGTTTTTTTAAAATTTCTATGGTTGTTACTTGTGGCTAGGAGAATAATTATATAGAATCTGCTAAATCAAAAACAATTTCGGTAACAAAGTTATATGAATTTGGAAGACATCAACAAAGTGTAATTAAACAAGAATCTAAAGTCCCGTTGATCAACTATCCTCATTACCTTTGGGATCATTGTCATAGTATAAAGAGGAAGAAGCACGATTGAGGATCCTTAAGTTCGATGGAGGAAGGAAACCTTTAGCTTTCAAACGAGTAAGGACCTACAAACAAAAAAAAAACAGGAAAAATGAGGACTAATTATTCCACATGAGGACGTTCTTCCCTACGAACGCCTCACATCCCTCTCTCCAAGGGCGCAAACTGCCAAAAGAATGGTAACTTCACCTTAAAACAAGAAATCCCAATTTTGAGGTGCTTGACATGGAGAAGGTTGAGTATAAATCCTGTAAGCATCTCTTCTTCAGCTTCTTTTGCTTCTTCAGCGGTTGTCCCAGAATGCCTAAAACGTTTGGTATAATCTAAGCCAGCTTCAACTAAAGAAGACACATCTAGCAACAAAAGCTTCCACAACATCAAATCATCCTCAACTTTCAGTGACAAAATATTCGGAGCATTGATTTCGATAACATCCGATACATCAGAAATACGACGATGCATATATCCAGAGAACACCAAACTCTTAACACTCTTCGACGTGATATTTAACCGCCTATAACCATAACAATTATCCAACACCAACGTCTTCAATACAGGACTCCCGGATAACACGTTTTGAATCAAATCTTCATCTAAATTCCCACACCAAATACGCAAACTCCTAAGGTTTTCCCAACTAATCGCCCCAGTAGGATTAAAAGCACAACCGGCCAATGTGAGATGTGTAAAACATGAACAGACGAAAACAAACTGATCTAGCGGAAACTCTGTTCTACGCTCCAGACCCCATAGAGTCAAATGGAGATCTTCAACGTTGCAACTTACAGCATAACGAATCCAGTTGTGGATATGAGATTCAAGGTGATGATTGTAGCGGCTATGGACTTTGAATTTCTGAAGCTTTAACGGGCGACGTTGGGTTAGAGTTTGGTCAACGAAAGAAAAGAAATCGGGGTTTGTGCGACAGTGAGTTTCGTAAGGATGTAGGAAAACGAGACTAGAAACCCAAGTCCAGAGATGTTTCCATCGTTTGGAGAGTGTACCTGTTGTAATGGCGTCTTTTGTGGAGGGTATACGAGAAAGGATTTCGACAAGCAAGCAATCGGGTAATTTGCTGATTCGATCTTCATCTTCAAGTGGAATCCGTTTCAGGGGTTGACTTTGTGCCATTTATTAAAAGACCAACAACACAAGAGGGTTGTAGGTTTGTGAAAGATGAGTAATTTCGAAAGGAAAAGGTAAAGAAGATTTGTAAGAGAAAAACAGGGTGAAGAAGTTGAGGAAATATCCCATTGCGATTGACGACGACTTCTATTCTAGACTTACCGTCGCCTCTTCAACAAAATTTTGATACGAGAAAAATGTTCGGATGGTTCATGTGGTTTGCCCATTTTTCACATTTAGTCCCTAACTTTCTAAAATTACACCTATAGTCTCTAAGGTTTTGAATTTCGTTCCCGGATAGTCTCTGGCGTGGATAAGGGTTAGTTTTTGATGTTAGGTGCGTATGAAATGACAAAAATATCCTTCCTGTTAAATTAATAACTAAAAAGTTAAAAGAAATATAATAAATATTTTACAATTTATGTGTGACCCACCACCCAACCCACTTCATCTTCTCCACTCCACACCACCATCTCCACCTTCAGGGCCGGCCCAAGGGTAAGCCAAATGAGGCTTGGGCCTTGGGCCACCAAAACTATAGGGCCTCCACAATTTGATGAAACCACAGTCCATTTATAAAAGATTTAGGGTGTAGGTTATCAACATACTCATGGTTGGTAGTGTGTGTATGTATGGATGTTGGTGAGACCCGGGTTTGAATCCCTGGTTCAGCATTTTTTTTTTCTTTTTTTTAAATTATAACACAATCTTTCAAATAATTACACTTGGGCCCTTCAAGTTTAACTTTCAATTACATACATTTTTTTGGGAAAAAGGCCACAAGATTTTACTTCGCCTTAGGTCACCAAAATGGTTGAGCCGGCTCTGTCCACCTTCAACCACCACCACCATCTACCCCTTCACCGTAACCACCACTGCCACAACCATCCCCGCCACAACCACCACTGCCGCCATAATCACCGAGCAATCTTCAGCGGTGATGTTGGAAAGGAAGACAGGGAATTGATGAAGACAATATGTTTCAAAGTGAAGAAGGAAGCACCCCAAGGGGGCATCTTGCTCCATCTCCGTTTGGAGTATTCATTTCAAGAGACACAGAGGAGAGGACTAGAGGAGCACTGTAGCAGCAGCGCGATGTTGATAGAAAGCAAACGCAAGTATTTGTCTTTAAACGCAGAGGAATCATGTATAGTAAAACAGGCATGGATACTTGACCTGGTATGAGATCCGGTGCTCCTGCAAGTGTAAATTGTCGAAATACCCAGCGGCCATCTAGTTCACATGTTAATAGCACAAGTAGCATAGATGATGAGATTATGTGGGAAGACTTAATATCTACACAACAGATTGGGAAAGGTAACAAATATCCCACTTTCGGAATTTAATACATTAACCATAATTGGTATGTAATACACTTAAGTTTTGACAATTTGGCAAGTTCGTGTGGGATCGGTCTGTGGAAATTTGGAATGGATCAGTATGTTCTCCATCTCCCACTCCTTGATTAATATATATTATTTCTAGTCAATTGTGTATATAGTTCAATATATATATGGCTTTAATTTGTTTTTCTGTTAGTTGTGCATCACTGGAACAGATAATAAAAATGAAAATTCTAATTTATGCAGGATGTTGCGGTCAAGGTATTTGCATATCAAGAGTTTTCAGATGATGGCGGCGGTAGTGGTGGTGGTTGTGGCAGTGGTGGTTACGGTGGGGGGTGTAGATGGTGGTGGTGGTTGAAGGTGGAGATGGTGGTGGTGGTGGTGGTGGTATGAAGTGGGGAAGATGAAATGGGTGGTGTGTCCCACATAAATTGTAAAATATTTATTATATTTCTTTTAACTTTTTAGTTATTAATTTGACAGGAATGGTATTTTTGTCATTTCACACGCACCTAACACAAAAACTAATCCTCATCCACGCCAGGGAATATCCGGGAACGAAATTCAAAAACTTGGGGACTATAGGTGTAATTTTAGAAAGTTATGGACTAAATGTGAAAAATTGGCAAACCACATGGACTATCCGAGCATTTTTCTCTTTTGATATTATTCATATAATTTTTCTTTTGAACGGCTATTATTGATATAATTAAGAGTAGAGTGCTATGCATAATACCCGGTTTTCTAATACTTGGGGTTGAGTATGGATCCGGGTACGGGTATGGTTTTTCCACGTATTGGCAGTAACTGGGTCGGGTCGAGTCGGGTCCAGGTAATGGCTTGAAAAACCATACCCGGTGTAACCGGTTCCAGGTAGGGTTTGGATACAGGTACCCTATATCCGGATATCAAAATACCCTTTCGGGTAAAAAGAAACGATTTTCGGGTATAGATAGGGTATGTTAATGGGCTGCACGTTTTCTTTTGTTCTGAGTTCGTTTTTTTGCATAAAAACATCAAAATGAATATGGTAAATATAAATAAATAACATAAAAGTGCATGTATATTAGATTTATATACATGAAAATTCAAAAAACATAAACACACAGAATTATATATCGGGTATTAAAAATACCCAGATTGGGTATGGAAAAAACCCGGTTTTCGGGTATGATCAGGTATGGATCGGAACCAAAACGATTATCAGCAAATATTCAAACAAGTGATATGATATATTCCATAAATTCATATAAACATTTAACCAAAACGATATGAAATAACCAATAACTACTAAAAACGTTCAACCAAAAACATCAAATATTAAAAAAAGAGTGAATTGCAAGATTTGTCCTTTATTTATATACCACATTTTATGCGGTGTCATTTATCCTTAAAATTGACGAGTTTTATGCTTATTGTTTCAAAATCTTGCATTTTATGTCCTTTAAGCCTAACCCAGTTCATATTAGCTGTTATGTGAAATTATACATTTCTATATATATCTCTAAACACACCCCTCTCTCTCTTTCTAAAACACAAACTCTCTCTCTCTCTCCCTCCCTCTCTAAAACACACACCCACCCTCATCACCACCTCCTGCCACCAGCACCACCACCCCACACCACCATTGTCGCACCACCTACCACCACCCCTACAAGTGCACAGTCCCTCTCTTCTTCTTCCTTGGAATCTTCCTTCCATTCAAAATATTAACCCACAAAACTATAATTCAACCAATTTACAAAAATCTTACTTAAACCCCACAAAAATCATACTTTCATCTAAACCAACTGATCTTCGATACAAAAATCTAACATAAACCCCAAAAATTCACAATTTCGATCTAAACCAACTGAACTTCGAGTTGATTCTTGATGTGGGGTAAAATACACATATTTATCCCGTGTAAATTGTATAATTTTTGTTTAAGTTTTATTTATTTTTATTTAGTTTTAGTACTATATTATATTATATTGTGTTTTGGCTAGGTTCTGGTGCAAATGGAGCGAAAAAGAGTATTTTGAAAATAACCAGCCATTTGAGCAGAATAGGATGCCAGAGACCCCGAATAAAATTGCCGTTATTTTTCTTGATTTGGTCGAGCCCACTTATCTCTATATTTATTATTATTTGAGGCCATATATGAAAAAGATAAAAAAAAAAAAAGGAAAAACAAAATATATTATATGATCTTTATTAGAGGAGGACAAATTTTTTTTTTTTAAGGGTGACTTTCTATGTACAAGATCTTAGTGGTTACCGGGTTCTTGTCAAAGACAATATCCCGTCAGCCCCCGCCCTCTGGACGCGATGTTCTATCGGGCCCCGGCCGTCTCGTAATCTGACCTTCGCCCAGAAACCATACTGCCTCCACACGAGAGACTCGCTGGGGTAACAGCTGGGTAAAACCGGGTTGCCCTCAGGATCGAACCATGCCTCGATAAGAACGAACCATCATTGGGTCGGTCCCAAACCCTTTCGCCACAAGTAGGAGTCGAACCGGCACCTCATGAAGAGGACACCGGCCCAACTACCAACTGGGCTAGGGGAAGGGATATTAGAGGAGGACAAATGAGAATAAAAAGAAACTGTTGCCGCAAATTTTGAGGAGGGATTCCATATGTTTTTAGAGGCAACAATTAACAAAAGAAGATAGATAATATTGTTTTTGAGAAGGAGCCATATATTTGTTATTTTGGGCTGGTTAGCGGCACGTGGAGCCAAGCCCTCTTCAAATACAATTAAGATGGCTGACCCACTTTGTCATGAGTGATCCGCCTAAAGAGCCCATGTGGTGGGAGTTGTATTACACTTCAAATCTTCCTATACTAATAAACAAAAATCTTTTTTGGACACGTGTCACTCTCTGGTGCCTCCTCCCTTTTAATAATAGTATTAGATATTAATTTTATACACAAAATATAATATAACTAGGTTATTGGCCCGTGTGACACACGGGAGTAACAAATAATATTTGTATAAAGTTTAAAGCTATAACTAAGTGAGATTTGATATTAATGCAAATAACATCCTTAATATAATTTATGAACTTATAAATATTTATTTGTATATAACATTGGAGGTTTTATTTGTAATTATCCATCACTGTCTAAGATTAAAAGTTTGAAACCGTCATGCTTTTAACTCTTGAGAGTGCCACATATAGCCTGTCCGTGAGTGAAAGCCGGTTGCCTCAAGAACAAACCAACCCTTGATAATAATTGATCCTAACTCTTGGTGATTGTCACTGCGAAACAAACACATAGTGGAAATTATCTTCTTTGTAACTTGAAAAGAATTCGCTCATAGGAATTAAAATAACTTATTTTTTTATAAACCGGTCAATATAATACACTATTGACCTATTGTTAATCAATTTTTGGACAAATGTATAATCCCATACAATTTGAAAGAAAAGCCATTTTGACCCATAGAACCCAACCATTTTACACCAAGCCAACAAAAGGGGATTATTTATTGACCTGGTATTTCCCAAATGCTCAGCCTCATGCACATGCTTGTTACCAATTGCTATCACAAACTAACAATGCTACAGTCAATATTGTTAAGCATCTATGCAAGCTAAAAGTTTAGGATGTGTATACATATGTGACAAAATATAAACTCCTATATAAAGTTCAATTACATGTGACCATATATGTCTAGAAGGTTCGCCTCTCTTTACAAAACAATTCGATAGATGATAGACCCACCAAAAAATAGAAAGCCACTAAGCCAAAACATTTTTGGTCCAGGATTTTAGTTCCTTACTTCCTTTTACAAAAACAATTAGCAAATCTGATCCCAATGATAAAACGGGTCAAAATGGCCATCTTTACCCGTTATCCCATGAGATATTAAAACTAAGTACTCCACAAAAATCTTCAGGAACTAAGACAATATGCTAACACCAAGTTCAATTCCACAACATGTTATCCCTCCCATAAGGTATTGTTAGCATCCAAATTAAATTAATTAAGTTTATCTTAAATTCCCTAAATCTACGAATTCGAGTCATTATATAACAACTTAACAGAAGTAAAAAGGTTCTAGATTATAAAAATATATAGGTTACTGGCTATTGAGCTCCCAAAAAGTAGTAGATTCCACTTACTTTTTTTTGAACGGCGAGTTTCTACAACAGGCGATAGATATCGTACCCACCACATTGGCAGGCCCTCCACCCCACTCTGGCCAAGACTATGTTGTCTTAACCGGGCCCACGCTTGGCATCGGAGTTTGGCTTGGCGCTCCCCGAGAAAATTTCCAGCCTACTGCCCACCCGAAAGACCGGGAGCGTGTAGTTGCAAATAAAACCTTGAGAATAGAGAGTATTACAAATCCTTCAAAAAAAAAAGGCAAATAAATTCGTAAAACATAGCATATAAGTTGCAACAATAATTCCCAATTCCAAATTCATTAGTGGATTTTAAGGAACACATATTGGAAACAATATAACAGATCTTAATAGTTGTATAACAAAATCAGCATATCAAAACAGTCCTAAAATCATCAGTAACACATAAAATACAGTGGAGAAGCCAAAACCAAGAAATCTAAATACTAACCTAGTAATCTTTAAGTTGCAACTTGCAACTGTAATCTGTGACTATTCACATTCAATTAGATATTTGGGTTTATTTAATTTAAGGCTTAGCTAAAAACCTCACAAAGATGAAATGGGAAAAACAAAAAATAATAGATTCAATCTAAGAAATCAAAGAATAAGTGATGAGTTAATGTTAAAATTTGACCTAATCTGTATAATCTTACCCTATACTGGAACGATCGGAACCAAATAGCATTCAGAAAAGATGAATTCCAACGATGTTTTGCATAGACGATTTTGGCATCAAAAATTTGGCAGATGGTTGATCTGAAACGCCTCCAATGGAAGTTCGCCAGAGGGAGAAATCAGCGTAAAGAGGGAGAAGAAAATTACGGCTTCAGAATCAAGATAGACAGCCAAATAGGTAGATGAGGATTGTGAAGAACTGCAGATATGGATTTGGGTAGAGATGATGTTGCATAGATGATTCTACCATCAAAGGAAACAGAGGATAGGGTTTCTGAAAAGCAACAAAGGAATAAAGGACGGGTCGGGTTTATGTCAGTTGATCCGCGAGTAACACTATAGCGGGAAAACTAAATAGAGATTGCACCATAGAAAGCCACGTGTCCCATATAAGGTTTCTTTTATTATATATATAGATATTAATTAATATAGTTAGAGATAAACATCTACATTCAAATTTAATTAACAATTATCTATAACAAATATAAATGTATCAAATAATATAATAATATAATAAGTATAATAGTATTTAATATAGTTAGAGATCAAATGTATAATTTCAAATTTAATTAATAGTAAATTACTTTTTGAGACCCTATGTTTTAGTGGTTTTAACCACTTGAATCCAAAATCAAAAGGTTTAACACCTTGAGTCTCTAACCGCTCATTCACACCCTCTGTAAAAAAATTCAAAAAAACCTTTTGTAAGGTTCTCTAAGTTCTCACAACTCGTAGAAGTTTTCATTTTACCCTGACCATATATATTTGTTAAGATAAAATATATTATTTGGATATAAACAATAATTACTAATAAAGTATCAAATCACATGTACAAGTAACGAAAATATAACTGTTCTTTTGTTTTACTAATTTATCTAAATAAGTCATTTCATTAATAAGGATTATATACAAGTTTATAATTTACATTTTTAGTTATTCAACCCGTGTAATACACGGGGTTGTAAGCTAGTATAACACCAATTGAAGATATATTGGAGGAAGGAGAAGGCAGCTATTATTTTTAGGGAGGCAATACCCCATAAATATAGACAACGCATCAGACGTGCGGGAGGAGGCTGTAGAGGCGACGAGCATATCAGATTGAGGACGCACGAACAGAATTGGAAGGTGTCTAGCAAAGATTCAAGGCTACGGAATCATCGGGATCGAGCGGGATGCTTGGAGAACAAGGAATTACCGGGTTTAGTTATCCGATTCTTCTAGTTTTCTTACTTTCTTTGTTTTATCCAATGAATTCTGAATTTAAACCTTTTTTGATTGTTTTTAAGACCATGTTTTCTGGCTAAACCTTTCGTTGCTACCTAGGTTAAGATGAATATTTAATAAAGTTTGGATTTCTTTTCGTTTATTATCGTGTGTGTGGGTTTTTCTTAAAAAGTAACGAATTGTGGAATCTTTAACTTAGTGCATATGCGTATCTAGTTTTGATTATTGATTGTTTATTCGTTTCACATGAACCTTGGTGAATGTCTTTTATAAGATAGGTTTGTGTTGATTGTTCGAGTCTTTACGGATTCGGGTAGTCTTTGGGTGAATTGGCCAATAACCTTAGAAACGGTAAATAAAATATATTTAGAACTTGATATTCTGCTAATCTTGTCGCTGAGAGGCTCGAGGTTATTAATAGGTCTCGGTTTGATATATAGCTAGGATTAGGTTTTGAGAGAAATCGGTCTTAGTTCCCTAATCTTATTCGTGTCTATTAAACTAAATTAAAATCCATAGTTGCCTTAGACTTTCGCGCTGAGAGGTAGATTGTCGGAGTAAGGCACTTTTAAAGAAGTTAGAGGACTAAGAGGAAATCTAACAAACCGGTAGTCATAACAGCCCTGGAGAGTCTCACAGGTTTCTTCCTGAGAAGGGTCGGGAGGTCTTAGTAGGGATTTCTTAGGGTTTAGCACACAAAGATCCCGGTTCCATACCACTTTAGTTTCGAATAGAAATCCATTCCTAGTTAAATAGGATTCTAACCTAGGTAGTTATTCATCATCTCTGGTCTCAATATTCGTCTAAGTTGCGTCTAGTTAATTTAGTTAATTAGTTTAAGTTTAATTGCAATTTTAGGATTGTTAGAAAACCCCCCAAAACAATAAAAACAGTTAACTACAGTTAGGACAGTTAAGTTAGTCGAGTCTAGTCAACGTAGTCAGTAGAGTCTCGTGGGTTCGATACTCGGATTTACTTAGGCTATACTACATTGACCGGTACACTTGCCGGTTGTGTGGTCTAGGTTTTAGAGAGTCTTAGTTTATAAATTTAAAACTTAGAGTGTCTAGTTTAGGGTTTAATTTAGTTAATTTATTTAGACCACTTTTAGCACATCAAGTTTTTGGCGCCGTTGCCGGGGACTCTTTGGCAATTGCGTTGATTACTTTGTTTGGACTTAATTGACATCATACGTGCTATTTGTTTGTTTGAGTCGTAGGAGTCTAAGTATTCTAGTGTCTTTTATATTTTGTTGAGTCGTTTTTAGGTTAGGTTAATTTCTTGTTTCTTTCTATGTGTTATTCGTGGTGAGTCTTGTGAGTCTACTTTCTTTTGTATATTGAGTCGTAGGAGTCTAATTTTCCGTGTCTTCTATTTATTTTAAGTCTTAGTTATGTGCGAGATTTGTGGAGGACCCCATTGTAACAACTCTCACCAAAACTATTATTTATTATTATATATTTGGTTCAATAGGAAACCCTAATTAAGACCCCCAAGTGATCCTGAATAAACCCTAAAATTTTCAGAACAATCGGAATCAGGATCAAGGCCCCTAAAACTCAGGGGGGGTAAACCCTAGTTAGTAATATCCACACAGTTTTACGTGGAAATCTAATTTTGACGAACGACCAACTCAGCAAGCCTACCAAGACACGGGGCTACCCTATGGTAGGAGGGCATCCCTCGCGCCACGCGACGGCCCCTCGCGCCACGCGAGGGCGCCTTTTTCCAGGTATAAATAGGGGAGTCTGGCAATTGCAATTGCGCGTTGGTTCGACGTTAAAATTTGATTCATGCACTGAGATATCATTCAAATACTCCAGAAAAACACACAAATTTCCTTGATTTCCTTCGTCGGCCATCTGAATTTTAAACATTTACCCCATATTAATATCACAAGATAATATTTAATATAGTTAATCATATGACATGCAATCTAGCCAAAAACGTCGATCATTGCGACTTTTACTCTATTTCCATATACTATTATGCATCTATTACATACTAGTATTGAAATAAAAATTACAATACCAACAGAAATAGAATCACACAAATATTAATAGGCATCCGTACACACATATTTTATTTTTATTTTATTATATTATATTATTATTACTATTACCGTCTCCTCCATCATATCTATGGATATGGATTCATCCAAAAATCCATATTGCGCTCATCGTATTTCCATACGAGACGCTCTCCTACCTGTCGCATTCTCTCACTGCTTTCTAAAATTTCCTCACCAAATGTCCTAAGTTCTTGCACGTTTTCTACACTCATTGGGGGTGCAGGTTCTAGGACTGGGTTCAGAATCTGGGGTGCGGGTTCCTGATATGGGGGTGAAAGTGCCTGAAATCGGTAAGGATCTTCTAAGATCTCCCTAATATATTCATCGTGGTAATAGGGATCTAAAGGGTCCATACCTGGATAGGCTCCTATGTTCTGTATGGGTGTGTCTTCATGTATCGGGTAACGTTGCACAAAGTCCCTATTATCGTCCCACCAGGGGTCGTAATTTGGGTTTAGGGGATTTGGTGCAGGTACCCTAGGGATTTCCTCTGGGTTGAAGTCATGCATCTCCACTTGGTTTTCAGGGTTTTCTATCTCCATGGGTTGATCTGGGATTGGTGGTTGTGGGGCTACTAGTTGTTCCAGACTTGGGTCAGCAGCAGTTGTAGCTAGGATATGGAAATTGGCTAGGCTTCTATTAAGCATATCCTGTGTATGGGCATCTGTCTTTCGCTTAGCAGCTGCTAAAACTCTTTGCTGTTGCAACTTTCGCATTCTTTTCCTACGTGCAAAGGCTTCCTTACTGAACCATCCTCGTTTCTTATGAGGGAATGGCTCTTCTGACTGAGCTTTAAAGGCAAATATCCCTTCTTCCTGATCAGCAGAATACCCAGAAAGGGCAGGCTGTGAAGAGATACCTTCACTCTTAGGTGATTCAGACAACTGACGACACATGTCTGAGGGTCCTTGATCACTCATACTGTAAACTAACAAATAGTCAAATAACACATAACAAATAAATACAGTTATGCACATATTTCCGTAATTTATTTCCTAACACAAAATTTAGAATTTAAGTGCCAACAGAACACTTCTTTGGCTTAGACCAGTGGCTAGGCTCTGATACCACCTTCTGTCGCAACCCCCGATCCCTTATCTGTCCCGGGAATGGGCGGACGCGAACTCAGAGTTTTGGTGGTATCAGTTGGTTAATTTGGCAGTGGAAATTACATCAGGACCTAGAAAATGTTTATCAGAGTAAAACCACCACATTTAATATTAATAATCACATGGGTAAAACCCAAGTTTCTTATTACAATACGTTTATAGGGACAAACCCTATTTTATTGAATTTAAAACATCGTCTTTTAGGTAACTTTTATAGCCACATTTTTCCCAAGCCTTCAGTGCTCTTCAGCTGGCTTTTTACTAATTGGCTGTCACATTGTGTTACCTGAAACGCGTTTTAAAAACATTTGTCAGTGGGAAATACTGGTGAGTGAATCCCAGTTTAATCAAGAAACATTTTATTAATTAAAACAGTATTGAGAGCGATCACATTGTTTATTTCTACACAATTACTCATTCAGTACTGTCAATCCTGAATTCCTGACTTGTGGGTCATATTACACATTGGCTAACTCGTTGTCCAATGGTAACGTACTGTCGTCCCGACTTACTACTCGCAGTAGTAAATTTTGTATACAAAACCCCAACATACCGGCAGTAATTGAAGAACTACAAAGACTCAATCACCGCTTAATCACATTGTAAAACATTTAAGGTTTTGTAAATTATTACAAAAAGGTTAACAAAAATTGGATAAACTCACATTGCTATTTTAGACTTCGCGTAAGGGTTTCCTGGGAATAATCTATAATTTACACAAATGTACATAGGTTAGTATCATAACCCTTTGAAAATATTAATGATACCCTCCCCGAGACAGCATTCCAACAACTACGTCGGGCAGAACCACGACAGTTGTTACGGAACCCTAAATCAATCGGGCAGCGTATCTATTACGAAACAGGGGTTATAATACTTACAACGGAGCAGAACCTCGCTAATTAGGGGGTATATTACTTGAAAATTATGCCTAATATCAGAGATTTCGAGATTGAGAAAAGAAAATGAACGATTTCTGGTTGAACCCGATGGCCTGCTTATATAGTTGCTGAAACTGGTTCTCACGCGGCCCGCGTAAGAGTAAGCAAAGGCTTACGCGGCCTGTGTCGTAGCCCGGGTAGGGTTTAGGTGATCCGGGTCATCGCCTAGACTTGCCACGACGATGACACGTGTCATCACCGGGCTGCGCCACTATCATGATCTAACGCGGCCCGCGTTAACTAAACGGGGGTCTTACGCGGCCCGCTTGAACTTAAGAAAATCAACGAAATCAGGCTTTAGCCTTTATACCGCCCGCGTGAGGGTTGGGGTGGGTCTACGCGGCCCGCCTCAGCTTAAAAATCAGATTTTATATTTATTTTAAATATTATTTAGTGTATTTCGGGCTCGGTTTTCACATACGGTGTGTATTTAAAGACATATTGGGACATTTTAAGATATACTAGGGCGTCGGAAATATTATGAGGGTGTCGGGTTATTTGAGGATTGTTACAATGTGTTACACCGAAATGTTACACAAGTGTTTCCAGATTACACATGTTACATCTTGTGTAACTCTGCTTTATATTTTGTAAGTGTTTCCAGTTTAAACATGTTTTAAAGATACAACCTATAACATGTAAGTACTTATAGGTAAACATATTTTAAAGATACAACCGTATCACCTTACAAGTTATATGTTTTGCTGACAAACGCCATGTCACACACTATAGAGTGAAAGAACAGTATTGAACGTTGCTACACATTTCCCATTCTGTCGTAACATGTGTAACCTTTTTGGGGGTATTGATGTTGTAGGTTTATACTTAAATATATACAAATGATCCAAAAATGATCATACGTGTGTTACCCTCTAGTGTAACATAAGTTAAAAACATGTCTTACATATGTGCAGCCCTGATTTTTGGTAACAAAGAGGTTGAACATATGTAACACATGTTTGTAACATGTGTTACACTGGAGGGTAACTTATGTACAACGTCAAAGGTACCCACCACCTGCCCTTCATCGACTTCTTGTTCCCATTCTTCATCGGTTTCTCCATCTACCTTCTTTCGCTTTATGGCCATCTTTTGTCGTATCCGATATTGTGGTTCTCTTTCTTCCTGCCAAGATCCCTTCTCGTTTGGCTGAAACTGCTATGGTCAAGTCATAATAACACAAGTTACAGTCCAGTATTTTTAATCTACTAATTAAAAAATTAGTAGTAACATAACTAACACTAGTTACCTTCTACCCAATTATGCCCTGAACTTGAAGACTCCCCAAATTTTGAGTTTTTATCTGCATCATTTCACACATAAAAAAAAAACTAAGCAAAACGACCCAAAAAAAGGTTACATATGTAAACAGTTACCATACACTTCAAACAACTACTATCCGGTAGAACCAACTCCCTCGCTGCAAGCACTAAACAAACATGTAACATATGTTAGCACAACCTTTCGTATTTGTTTGTCGTCGTATAGCTTTTGTTTTTGTTTTCTAGACTGGACAGTTGTGCTCCCCACAACAATTGTTTTAGATGTGTTACCCTCCAGTGTAACACACGTTACAAACATGTGTTACATATGCGTAGCTCCTTTTTGTGTCCAAGAAAGGGCTGGTTTTAACAAAAGTAACACGTGTAACATTATTACAACATATGTAACTAATTATGCCAGCAAAAAGAACAACTTTTTATTTATAAAATAAACAAGATCATCAACTATTAAATTATAGGCTTTCTAAAGGTAATGAAAATGTGATATCCGAGTGAAGTTTATACAAGACAACTAACAACCCATTTAAAATAACATTTCAACATTTAAAAAGATATAGATTTGTAAGCTAATAACAACTGATAATATCAAAAAAATAAAAATGATTTTAATACAAAAACAAAAACCTGTAAACTACATAAACATTTACCCATTACTAGACCACTTTGTGCACACAAAAACATATTAACAGCGTTAACAAAAAAAAACTCAGGTGTGAAATGATATTTCAAAATAAAAAACTCAACAGATTGTTGTTTCTCTCTCTAAAATCATGGTAAATTAGGTTCAAACTTGCTTCTCCCTCACACACTTGTGCGTGTGTTCTTGGTGTTCGAGATGAACACGATGAAGATTGTTGTTTCTCTATCTAAAATCATGGTAAATTAGGTTCAAACCTGCTTCTCTCTCACACACTTGTGCGTGTGTTCTTGGTGTTCCAGATGAACATGATGAAGATGGTTGTTTCTCTCTCTAAAAACCTTCATCCCCATTCACTCACCGATCAGAATTTCTCTTTTCTACCAGATGAACACAATGAACATGATGGATATTTTGAACTCTGAAAGAAGAACAGAGAGAATGAGATATGGTTGTTTCTCTCTCTAAAAACCTTCATCCCCATTTTTGATATTTTGAATTCTCAAAGAAGAAGAGAGAGAGAGAATGAGATATGGATGATGATGGTTTGATGGTGATGGTGACAATTATACAGAAGAGAGAGAATGAGATATGGTATTTTTGACACAAATACCCTCCTGGCCCACTCATCAACATAAGTTATGTATTAAATTTAAATCAATAAACCATCAAATTTCCCTAACCCTTAGATGATCAAGATCAATGGTCACAAGTGGGTTTCCTTAGTTTTCTCACTAAAAAATTGTTTCCTATATATCATTGCCCTATATATATATATAGGGGAGGGCTATATAGAAAACCCTTATGTTTTTAAAAAACTCTGGAAACTCAAAGCTCCCGACATTTTTTTTTGAAAAAAGTAACACATGTAACATACATGTTTTTGAGAGTTTTGGGCCAAAAAAAAACAAAAAAGCGCCGAAGGGATGTTTTTAAAAAAAAATAAACAAATTTCAGCAAACTTTGGGTAACCAACATGTGTTAGGCAAAAAAGGCTGAAACTTGCTGAAATTTGTTTTTTTCTAAAACATTCCTTCGGCGCTTTTTTGTTTTTTTTTTCCCAAAACTCTTAAAAACATGTATATTACATGTGTTATTTTTTTCAAAAAAAAAATGTCGGGAGGTTGGGTTTTCTCAAAATGGAGGGTTTTCTACCTAGCTTTAGCCTATATATATATATATACCTAGCCTATATATATATATATAGGCTAGGAGTTGGCCAGAAAGTCCAAATTTCCTAAAAAGTGTAAAAAGTCATAAAACACCATAATGTCAACCATAAAACACACCAAAAACCCACAAATAATATGATGAAGATTACTAAAACATCATGTAAGTGGGTTTTGTGTTGTGTTTTAGATGTTAAGGCTCTGATTGTGGAATGACAAATATTATTGTGTTTTATGTTGTTTAGCATTGTGTGTTTTATATTCATAGTTCTACGATGGTGCGTTTGAAGTTTTTATGGACTATTAGAGTTTGAATATAGGTGTTTTAGTAATATTCATTCTATTATTTGTGAGTTTTAGGTGTGTTTTATGCCTGAAATTATTGTGTTTTATAACTTTTTACACTTTTTAGGAAAAACACACTTTCCGTAGGATCCCCGCTCTATATATATATATATATATATATATATATATATAGTGTGTGGGTTCATTGGGGAACACTAAAAAAGTGGGAAACCGGGGAACACTCTTAAAAATTTAACTTAACATGTTAAAAATTAATTTTTTAAACATCTTTTTCGGCGCTTCTCCTTATATATACTTGTAGAAGCATTTTTAATAAAAAAATCAAAAACTAAAAATATTAAAAAAAAAATTTAAAAAGGCTAAAAAAAAATTTTTTAGAAAAAATTTTTTTTACTCGACTAGATTCTCCTCCTTTTTATAAAGAAAAGCGCTGAAAAAAATTTAAAAAAAAATTATTTTTAACATGTTAAGTTAATTCTATAAGATATAACTGTTTTTTAAACATTTTTTTATATTTTTAGTTTTTGATTTTTTTTATCAAAAATGTTTCTACTTGTATTTATAAGAAAAAGCGCCGAAAAAAAATTAGAAAAATATTTTTTTAACATGTTAAGTATAATTTTTAAAAGTGTTCCCCTGTTCCCCACTTTTTTAGTGTTCCCCAATGAACCCTCCTATATATATATAGAGAGAGAGAGAGAGGGGGGGAAGGGTTAATTGGGGAACAACAAAAAGGTGAGGAACTGGGAATAGGGACAATTTTGTCAAAATACATTCCAAAATATAATGCGCTTATTATTGTTATTATTTTGAACGGGAGTCTTTTCCGGCTGCCATAAGCCGCCGCCACCACCACCACCACGATGATCCTGAATAACCGTCAAACCACCGATTTCCACCAATGGATTCCGGTGAAAATCGGCCAATTTTCATCTACGTTTATGATTTAAACGTGCAATTCAGCCAATTCATCTCCATTTTGTTTCAATCCGGATTACTAACAACATCATTCACCCTTCAGATCTAGGGTTTCATCGTTCAGAAATCAATTCATCAGGTAAAATTTCATTGTTCGGTTTCAATTTTGTTCTAGATTCATCGGTTATGATGTTTATAGATTTTTTGTATGATATTGTGCGAATCACTTGTGGATCTATGTGTTTGATGTATGTGTAATGTGCGTTTGATGATATAATTTCAGATCTAGCATTTAATCGGTTATGAATGTTGAAATTTTATGTGTGTTTGCTTGTATTTTTAGTAGTTATTCGTTGTGAAGAAGGTGTGTATTGATGATCTCGATGGAATTTATTTTTTATTCTGATCTTAAACTTGTTCATTTAGTGAAGAGTTTATTGATTATGTGTTGAGTAGTGTTTCATTTTAAATGATTTGTTAGGTAGTTAGGGATGGTGAAAACTAACGATTGGCGATGAATTATGTCTTTCGAGATTTTAAACTTGGTTAATCGTGTGAGGTGTAAAAATATAGATTACAAAAGTTTTAACACGTTAAATGGATTTCCTTTTACACGTAACACAACATTGCCATTTAATTCTGTGACTATTTTTAAAATGTTAATTTTACATGTATAATAAATAATCAAGAGGCTCAAGGATGTCAACTGAAATTGTGAGGTATCTATCTCTTGCCCTTATCTGAAAAAGATATGAACATACTGCTATTATATATTTGTGGTTTGTTGGATCTTTAGCTGTTCTTGCCATTGCTTGAATCTTTGAGTAGCTAACATGTCCTTAGATATACTTGTGCAATTCTCTCACTTGCTTAAAAAGTATAATATGCTTGTGCCATACAGCTAATTTGAGAATATTAGACAAGAGAAATATCCATGATCGTTAGAGGATTGTCATTATATATATCCTCCTAAATATGATACAGGGTGTGCAAGTCTCTTCTGTTCTTCCTATTTGTTTGTTTGTATGTCTGTCTGTCTCTTTTATGTATGGTTTAATTGCAGTTTCTGTGATGGAGGAAACGCCATCGCCTGAGTGTGGATTTTAAAATATTGTGGTTAATATATGTGTTATGTAGGTGAGAGGGATGATATTGGATTTCTTTAACCTATGTCCTGATACAAAGGTTCCAGCAGAGGCGATTGAAAATATTATCACACCACTTGGACTGCAGAAAGTAAAGACGGAAAGGATACAAAGATTATCTGAAGGATATTTATGGGATGACTAGACACACATCACTCAACTACATGGCGTTGGGAAGTAAGTGACTGTGTTGTTTTGTTTTTGACTTAGCACATTGATTAATGTCATGATTTTTCATGTACGCCGCAGATGCCTATGCAATATTTGTTAGAGGGTAGTGGAGGCGCATGATACCCGCAGATCATATGCTAGACAGGTACTGGAAAATTCGTAGACGGTATTGAGTCCGTGAAAAGCCCCCTAAACTGATCAGTAAACCAGAAAAGCTGCAGTTATAAAAGTAAAGCTAAAAGTTAAATCAAAATATCACAACCAAGTCATTCAAGAGCTAAAAATGATGCAAGTATTTGGTATTTGTTCAGGGCCTGTTTAGCATGAACCAATAGCAAATCAGAGTAAGAACACTTATAAGGTATGAATGCAATAGCTGCAACAGTTTCACCAGCAAGGTTTGAACCCAGTTGCTCAGTATTCATTTTATAATCGGTTCGTGGCATTGTAATGTCTTCAGTGCGCAGCGCGCTCCCAACAGAAGAAAATTAATAGTTTTGTGAATATGACCTTTGTGTATCAAGCCCGTATAAATAATTTGAGCTTTAGCTTAGTAATTTGATGGTTTTGTGACAATATTCATTAAAAGGGTTTTCTTTTTGACATTTTCAAGGCCTTGTTGTGTTGTTTGCTTTGTGTTCTCCATTAGTATTTAATAATATCAGCATTGCCATAAAAAAATTTTGATTGTTTTGTACGTGTTCTATCAAGTGTGGACCTTCGTGAGTGCAGATTGAGATGGTAAGGGTAGGCGGTATGGTGGTGATTGAGTTAGGGTGTTTGAATTTTCTCTACCCAATGATATAAAGCCATGTCAATTCCCCCCTTCACTCCCCATTTTCTACTCAAAAACTAGATATGGTTAAACACCCACTCAAACACCCGATTTCTCTCTCCTCTCTCCTATTTTGATTGGTTCTTCTCTCCTCTCTCTCTCTCTCTCTCCTCCCTTTGTTCTTCTCCAACTTCGGTGAGTATACACCGATTTCTCACCCTCTCTCCTACTCAAACACCCTAACTCAATCACCACGGTGTGGTCACCGATCGGTGACTCCACTCAATCACCCTAGTCCCCGCAAACCATACCGTGCACCCTAATGGTAAGTGTTCAAATTTGGGACAGTTCACATAGAACTCTATTGAAAGCACGTAATTGTCATAAATGTGATGTCAATGCTTTGGCATCTAATCCTAGTCATACTATATGGTATGCACATTTAATTATTTATTAGTATGTTCAGGTTATTTTTACCCATTCTAGAAAGTGATAATTACTATTTGATGGTCTTAATCTTCAAAAACCCAATGGGGATTGTGATGCACAAAACGCACTACACCAAATATTTATTTTACCGTTCACCTAATCTTTTATTTACTTTTTTAAACGGTTTTATTAACGACTCGATCCCCACACTCATTCTTCGATGATACCCGCTATAAACATAGTACATACTAGAGATTTATTTCGAAATGGGGATCGAGATACAAGACGGAAGATAGTAACTTGCGGAAAAAAGTCATTGATGCTCTTCATGCTAGTAGGACGGGATGGGAATGTATTCCGTTTAAAAAATCCCTTTCCGGAGTTTGGAACAATATAGCTAAGAATTTTATCAATACGAAGGTGGGGGTCGTCCGTTAAGAAGCTTTATGAGAGGATCAATTGGTAACGGTGAAGATGTAATGTTTTGGCTTGATACATGGTTACTTGACGAACCTCTCAAGGTCATTTATCCATATCTTTTTAGTTTGGAAGTTGATAAAAGGGTCTCGGTTGCGGATAGGATCAACAGTCAAAATGTCGATGGAAGGTATTCTTGGAGCTAGAACTCGGTCTTGTTGGATTCAGGTACGCGTTCTAGTTTAAGTCAGTTAGTCGGGCTGCTTGATAATGTCCAAGTTATGGCTGGGAAGGCCCGATGGAAGTGGATCTCCGAATCGGATGGTTTGTTCTCCGTCAAAGCGGTTAAAAAGTTATTGAAAGAGGATCAAGTACAGGAGAACAATTTTGTGTTGGAATGGTGTAAATGGGTTCCTGCCAAAGTTAACATTCATGCCTGGAGGTTGGAGATGAACAAAGTTCCCACAGCCGAAGCGTTAAGGAGAAGAAACATTGGGATTGGCGAGACGTCGTGCCCCCTTGTAATTCCGATGAGGAATCGGCCGATCACCTATTTGTGGCCTGTTACATTGCATCGACAGTTTGGAGTGGAGTTAGTTCCTGGTGTAAAATTCCCAATATCTTCGCGTTTTCTCTTCGTGATCTCTTTACGTTCCACAAAGATCTCAGATTGTCGGACAGGAAGAAGGACGCGGTCCAAGGTATCATTATGATTGCTAGCTGGAGCATTTGGCGTGCTAGGAATAATGTGAAATTCTCAAATTCGCCGGTTAGGATTGAAAATATTATTAGCGAAATTAAGGCTTTAAGTTTTCTTTGGTTCTCAAATAGATCGAGGTATAAAGGCTTAGATTGGAAGGATTGGAGTTCTTTTGTAAATATGTAATCTTGTTGTTGTTTTGGCGGCCCGGCTTGGGTCGTCGTTTTTTCGTTAATGAAGTTTACCGTTCAAAAAAAAAATACTAGAGATTTATTTGACCAAAATATTCAAAGAAAGTTTTCTGTGAAGTCTAGGGGCTTCAAAATATTAAATTAAAAAGTAAATTGCCAAAATCGTTCCTTAGATTTGAGCATGTTTTTCAGTTTCATCCAAATCAACTTTTTTGTACCATATGGTCATTCACTTTTTGAGATTTTAGGCCATTTCATTCAAACGTCTAATTTGGCTTATTTTTTCTTGCAAATATTTGGATGAAAATGTCAAAAAGTTCGAAACCTCAGAGACGATTTTGACAAAAAAGTTACATTTGGATGAAAATTACAACTTAATTACTTAACCCAAAAGTGAAGGACAATATGGTACAAAAAAAAGTTGTTTTGGATGAAATTGGCAAACGTGGCCAAACCTCAGGAACGATTTTGGCAAATTATTCTAAATTAAATAAATTGAACATGTATAATGAGCGTTTGGATTGAACAACTAAACTCAAACTGACTTTGTTTGACCAATTATGTTCGTTTACACCCCTAGTTATAAAGATAAACAAAATGAACCTTCTTCAAATCGACCTGTTCTGACCCAAACCAATTTAGGCCAGAAGCCATTTTGAGCCAAACCTAGTTTGGTTAGAACTCATTTTGACCTGAACCAAAACGACCACTTATTAACACGGCAAATACTGACCCAAATACATTCTGACCGACACACCGCCCAACCCGACCTTACCATTTTTCCAGGTACATAGTTGAAATGAAAACTTTTCTTATACAACACCGCGATGGAGCTGGTGTCAAGAAAGAGAGTTGGTCAATGTATTGCAGAGTCCCCGGAGATATAGTACGGCGGCACGTCTGGGTCTGTTGGGTGTTAAACACAGATTACAGGCAGATTCGTTAAGTCTCAAAAATAAAGGCTGTTAAACGGTATGGTTGAGTTTTCACATTTAGAACATACGTAGTTCAGAATGTATTGGCAGAAATAAAAAGGTTACCTTCTATTTGAATTCAAGAACACCAATCAAAAGTTGGTAAGTACCTAAATGGTGCAGTGGTGGTTACGGCAACGAGGTAGTGCGGCATGACATAAAGCTCCAACGAACAAATGTTTACTGCAGACTGGCAGAGTGTGACGCCGCCTGCGTAGATCACCAGAACCAGAACATTAGAATAAAGTAATGATCAGAAGCAGAACCTGCAAAGGCATTTTCTTCAACTTCTCAGGCACTAACACGACACCATCAAGAGGATACTAGAACCAAATAAAAGTAGAAATCAATCTAGAGGTCGGTGTGCATAATATACGCCCTCAAAAAATGAGAATAAGAAGAAGCTTTTCTCACCCGGAAACGACTCTGGAAGTGGGTTGTGTTTGTTTGGATGTCAATCCTATTAATAAACATATAAAATATCAGAATCCTCTAATCAGCAAATTGCGACTAAATGAAATATGTAAAACAAGTTAAAATGATTCAGCTCAGAAAAATAGTTACTTAAAACAAATGTGTTTAGAAGGCCATACCAGAAGACATTTGTAGCACCTTGAATAAGAGCTGATGAGTAACGAAGGAGGAGATCAGAACTATCGAGTTGGACTTCAAACAGCTACAAGATAAATGTTTATGACCCATGAAATTTGATGGAAGACTATTGTTTTGAGTATTGCTATGATATTAGTGTAATAATGACAAACGTACCCATTTATGAAACAGTAATGCAAATAAAAGAGATGCAAATGGTTGGCTCCAGAGTTGAACAATGAAATCCTTCATTTTATGACTTCTTTTAGGGGAACATGATAACTGAATGATCTCTTTGAACCGATAGTAATTATCAAGTACATAAAGGAACCACATAATAAACAATTACAACCACATTTCTTTTCTCATTTCCAATCTTAGTAATTCACATCAATACCATGTCTCTGGAATTTTTCTACATCAAAAGTCGTTATATTTTCGTGAAACCTACAAACCATCAAAATTTTAACTAACCACAATGGAGATCAAAACAGTAACATGGAACCTCCATACATAGTTTTCGATTGCAGACACTGGTTTGTTTAAAACTTGTAAAATTATTTGTTTAACATGCAAAACTAATATGTTTTGGATGTAAAGTTATGTAACATGTAACATGGAACCTCTATAGATAGTGTTTCCGATTGCAGCCACTAATTTATTTAAAACTTGTAAAATTATTTGTTTAACATGTAAAACTTTTATGTTTTGGATTTAAAGTTATGTAAACCTAATCTGCTTTGTTTCAGACAATTTAATTATGTAAATCATGTAAAACTAATTTGTTTTAGATTAGATGTAAAAAACACATTTCACAAACAATACATCATAAAAAATCAAATTGTTATTGTTGTAGAAACATGTTACTAAACAAAAGTTCTAGTCGATTTGGAGGTCAATTTTGCATTCAGCAATAGTTCAAATTACAATTAGGTTTAACTTGTAAAAACTATATAAAAACTTCCATCGTACCAGTCCTGTTGCATCTTCAACAAATTGATATGTGCACCTTCTTGAATATGTAATCGGAAACCGAAAACAACACGGTGACGGTGAGTTCTAGGTCAGATTCGCCACTGCCGGAGGTGGACACATGAATGACGAATCGTCTACTGGTTCCGTTGCCTCCAACGGGAAACGGAAAGGTGCAATTGACAACCAAAACGGTGTAGACAAGTCCGTACCGTCACTTTCCGGCGACGGTGACGTGCGACGGTTATATTGTCATGATTCGCCGGCGTCTAGAATGGAGGAATGGACAGTTGAAACAAATCAGACTTTTTTTATTCCGATTATACCCTTCCGTGTGTGTTTAAACTATGAGATATCAATTAAATCACACCCATTGATTTTTTTGATCCAAAGGTTAAGAGATGGGTTCCCCGGTTCCTCACTTTTTTTTGTTCCCCAATAAACCTCACACTATATATATATATATATATATATATATATATATATATATATATATATATATATATAGGGTAAGGTTATTGTAAAAAAATGTTAAAAGTGTGAGAAATGTGAGAAATATTGTGGAGATGACATGTGTCCTAAATCTAAATTAATTCAAAAGTGTAAACAAGTAATTTTATCATTAATTCAATTAATTAAAAACTTCTCATAACTGCCATCTTAATTATAGGATCTGGATTTTTTTTTAAAAGATCTCTATAAACACCATTCAACAAATATATAACACCATTCAGCAAGTATATAACACCATTCAGCAAGTATATAACACCATTCATGGACTAAACATCTGATCGAAACATATTTTTTCTCTATATAAGTATAGCAATATGGTACTCATATTAAAGATAAAAAAAACGTTCGTTATTTTGGTGTAATTTTTTTTTAAGTTACGTATAAAAAGTTATTGAAGTTTAAAAAAGACGGGGGGAAGTTAAATGTGCATTAATGTTAGTTTCTTAATTTAAAAATGTTAAATTTACCTATATACCCTTAATCTAGAAAATTAATATGTTTAATAGTAAACATTATTTACAATTTTGTCATTATGATCTCAACCATTAGATCAAAGATCTAATGGTGTAGATTCTTTCTTACCTTTCTCACAAAAAACTCTTATTTTACAGGAACCTTACCTATATATATATATATATATATATATATATATATATATATATATATATATATATATATATGGTAGGGTTCCAGCATGAACAACCTCCCAAGAGTGAACTGCGTGAACAGATCTGGACCCTTGATATTTATGATCTTGAGATTATTGATGAGTGGCATGATTGTAATTATTTGGTTAATTGATACTATTTAATTAAAGAAATAAGGGTATATGGGTAATTACACTATTAAATAATTCAAAACCAAAACCCTTAAAAGTTTCCATATTAACCATATCTCGTTCAAATATACAGAGGAGCTTTCTCTCTCACCATTACCGCCGACAACAAAGAAAACTATCATTGGAGCTATCTAATCGACGGAATACACAGCCGGAAATCATTGTTCGAATACATAGAGGAGGTCGGTCGAAGGCTATGTCTCACCATCGCCGCCGTCATGGAGGAAAACTAGAGGAGGACCGTCGAAGATATCCAGTCGCCGGAATACTCATATGATTTTCAACAACAAAGGTACACAATGATAAAGTATAAATGTTTATATGATTCAGTAAATCGTTGCATGTTTTATAATTCTTCTAAGAACATCAAATCGGAAGTTAGGGTTTCTAAAAGCTGTTCTAAAAGTTGTTTAATCACGAGGTTTTGCTACAATGGTGTGTTTCTGATCAATTGTTGTTCGAGTATATGCTTAATTTTTTGAAGGATAGGGTTGATTTAACAAGATAGTGGATTATACATTGTTTTTATTCGATGTACACATGTGTATTTTGTGCGTATTTTTCTGAATGCCAATGTATAAGTGTGTACACATGTGTATGTTGATGTTAAGCTGATCTGAACTATATATGTTCTGCAGACTGTTTTTTTAACCAATGTTAGTTTTGTCCGGTGTACACATGTGTATATACATTTAATTCAAATAAGTACACCTGTGTACTCATATGTATACACATCATGTGTCACAACTGCTAGATGAACGTCTTCGCGCTATCTATTGATTTAAAGGAACTGAAGATCTTTCTTATGATAAATTACCTATCAGTCCTTTTACGTATGATTATGTCAAAGTTAAAACGATATCATCAGCTTCGTCATATACTGTGCGGCGAAACGGTGGCTAGTGACGATAATTCAGTATCCAGCAGCCAGCAATGGTGTGAAGCGATTGAAAAATAATTGTCGTTAACGTTGTTTCATAGTTCATCGATGGTTAGTTATATTATTAGATTTCGTGTTTATAGATAGAATTATATAAATATTGTAATCTTAATTCTTACATTAACTTTCTTTTTGGAAGGTGAGGGCTGCAACGGTGACGTGTTTTGCAGGAATAACGTCTAGCGTTTTCTTTTCACTTCCAGAAGACAAACAGGATCAGATTATCAGTTATTCTGTAAGATATTAATATAGTTATCTTATTTTAAAAATCTTTAATATTACTATTTTCATTTTGTTGAAAACTTCTATAGATCAACGCGACTTTTAACGATGAGGTCCCGTCTGTAAGATCTGTTGCTCGTCGTGCAATTGGCGTCATTCCGTGTTTTCCACAAGCTTTAAAGAGGTAATCGTTTTTCCAAGAAATTATCGTATTGTAGATTTGCATCTGAAGTTTAAAATTTGAATATATATAATGATATAATATTGTCTGAATGTATAGTGTGGAGATTCTTGGCAAGTTTATAAATGCTGCTGAAATCAACAGTACATAAGGTGTTAAGGCTAATGTACACTTATGTAATGCACTGTTGTGCACATGTGTACAGACTGTTGTGCACATGTGTACAGACTGTTGTACACAGATGAACATACCAGTGTACACCGAAGTACCTGCTAACCCGACATGATTGACACCCCTAGTTATCGATCTATAGTCTATATATGGATGTAGCTTAATAAAAAAATTCAGCTAGTAAATTAGATGACTAAACTACAATGTTATATTTTGTTCTGAGTGTTTCTTGTTTGATATTTATGCAGGCTTTGGCCCGATTTCAAGAAGTTAGTAACAGATACACCCAGCAATACACAAGCTAGTAGTAATAACGGTGGAAATGACAGAAAAAATCCAGGTAGTGATGGTGAAAATAGCCCCAGTCCGAGCGAAGAAGGAACTTCGGATCCCAAAAATGGTTCAATCTTAACCTCAAAGGCGATAGAAAAACTGGTTAATGACATACGTTATGGGTTTATTCGGTGTGAATCTTTTTGTGTTTTGTTCATATTCGTAGTGGCTTGTTAGTAATCAAAATCAAGGATTGTTTTGTTCATATAAGCTTTACATCATTTGATGAACATTCTATACGTTCTTTATCTTCTTTAGCATTGTACATATGTGTAAATATCCAAGTACACCTGTGTACACAATGCACATGTAAATATCCGTATCATCAGTATGGGTATCAAATGTGTGATTAACTTTGTTTTCGCTGCGAGCTTTGAATTTGTCAGTTATCATTTTCGCGTCTCTATCACCAATAAAATCTCGAATGTCCGGTACCTAGTCCCATTGGGAGTTTCATAGACGTTACTCGCAACCGACTCTGCACAATTACATTACAAAAGGTTGGTTAAAAAAAAGGACAACAATGCTGAGGGTCTTCAAAGGCTCATTAACTAAAATTATGCTATTTACATGCAACGACAATTGTATCATACACATGTGTACTAACGTGTTGGATGTATAGAAGAAGCAGTACACATGTGTACCTCGGACCTAAATATTATACACAAACAAAAAATGACTAAAACCTCAAGTTTTACAAACCTGGTTTTACAGTGGACTGCTATTTACAAAGAACTGAACACTCTTGTATACATGAATTTAGCAAAAAGATAATTATAAAAGAAACATAATCAAATCACATTTAGTTACCAAAATATAATACAATAATATCAAACTATATGCTTCTAGATTGATTGATATTTGAATGAGAAAATAACCTGAATAGGTGTCCAACCACAAGGATCAGGATAAAGATCTGACCCATTCCACCAATTACCCACAAATCCTTGAATAGCAGAGTATATAGCATCTTGCTCTGTTTTCACCATTAGAGCTCCAACTGAATCTCCATTACTATCTCCATTAACACAAGTTCCAATCAACAAACCATCATCAAACCCACAACAACAAAATACCCATCAATTCTACACCTTAAATCCATCACAATTCCTCTGTTTCACAGTTTCACTCACCACTAAAGATCTTGACAATTAGAAATCAATACACAACAATTGTCCGACGGAATCTTAGTCCGAATCCGATTAATGTACACCGATTATTCTTCGCCGGAATCTTAGTCTGACTCCGATTAATGTCCGACGGAACAAAACTACAACACCCAATCAAATACCGGCAACGATACAATTGACGGCGAGAAATAATCGATCTTCAGGCGAAATATGACGTGATGAATGACCAAATATGAACTTGAATTTTCTGGGTTTATGAACGTGATGAACGGCTGACGTGAAGATTGGATGAATCGCATGAAAATATGGATATTTGTTAGAGATTATCGATGATAATCTTGAAAAATAAAAAAATATGTTAAAGATTTTGAAATAATATTCTTATTATGTAACTGATATTGGATTAATAATAAAATGATTTGAATTCAACTTTTTATAAAATTACAATCCTACCCTTGTCAACTATATATGAAATGAAGGGTCCAGATCAGTTCACGCAGTTCACGCTTGGGATTTTGTTCACGTTTGAACCTAATCCTATATATATATATATATATATATATTAATACCATTAAGTCTAACCAACTTCTAAATCATTCTTAGCCCTTAGATCTTGCTGAAACTATATCCTGACTGTTTAAACTCCACTTTTTAATCACTATTGTGGCAGTTGTGGGCAGTTTGTTTCTCATGGTCGGTTCACCCCACTATCCTTTTTGTCCTCCTAAATCCTTGCCACTACAACTGCACCTCCTGTAGGTTATTTTATAGATCGTCCCCGATAAAGTGTACCCGATTGTATACTGAATATAAATTCTTATATATTTTTAAATATGTATATATATGATACATCCACTTTTATACATATAGATATTTTATTCCGCATACATTGTAGTTATTTGATACATTTTGATTGTGATAATAATAAATGTAAATAATAATTAGTAGGTACCTGGTAGATACCCGATGGGTTTTGGGTCGGGTATACCCAACAGATAGCTTTTTTAGATTAACAGGTTTACTAGAAACCCGTGAGTATACCTGATATCCGATGGGTATTTACCCGCTAGAAACCTGACAGATTTTGGAACGGGTTTGAGACAAACTTATCTAACCAGGTTTGAAGTTTGGATTACCTAAACCATCTCAAACCCGACCTATTATCATCCTAGGTGAGTATTATGCCCATAGAAACAAAGATTTGAATATCTCCATTTAGGTTTAGTAGCCCTACACCTAAACGTGTCCACAAAGACACTCCGCCTTTTTCATTTTTTTAATAAGAATGTTTATGTTTGCTTCTATTATATTACACCAATAATCCTAAATAAATCTACCCCAAATTTGAACCTAGAACCTCATTTATAAGCCTACATTGGCCTTTCTTCAATTGAAAAACGAAAAAAGATGAGCTTTTGTAGCGGTATTCCAAGTCTCTCCAAAGGCAAAATGTAGTCCAATAAAAACAAAAACTTATATAAGGGTGAGAGGGGCACTCCCCTAAGAGGGGAGTCCCCTCTCTTACGCATAACCAACCAGCATATGCCACGTCAACTCCCATCTTAAACTCCCCTAACAGCCCAATTTGATGGCGACACTCCCCTCTTAGGGGACTTGTTTTTTTTTTTTATTTGAACGTTTATCCGCACGAACAACTTGTCCGTACGGATAAGCAATCCGCACGAGCGACTAATCCGCACGGATTACCATCCGCACGGACAGCTCACCCGCGCGGATAGCTTATCCGGATGGGTCACCATCCGCACGGATCACCGTGCGCACGGATAGTTCACCCGCACGGATGACTTCCTCTCACGGATAGTTGATCCGCACGATCAGCCATCCTAACCACTCTCACTTGTACTGCTTTGCGTGCCACTTATCGCTGCATTATCGAATCTATTCAGGCTAACTATACTCGCTGAAAAGCGCTCCCTTCAATCCATAATCGCTGTGAGTATACTCGAACCCTTTTTGCTTTAGCACTTTTGGGTGTTACATATGTTACGAATATTCAAACTACTGTTATCACACTACTCAAGCTATTTTCAACGCTAAACCAATAATGCATGTAATACGTGGCTTATGAATGCTTGTTTGTTATGTTTACACATGGAATGCTGTCTACCTGCCTTAACAACGATAGTACTATAGTTTGGACTCAGCACCCGTTCACACGAGGGTTGTTAAGGATCTTTTACTTGCATGAATTACGGTGGTAATCATGTATTGCGAACTGCCTCGGGCAGTCAACCCGCAGTCATTGGTATCGATGGATCTATGTCGATAACTAACGTGCTTCATTTCACTATGTGTACGTGTTGGTTATGCGTAAACGAATTCGAACTCTAAATGCTATTAACAAACTTGTATGCTCACCTTTACATTTTATGTATTGACTTTATTTTAACGTATGTGACAGGTGCTTAGGATGCATGTGTGGTAGGAAATGGAAGCTAGAATAAAGCTTTAGAGCCCAACAAATAGTTGTCTGTAGATGACGTACTAGGGGTCTCTAGAAGCAGATAAACAATTGCTACTTATTTAAATCTGAGTTGTTGGAACAGAATATTTGTTTTGATGTTATCTGTAATAACTTGTTTGACTATTTAAGATACGGTATGGGACGTATTGCTTTAATTGAATGGTAATGATAGTTGTTATGGAAACTTCTGGACAATCTGTTTCGCTCAGTGCCACGCCCCGATGATTCTGCCATCGGTTGGGGTGTGACAGATTGGTATCAGAGCCATAACTATAGGGAATTAGGCAAGACTCGACCTAGTCCGGGTCGAAGTCTTAGAGACCTAGTCTATAGTTAAGAACCAACAGACCAACTCACGCGTATGCGTAAACTCGCCACTATCACTCGCTCTTTTCTATCACTGCACTCGAATTTTCAAGCTATGAACAGGTAATGAGGCCGAGAATAGGTGTGAAAACCGCAAACTCTCGACTAAAGTCGCCTATTCAGCTTACATTTTAGCTACAAACGAGGAGAATCATACCAAATTAGGAGTGAAATCCATATTTTGATGAATAATCTCTTCAATTTTTATTAAAAACAAGGATGAAGTTTTAAGATAGGGGTGAAACCCTAACCTTGACGACTTGTCCTGCTTTTATACAAAACTCCCACCAAAGTTTCGACGGACTCCAACGATCTAAAGACACAATATAACCCGAGGGAATTGCGCCAACGCCCAAGAATCGAGGCAAAGGCATAGTCCTGAAGGTAATTGTGCACACAGGATTCTTGTGAATAGTCGAACCACTTTGGTTAGTCGAAGTCTAAATAGCCGCAGACAATCCATTCGCGATTTTATGTGTTTCAATTTTCATCGCTTTTTATGTGAGATACGTGTTTTGTGCTTATTTATTAACGTTTTGAGGTATTACCGGTTTCAATCTAATGCTTTTGGCCTTAGCTACTCACACACAACACATCATTAACAAAGCACTCGCACTCCATTACTTTCGAACACTCGCGAACTCTAGGTTTCTGTTTTCTGACTACCCCTAGTGACTAAGATATATGTGTTTTGCTATTGTGCTTACATGTTTAGGAATACTGCGATTATGTGCTCTATGTGTTTATGTGATTTCGTGCAATTCGGTGATTTTGTGACTATATGCGTTTACATAGTACGTGTTACTGAGCTTTAGTAAGTAATAGACGTGTGAGGTGAGATTCGAATACATGTGTTGAGTTCCGTGGCAATGTCTATTGCAGACAATGTCTTCTGGATCTCGTCATACGCTCTCTCATCAGGAAAAGAGGGACAGGCGTCTTGCCTCTATTATCGCGAAAAGTGTGGCAAAAGCTGTGAGCGATGTCTATGAGAACGCCAGCAAATCATCCGAGGAATCGAGGACTGAAGGTCCTAAGGCTGTCACGAGACCTTTCAGTTTCAAACAATTCAAGTCATGTGGGCCGAAAGAATTCACAGGCGAAGGAGGTCCTACTGCACTATTCCACTGGTTTGACTCTATTGAGGTTACTCTGCGACAAAGTGGTTGCCCTGATGACCTTCGAACTCTGAACGCTACCGGCGTCTTTCAGTCCCGTGCTTTGGACTGGTGGACGGCCGAGAGGAACAAGAGAGGGAATGATGCAGCTTATGGTTTGTCGTGGGACGAGCTCAAGGAAGTCATGCTAGAGGAATTCTGCCCTCCTCACGAGCGTCAAAAGCTTGAAGATGAATTTTGGCACATACATCAGAAGGATGGAGACAATGCTGGTCTTACTGCTCGCTTCAAACAGCTCAGCATTATCTGTCCCGACCAGGTCAAGACTCCCGAGATGACCATCAAGAAGTACATCCGAGCTTTGCCCGACTGCGTTGCTGATTTCGTGCAAGCGGCTAAGACTACCACGATTGAGGAAACCTATCTGTTGGCCGCTGAAATCAATGACAAAAGGGTTAAAGCTGGTGTGTGGGATAAGACCTCCAAGCATCTGCATCAAGCTACCGCTACTGCACCAACTGCTGAACCTACCTCATCAAGCAGCAAGAGAAAGAACAAGAGAAAGAGCAACTCCACCAACAAGAACTGTGCGATCACTGCTGCACCAGTTCAAGCTGCACCTGCTCAACAACGTCAAGCGGCAGCGCTTGTGGCCAATGCACCGCCCGCAAAGCGTGCATACACTGGGCCACATCCACTCTGCCCTACTTGCACCTATCATCACCCGACTGCTATTCAATGCCGCTTTTGTGCTCACTGCAACGTGTACGGTCACTTCACTGCCAACTGCCGTATTCGTCAAGCCCCTGCCAATCAAGCTCTACTCGCTGCCCCACAGGGTCAACAAGTCCGGCACCCGCAGTCAAGGCCAGAGTCTGCTTCACGTGTGGCGACCCGAATCATTTCGCCAACATGTGCCCGAACAGGGTAGTGAAACAAGAACCGCAACAGCAGCAGCCACAGCAGCAGCAGCAACAACAGCAACAACAACAACAGGCAGCACGCGCCAGAACTTTCAATCTTAACATACGTCAAGCTCAGGCCGACAACAACGTGGTCAATGGTACGTTCCTCGTGAATGGTATTTATGCTTCATGTTTGTTTGATACTGGAGCGGATAATTGCTTTGTGTCGTTCGAATTTGAGAAACTCCTTAGTCGTAGACGTTCCAAACTTTCCTCGGCATTTGAAGTTGAGTCGCTACCGGAAGAACCGTCACCGTTAATTCCGTTATCCGTGATTGTACTCTCGAACTCAACAATCACATCTTCTCGATCGATCTCATTCCGATGCAACTAGGAAGCTTTGATGTCATAGTAGGCATGGACTTTCTTCGCGAAAACCATGCCGAAGTTATGTGCTTCGATAAAATGATTCGTTTTTCGCTCGCAAACGGTGATTCATTGTGCATTTATGGTGATACTACTTCGAAGGGTCTCAAACTTATGTCATGCCTCCAAGCTAGCAAGTATCTCCGCAAGGAATACAGAGCTTTCTTGGCTAACGTCGTAGCAGCGGAGAAGGAAAAGAAAGAGAAGAAGGAAGTGAAAGACGTTCCTGTGGTCCGAGAGTTTCCTAATGTTTTTCCAGGGGATCTTCCGGGACTACCTCCAAAGCGCGATATTGACTTTCGCATTGATCTCATTCCTGGAGCTAATCCTATCGCCAGAGCTCCTTATCGACTCGCGTCGTCCGAAATGCGCGAACTCTCAACCCAACTCCAGGAATTGCTTGAAAAAGGCTTTATTCGCCCGAGCACCTCTCCTTGGGGCGTACCAGTCCTTTTCGTCAAAAAGAAGGATGGGTCGTTCCGGATGTGCATCAACTACCGGGAATTGAATAAGTTGACTATCAAGAACCGCTATCCTCTGCCTCGAATCGACGATTTGTTTGACCAACTACAAGGCGCTACGTGTTTCTCGAAGATCGATCTACGTTCAGGGTACCATCAGCTGCGTATACAAGAGGAGGATATACCCAAAACCGCGTTTCGTACTCGTTACGGCCATTACGAATTCGTTGTCATGCCTTTTGGCCTAACCAACGCACCAGCAGTTTTCATGGATCTGATGAATCGCGTGTGTAAACCATATCTCGACCGTTTCGTCATTGTATTCATCGACGATGTCTTGATCTATTCCAAGTCGAGAGCCGAACACGCGCAACATCTACGTTTGGTTCTCGAGTTGCTCCAGGGGAACCAACTCTACGCCAAGTTCTCCAAGTGTGAATTTTGGTTGGGGGAGGTTCAGTTTCTGGGTCACATTGTAAATAGTCAGGGTATTCACGTCGATCCTGCGAAGATTGAAGCTGTCAAGAGCTGGGTTACGCCTAAGAATCCGTCTGAAGTCCGTTCCTTTCTCGGGCTAGCGGGCTACTATCGATGATTTATCGAAGGATTCTCGAAGATTGCTGTACCCCTTACCTCTCTTACTCATAAGGACCAGCCTTTTGTTTGGGGAACCAAACAAGAGACTGCCTTCCGAACCCTCAAATTCATGCTCTGCAATGCTCATGTTCTCACACTACCCGACGGAAACGATAATTTCATTGTCTACTGTGATGCTTCCAACCTTGGTCTCGGTTGTGTCCTAATGCAACGAGACAAGGTCATAGCTTACGCATCTCGTCAGCTCAAAGTCCACGAGAAGAACTATACAACCCACGATCTCGAGCTAGGCGCAGTTGTTTTTGCATTAAAGATTTGGCGACACTACATGTATGGTACAAGGTGTACGATCTTCACCGATCATAAGAGCCTACAACACATCTTTAATAAGAGGGAACTGAATATGCGTCAACGTCGATGGGTAGAACTTCTCAACGATTACGACTGTGAGATCCGTTATCACCCAGGCAAAGCGAATGTTGTTGCCGACGCACTTAGCAGACGGAGCTATCTGCTTAGCACTCGTAATGTTCAAGCCCAGCACAACCTCGAAGCTCTCATCCGCGACGCCCAACATGCATGTTTCAACGAACGCACTCTGAAGAAGGAAAGAATCTACCATGATGGAGCCCAGCTTGTGAGCAAATCGAATGGGATATTCCACTTCTTAGACCGAATTTGGATTCCCAAGCGAACCAACTTGCGACAGATTATCATGGATGAAGCCCACAAATCCCGATACTCTATCCATCCCGGTGCTGACAAAATGTACCATGATCTTCGCTATAGGTACTGGTGGCCGGGTATGAAACGGGATATCGCTCTCTACGTCGGAAAGTGCCTAACCTGTGCTAGAATCAAGGCTGAACATAAAGACCCTCTGGCTTGCTCGAACAACCACCAATTCCCATGTGGAAGTGGGAGAGCATAGCTATGGATTTCGTAACCAAGCTTCCAACCACGTCATCAGGTCACGACAACATTTGGGTTGTTATTGACCGTTTGACTAAATCAGCTCACTTCCTGCCAATACGAGAAGACTACAAGGTGGAACGATTAGCCCGAATCTACACCGACGAGATCATTTGTCGACATGGGACGCCTCGCGACATCATCTCTGACCGTGATGCTCGGTTTACTTCACGATCGTGGGAAACATTCCAAACGGCACTCGGTACAACGCTTAATCTAAGTACTGCGTTCCACCCACAAACCGACGGTCAGACTGAAAGGACGATTCGTACTCTTGAAGACATGCTCCGTTCGTGTGTTCTAGACTTCGGTGGTAATTGGGATAGACACCTTCCGTTAGTCGAATTCTCGTATAACAACAGCTACCAGGCTAGCATCCAGATGGCACCTTTCGAGGCCTTATACGGAAGAAGATGTCGATCGCCTATTGTGTGGCACGAGATCGGTCATTCGCAACTAACCGGTCCGGAGCTGCTACAAGAAACGACAGACAAAATTTTCCAAATTCGAGACAACTTAGCGAAAGCTCGGGATCGACAGAAAGTTTACGCCGATAAAAAGTGCAAGCCCCGTGAATATGGCGTTGGTGACTACGTACTCCTAAAGGTATCACCTTGGAAGGGTGTAGTCCGATTCGGCAAGAAGGGGAAGCTCGCGCCTCGATATGTGGGACCTTTTAAGATTCTGGAAAAGATTGGAAAAGTCGCCTACAGACTCGAATTACCGGAGGAACTTAGCAATGTCCACCCAACTTTCCACGTGTCAAACCTCCGAAAGTGCATCGCCGACCACGACTTACATGTTCCTTTGGACGATCTATGAGTGAACGAAACATTACACTTCGTGGAGAAGCCTGTCGAAATCATGGATCGCCAAACCAAAGAACTCAGGCGCTCACGCATTCCTATTGTGAAGGTCCGGTGGGAAGGCAAACGAGGCGCGGAGTTCACTTGGGAACTCGAAAGCGACATGAAGGCAAAATATCCACAGTTGTTTAATTAAGAAATTTGTAGACTTATAGATCAGGTGTTTTCGCACAACATATCCGAGTTTTAGCAATTTTATCCGTAAAAAGTTGTTTAATTTGGCGATTTTCAGAGAAAAACATGATGCATATGAAAGATGAAGAACTTGATCAAATCTGAGTGTGTTTAATCATCACAATCGATCACCTGCTCAGATACCACTTGTAGGATCGGTTTTGACTCCGTTACGAATATGATTAGTCACACACGTTCACGGGTTCCGCACATCTCCGAGCCAACAAATATCCGCGCGAATAGGCTAAACAACAAGTCAATACGGATATGTTATCCGCACGGATTGCCATCCGTACGGTGAACATCAACAGCAACATTCAATATTTTTCTAACAAAATTCAAATTTCTCACAAACGGCTTCGAATTAAGATCTGAAACTTTATAGGCTTTTAGATCAGACAATTTCGCATAACATATCCAAAAATCAGCGATTTTCATCTGTAAAAGTCGATTTATCTGACGATTCTCAGTGGTCCAAACGAAGGACTCTCACATGTGATCCACGGTTAGTTACGGCTTTCAGCTTAATTTCGGGACGAAATTCCCTAAACAAGGGGAGGCTGTAACACCCCGTGTTTTCACGAGTGAAAGACAAAGTCAAGGTCAAAGTCAACGACCGATTTCGCGCGACTTGACTCGTAGAAATGTTTTTATTTTATTTATATTATGTGGAGTAAGTGTCGTTCATTACAATAATCGAATCGTGTTAACCATATTTCAATCGACCTACGACTGTGAATGATAGGAAGTAACAATGCGATAAAGTTAATATAGCTACGCAAATCAAATCGACATCGAACCGCAACTCGAACTGTGTATTTTACTTGTATTTATACGTGTGTGTGCGCCTTACGTGTTACCTGTGCATGTTTATTTTGTGTTATGATGTGATAATCAAGCGAACTCAATCGAACTCGAAGCCTAACTCGAATGTAAACGAACCCGAATTCCGAGTCGAACCATAAAAGAAGTAGTTGGGACTGAAAGTAATTTGGCTAGGAAACCCTATCGAATCGCTCGCAAATCGAAACCGAAGCGTCGTCGCACCGAACGCACCAAGACAGGCGACATCCACACGGATGGTCAATCCGCACGGATTGCCAATCCGCACGGATTGCCAATCCGCGCGGATAGCCTATCCGGGTTACGTGCCATGCGCACGGCTCACCCTTTCCCCTTTTGGCATCCTATAAATACACGGGTCACTCTCTAACTTTTCCACTTTTGGAAAGTGACGTCTGAACCACACGCATTCTTCACTTTTTCTCAGATTTCTCTCAATCCAGGTAAGATCTTGCACTAATTCTTGTACATCCTTGATCACTACACAATTCTACACCTTTCCATCTTTCCAATCTCAACTTCCAACCATGAAATCATCCAGATTTGGGGTATTCTCGGGTGACGTCATCATGAAGTTCTTATGAACTTCAAGATCGACTTCATTCCACCAAGAATAGCTCAGATCTGAACGATTTCCATAAGATTTCACAACAACTTCACCTAAATCTAAACTTTTCTAAGGATAAAAGAGTTAAAAGAAATAAACCTAAGTTCTCTCCTTCTTTTACCCTTAATATCGGTATGAATCTGATCGGTTCTAGTTTTCCACTCCTTAATAGTGAGGCACTAGTCCTAGATCTGGATTCTACCCACCAGACACCTGATTTCGGGGTCAACTGGAATGACCGTTCTGAGTCGCCGGCAGGCCAAGTTAGGGTGGTTCCTGACCGGTCTAGTCACGCGAGTGAGAATACGATTCCAAGTGGTTGCCACGTAATCAGAACGTCTCGATAAACGACAACAGAAACCAAGAGTAGACGAACGGAACAATCAGACCAGGGACTGTCCGCACGCACCGGCTGTCCGCACGGACAAGCTGTCCGCACGGACAAGCTGTGCGCACGGACAGGCTATCCGGACGGTTGGCACCCGGACGAGCTACCCTTGGGACCCACTTTCCAAACAAGGTTTGAGTATCGACGAATGAGCAATCCGGACGGACGACCTCTGAATGGATTACTCTTCGGATCATGAGATACTAAGGCTTTAAAATAAATTCAAATAGTGTTCATCCGCACGGCCAAGTCGTCCGCACGGACAGGCTATCCGCACGGATTATCTCTGCCCGAGCGCACAGACTGTCCGCACGGATCACCATTGTCCGCACGGACTACCATCCGGACGGATTGTTGTCCGCGCGACCGGCTTGAAAGGTAGAAACACTTAAACATTTTCTAAATGCTACAACGAAAACTTCAAAGCACAAGCCATCATACACAAACACATCCTTAGGAAGAAACAATCCACTTGAACGTTTATCCGCACGAACAACTTGTCCGTACGGATAAGCAATCCGCACGAGCGACTAATCCGCACGGACAGCTCACCCGCGCGGATAGCTTATCCGGATGGGTCACCATCCGCACGGATCACCGTGCGCACGGATAGTTCACCCGCACGGATGACTTCCTCTCACGGATAGTTGATCCGCACGATCAGCCATCCTAACCACTCTCACTTGTACTGTTTTGCGTGCCACTTATCGCTGCATTATCGAATCTATTCAGGCTAACTATACTCGCTGAAAAGCGCTCCCTTCAATCCATAATCGCTGTGAGTATACTCGAACCCTTTTTGCTTTAGCACTTTTGGGTGTTACATACGTTACGAATATTCAAACTACTGTTATCACACTACTCAAGCTATTTTCAACGCTAAACCAATAATGCATGTAATACGTGGCTTATGAATGCTTGTTTGTTATGTTTACACATGAAATGTTGTCTACCTGTCTTAGCAACGATAGTACTATAGTTTGGACTCAGCACCCGTTCACACGGGGGTTGTTAAGGATCTTTTACTTGCATGAATTACGGTGGTAATCATGTATTGCGAACTGCCTCGGGCAGTCAACCCGCAGTCATTGGTATCGATGGATCTATGTCGATAACTAACGTGCTTCATTTCACTATGTGTACGTGCTGGTTATGCGTAAACGAATTCGAACTCTATATGCTATTAACAAACTTGTATGCTCACCTTTACATTTTATGTATTGACTTTATTTTAACGTATGTGACAGGTGCTTAGGATGCGTGTGTGGTAGGAAATGGAAGCTAGAATAAAGCTTTAGAGCCCAACAAATAGTTGTCTGTAGATGACGTACTAGGGGTCTCTAGAAGCAGATAAACAATTGCTACTTAATTAAATCTGAGTTGTCGGAACAGAATATTTGTTTTGATGTTATCTGTAATAACTTGTTTGACTATTTAAGATACGGTATGGGATGTATTGCTTTAATTGAATGGTAATGATAGTTGTTATGGAAACTTCTGGACAATCTGTTTCGCTCAGTGCCACGCCCCGATGATTCCGCCATCGGTTGGGGTGTGACAAAACGCCCGTTCCACATCTTTTCTTGCGGCCTCGTGTTGCCTCTTGAACTTTTTTTCATTCGGGATGTGAGGATATGGAAAAGACTTCACAAACACGGACCAGCTAGGGTAGATCCCATCAGTAAGATAATACCCGCGTTTGTATAAGTGGTCGTTCACCTGAAATGGACAATATGGCGTCATTCCGTTTCGTTGAGTAAGAAATAACGGAGATTGTTGGAGCACGTTGATGTCGTTTTGTGAACCCGCCGGGCCACAAAAAGCATGCCAAATCCACAAATCTTGAGACGCTACCGCCTCTAACATAACCGTCGGGTATTGATGATCGCCTCTCATATATTGTCCACGCAATTCTGTGGGGCACATTCTCCAGACGAAGTGTGTACAATCCAGACTACCCAACATACCAGGTAGGTGATGTCTCTCCTCGTGAGCCTGATACAATAGCGCAACGTCGTGGCTCGTTGGTCTACGTAAGAATTCACCGGCATACATTGCACAGACCGTCTGGCAGAAATATTCAAGGCACTCACGAGAGGTCCTTTCAGACATCTTTAAATACTCGTCGTTTTCGTCTGGTGGGTTACCGGTTGCAAGTTGTTTAATCGCAGAAGTAACCTTTTGCAACGGCGTGAAACTTTTCTTCATTCTCCCGTCCAAGCCCTCTTGAAACCACTCGTCGTTCGCTTCGACGTCACTAACAATTTTTAGGAACAAAGACTTTGACATACGAAACCTCTGACGAAAAATATCGGCATTAAATTTTGGATTTTCTACAAAATAATCGGCCATTAGTGTTTCGTGGCCACCCTCACGATCTCGATGGACAATTTTTTTTTACTAGACGATGCCGTGTCTAGTAGCTCCGCTTGTTGGATGAGATTTTGGAAGAAAATTAAGCTACCATCGCTTGACGATGAATCTTCATCGTCGGGAAAGTCGGGTAGGGGAGGAAAAAACGGGAACTTGGAATCCATTTTGCGTTGTATTTGATAGATTTTTTTAGAGTGAGTTTGAGAGTGGTGGGTGTGGTAAAAAAATTATTTGAGAGTGAGTTAGTTGGTTATATTTATATTGTTAAAAAATTGAATTTTTTTTTTTTTAAATATGACCGTTGCCCAACGTCTCTTTCCTCGTTCAATGTGCCATTTCATCGCGGTGAACAACCACCGAAACCCCTCCCCGAATCGGGTCCCCACGTTGATGGCGACGGTGCTCCCGATCGGGGAATGGGGTCACCGAACCACTCCCCGCGTGGTGCCCCGATACCCTAAGTATTAAGGAGACAACCTTTTGCAGCAGGTAAAAAATGTGCCAATATCGGCGCAAAATAGCAACAACATAGTATTCTTAAGGTCCTACGTCAATTGTTATTATAGAAGAATATACTTGATAGCTAGACTGGGTTGTCATTCACTACTCATTCTATAATTTTGTCTTGATCATTTTATAAAAACTCCCCCTTGTATTCGGAAATGAAAAGTCAGCTTCAAATTTTAGAATGGACTTGATGACAAAATTTATCATTTTGAAAAAACTGAATCAACCGTTAACTTTTACATTGTATAATTCATAATTAAACTTCCAATATAACTGATCAAGCAAGAAAAGAAAAGAAAAGATTTACATGCATGGTCTAGCTACAAAACACGAGTATGTTAACCATATTTATGTAGGTTCAAACGTAGGATTCACCAAAACATAATCACTCAAGGATATCAAGCATTAGATTTGCCATCCTCCTCGCCACTGCTGGTACCAGCATCAACCTGCTCTTGTAACTGGAAACAACACACAATTTAATGTTTCATGCATAATCATTAAATGTATTGAAAATAGAATTTAACTATGTATATTGTACGAGAAGAAAAACAAGTCTTATATCAGAGAGCAAGCAACTTCAAAGAGTTCAAGGCACACTTGTTTTAATCTTGCTGTTGCATGTTCAAATTTCAAATTTTGTCCAATTATAAGTGTAGCTTTTCAACCAATAATGGCAAGAGTTATCAATATAAAATATAACCCAAATTGGCTCATTTGTTAGTACATTGGTAAGATTATCTGATAAAGTCTGAAAATTCGATTAACTGAAACTGGAAATTACAAGATAGCCAGCCCTATTACGAGATGGGCGAATTCTCCAAGTTACAAGGTATAAAACCCTAAACTGATAACATAAACATCGACAAAAAAACTAAACAAAGGAAACAGCCTATTTATTCTCCTACTCCTACGGTTATTCAACTGCTACCCACTAATCCTCTTAGCCACTATTCGAATTTTTCTCCTGATTAATTGGATTAATTAAAAACCCACAATTCGTTTGGAACTCCTTTGACCCAGATGGGCCAGCCCAAGTATTTAATTTTGCTGGAGTCGTATCATTACTTCCTGCCAGGTGAAACGACTTGACCTCAAGTCGGCTACTGGAATCTTCCTCAAATGGCTCGATGGTGAGGTGATGTAAAGCTGCTGAATTCGGGGGCCCAGGAGTCGTTCCTTGCAGTTTATAATCTATGCCCTCGATATTAAACTTCAAGAACATTTCACTCCAATTAGCTTGTACTGTGTTTAGGGTCGCTAACCATTGTATACCAAGGACCACATCCGCCCCTCCCAACGAGAATGGATAAAAGTTTTGGGCTATTTGGAGGTCGGCTATATGCAACACTACATCCTTACAAACTTGGCTGCAGCGGATGATATCCCCATTCCCAATCTTCACTCCAAACGGAACAACTTCATGGGTTGATAAACCAATCTTAGGGACCAAGGAAGCTTTGATGAAATTGTGGGTTGAACCACAGTCAATCAGAATTGATACCTTGAAATTATTGATAGAACCATGGACAATCAATGTCGGGTGGTGTTGTGTGCCTACGAGGGAGTGCAAGCTAATCTGGGCAATGTCTTCAGCCTCCACTAGCTCTTTAACATGTTGATCACCCGCTTCTAACAATTGTAACGAGCTAGTTTTGCATCTATGCCCCGGCCCATACTTTTCCCCACACCGAAAACACTCACCCTTGACGTACCTGGCCTGTTTTTCTGCCTCTGAAATGCGAACCAGATAAGTGGTACTGCTGGAAGGGTGGTCACAGGGGCTGTTTTGACAGCAGTCTGCTTCGAGGTTGGCCCTGATCGATTGGAATCAGCCTTTGATTCGAACTCATGAGCAATGCTCATGGCCTTGTACACCGTTCTGGGCTTGTGGATCCGCACATCCGCTCTTAATTCCTCCTTGAGGCCGTTTAGAAACACCCCCAATAGACAATGCTCGGGCCAATTCGTGACCCGAGAAGAACGCTTAGCAAATTCTTGGTGATACTCCTGCACTGTACCAGTTTGTCGGATGCTACACAGGCGTTCGTCTGGATTCTGAAACTCAGCAGGTCCGAAATTCTTTTGTAGAGCACGAACAAGGTCTTCCCAGTATTCGATTTCCTGATCAGTGGATAACCAGGAATAAAGGTCTAACGCATCCCCTTCCAAATGCATCGAGGCCACATCCACCTTCTCCTCCTCCGGTATGTGATAGTACCGGAAATACTTCTCAGCCTTAAGTGTCCACCCCCGTGGATCCCCTTCACTGAACTTCGGAAATTCAATTTTGTTGTGAGGACGGTAACGGTGGTTGTTGCCCCAAGAGGACTCTTCATCATCAAATTGGTTGAAACCGCCGTGTGATTTCTCTTTCTTTTGGTTCTGCGTTTTGAGGGTTGCAACTTCATTCTGCAGGGACTCCATAGAAGATGCTATGGCTGCTAGTTGAGCAGCCACATGATCGGAATTTGATGGGTTGGGATCTGGGTTACTCCGGGTTTGAGGTGCCATGGTTTCCCGGCAATGGAACCAATGATAAAGTCTGAAAATTCGATTAACTGAAACTGGAAATTACAAGATAGCCAACCCTATTTCGAGATGGGTGAATTCTCCAAGTTACAAGGTATAAAACCCTAAACTGATAACATAAACATCGACAAAAAAACTAAACAAAGGAAACAGCCTATTTATTCTCCTACTCCTACGGTTATTCAACTGCTACCCACTAATCCTCTTAGCCACTATTCGAATTTTTCTCCTGATTAATTGGATTAATTAAAAACCCACAATTCGTTTGGAACTCCTTTGATCCAGATGGGCCAGCCCAAGTATTTAATTTTGCTGGAGTCGTATCATTATCACCTCTCATGTTCTCTAATTTGTTCTTTGCATACCAAGACGCATCTTCTTTTATAATGTTTACAATCCGTCGGGCCCTTTAATTAGAAGAAACCCTAAACGGGTCAAACTTTTGTCATCGGATGAAAAATGTGAGTGAGATTTGAACCAGCATTAATTTCCTTGAAAAAATTCACACCAGTGGCTGATCTAGAAAATAATTATAGGGGCAACGTTTCAAAAAAAATCTATAGGTAGGGGTAGCAAAATCAAAAAAAAAATGTCAAAAAAACATCAAATTTTATCTTTTTTTACACTACCGCCGGAGCGTCAAGGGGTAGCGGGGGCTACCCCTTGATATAAGGTAGCTCCGCCCCTGATTCACACGTAGTCCTGTCTCGATATATTCCTTAAAAATGATTGAGAATTTAAACTTCTATAACTTTTTAACAATAATCCAGAAGCAATTAGATGAATCTATGGTGGTTAAGAATTAAGAACTGAAAACAAGTATATTAGGTTGCATGGTATGGGGATGATCCTCCCTTAGAGGATGATCCGCCACCTAGGCGCCACATCACCATCCTTGGGAGGATGGTCCATCCCACAAAATCGGTGGAAATGGGAGGATGATCCTCAATTGTTGTAATGCGGCAAAGGCGTTTGAGGAATATTGAGAGAATTGGTTTGGTTCTATCGTCGGATAGTATCCCGGAACCGAGAAAACATTCGGGATGTTCGGGTTCTTGGGGTTGTTCGGGTAGTTGAAGGGATCCATGGTAGAATAGTATTTTATAAAAAGGGAAGATGTTTATAAAAAATGAGAGAGAGAGATGAGTTGTAGTAGATGAAAAGTGAGAAAAATGGTGAATGGATATGAATTTGGTTTGGATTTTAATAAAAAAGGGGGAAATTACTGTTTGAAAGTTTTTGAAATTGGAAATAATTTTTTTTTATTACAACGGTCAACATCGAAAAAGGGGGAATTTTTGTCCTCTAGCGCTCCGTCTCAAACGTCTTGTAGTCGACGGTCACGACAAGGACGGGGAGGGGGGGACGGTTTTGGCTTCGGCGACGGTCCGGGATGGAGGGGGACGTTCCCTCATACCGTCTAGCCTTATGGAAGAATAGTTAAAATGAGATGAAGATGAGAACAAAAAAAAGGTCAAACATAATTCAACTTTATCATTAAAATATTGAAAACGAGAATCCATATCTAATAAATTTATGAGCCAAAATAATTTATTTTACAATTTGTCAATAATTAGCTTTTCAACCAATAATGGCAAGAGTTATCAATATAAAATATAACCCGAATTGACTCATTTGTTAGTACATTGGTAAGATTATCATCTCTCATGTTCTCTAATTTGTTCTTTGCATACCAAGACGCATCTTCTTTTATAATGTTTACAATCCATCGGGCCCTTTGATTAGAAGAAACCCTAAACGGATCAAACTTTTGTCATCGTATGAAAAATGTGAGTGAGATTTGAACCAGCATTAATTTCCTTGAAAAAATTCACACCAGTGGCCGATCTAGAAAATAATTATAGGGGCAACGTTTCAAAAAAAAAATCTATAGGGGTAGCAAAATGGAAAAAAAAAGTCGAAAAAACGTCAAATTTTATCTTTTTTTACACTATCGCCGGAGCGTCAAAGGGTAGCGAGGGCAGCCCCTTGATATAAGGTAGCTCCGCCCCTGATTCACACGTAGTCATGTCTCGATATATTCCTTAAAAAATGATTGGGAATTTAAACTTCTATAACTTTTTAACAATAATCCAAAGGCAATTAGATGAATCTATGGTGCTTAAGAATTAAGAACTAAAACAAGTATATTATGGAAGAATAGTTAAAATGAGATGAAGAGAACAAAAAAAAGGTCAAACATAATTCAACTTTATCATTAAAATATTGAAAACGAGAATCAATATCTAATAAATTTATGAGTAACATCGTTTTATGAATTTGGAAGACACCAACAAAGTGTAATTAAACATGAATCTAAAGTACCATTAATCAACTAACCTCATTGCCTGCAGGACCATTATCAAGGACCTTCAAGTTCGATGGAGAAATGAAACCTTTAGCTTTTAAACGATCAAGGACCTACAAACAAAAAAAATGAGAACAAATTTCAACATCCAATTCATCATCCAACCTTCTTTTGCTGGATTTGGTACAAACGGAGCTATATTAATATTTAATAGTAGCTTTTAAACGATCAAGGACCTACAAACAAACAAAAAAAGAAAAATGAGAACAAATTTCAACATCCAATCTTTTTTTGCTGGATTTGGTACAAACGAAGCTATATTAATCAGTGTTGCAAAAATCGCGACTAGTCGGCGACTAGTCGCTAGTCGGACCTCTACTGAGTAATTTTTCACCAATCAGTGAAAAAATCGCTAGTCGGCCTAGTCGGCCCTAATCGGCCCTAGTCGGCCCTAATCGCGACTAGTCGGTCGGGAAAAATCGGAAAAAATCGGGAAAAAACAAAAAAAATCGGAAAAAATCAGAAAAAATCAGAAAAAATCGGAAAAAAACACATATTCCGGCCAAAACCTCCCAGATTCCGGTCAAAACTTGTCCACTTAAAAAAATTACGTATAAAAATATATGTATATATGTATAAAAACTTAAAATTATACATAAAAAGTCCGATCCGATTAATCCCGATTAATCCCGAGTAATCCCGAGTAGTCGCTAGTCCCTACCTCACCGACCCGCTAGCGACTAGCGAGTTCTCCAACCTTGATATTAATACTAGGGTCGCTTATAAATTAGTTGATACAGTTGGCCAGCCTTAACGTAAGTAGTTGCATAGTTGGGTGGTATCCACAATGGTAAGCTCCAAAACAGCCTCAACATCCCCAAAACCGGGCGTTGTGGACACTCTCTTTAAATTATATCAACAATAATCGACATTTTCTTAGTTTATTACAAAGACACAATTTGCCAAAACGAAGTAACTTTACCTTGGAACAGGAATTCCGAATTTTGAGGTCCTTGACATGTCGAAGGTTGTGTATAAATTCTTTAAGCATTTCAGCTTCTTCACGGGTTGTCTCAAATTGCCCAAAAGGCTTCCAATAATCTAAGTGAGCTTCAACTAAAGAAGACACATTTAGCAACAAAATCTTCCACAACATCAGTTCACCTTGAAGTTTTAGCGACAAAATATTCGGAGCATTGATTTCGATGACATCTAAAGGATCATTTACAAGATCCGCAGCGAGGTATCCAGAGAACACCAAGTTCTTAACACTTTTTGAAGTGACATTTAACCGCCTGTAACCATAGCAACCGTTCAACACCAGAGTTTCCAACACAGGACTCCCAGATAATATGTTTTCAATCAAATCTTCATCTAAATTCCCATAAACAATACGTAAACTCCTAAGGTTTTTCCAACTAATCGCTCCAGTGGGATTAAACGCACAACCTGCCAATGTGAGATGTGTAAAACATGAACTGATGAAAACAAAATCGTCTAGCGGAAACTCAGTTCTAGGTTCCGGTTCCCATAACATTAAATGAAGATCTTCAACGTTACAATTTACAGCATAACGAATCCAATTGTGGACCCGAGATTCAAGCGAATTACCGAAGCGGCTAACAAGTGTAAGTTTGTTAAGCTTCGATTGGGGACGCTGAGTTAGGGTTTTGTCGACGAAAGAAAAGAAATCGGGGCGTGTGAATAATCCATCAGGGTGTCTAAAAATGAGATTAGTGACAGCAGTCCAAAGATGTTGCCATCGTTTGGAGAGTGTACTTGTTCTAATGGCGTCTTTTGTGGAGGGTAAACGAGAAAGGATTTCAGCAAGTAAGCTGTCTGGTAACTCACTCATTCGATCTTCGTCTTCTTCTTCAAATCGAATCCTTTTCAGAGCTTCATTTTGCCCATCTTCTTCCATCTCAACAGAGAGCCAAATTTTTGGGGTTTGAATGTTCGGGAGATGGCCTGTATCACCCTAAACTATGCAAAATTGGTCAATAGCACGCTCAACATTCAAGTTGGCTTCCACCACCCTCTACTCGACAACTTGGTGTCACTATCACCCCTTCGTTAAAAAATCACTAACTCAGTTAGGTTTTTAATCCTACGTGTCATGGGGATAATGAGGTGGACAGCCTACGTGGACTCACCATTTAAGGCCATGGGGTATGGTGGGGCTTGGGTTGGGGCATCGGTTGACACGTGTAATTTCAAAACTCAAGACTCAAACCCACTTTGAAGGGGGTGTGGTGGGGCTTGGGTTGGGGCTTGGGTTGGGACATCAGTTTTTTTTTAATATATATATATATATATAACCATTCACAGCCCGCCATGTCAGCTTGCTCCCCCGCCCCACGCCCGGCTTGAAACCCAAGCCCCAAGGGCCACACCCCAACCCAAGCCCACCCGGGGTGGTGACTTGGGCGTTTTCCCCCAACCCACGCCCCAACCCAAGCCCCATACCCCATAGCCTAACATCTCTGTAAACATAATATAAAAACCTAATTCAACACAAACACATATTTCTTCCCTTTGTCTTTATCAATTCACAACCTGCAAATTTACTTCTTTTTCAACTGAATTCAAAATGATGCTCGGTTCATGATGTTTCGAAAATGATTCAAAGTTTTGATTATGTTTAGTGCATCAAAACAATCTATGAACAAACTGATACACATATGGATGTTCTGTTTATGATAATCAACATTTCAAAATCTTTTCTTTTGATTTCTAAACCAAAACAGATTATCAAAACAAACGACACTCTATTTTCTACAACTCTAGTTCAGATCTGATTTTTTTCATCATCTGTTCTCTCAATCAAACAAGAATCAGTTCAGATCTGAACTCAAACATGATGCTCAAATAATTTGTAATTCAATTCAAATCGATAAGTGTGATGAGTTATGAACAAAATACTCAGATTTCAATCAATTAAAATCTCCGATTGATTTTGCTCTGCAACAACCTCCGGCGACCACTCCCACCTCGAGCCGCTGCAACAACCTCCAACCTTCACACCTGTAACCGTCACCATTGAAAATCCTCCATCCTTCACATCTAAATCCCAATTAAATGATTCTTGTCAACCCAAAAGAAGCCCCAAAAATTGAGTCAGATCTATATGATAAGACAGAAGATTAAAAAGCTCCATTCGACAGCAAAAATACCACGGCTGGGGAAGGAGGAGAGTTGTAGGCGGTGTGGCTCCTGTGGCAGCCGGAGTTGCAGGTGGGGGATGTTGCCTCCTTTCAATTCTGTTTCAGACTCTCCGTAGCCGGAACTCCATCTCTCTGTTTCAGATGATGATGGCAAAAAACAATTCAGTTTTGGAAGCGGATTTATTTGCAACTCTATCTTGAAATCTGGTCACAAATCACGAAGAAGGATGGAAATGGAGGGTTGTGCGTGGTGAAGAGACGACTGAGTGATGATGGTAGGTGGTGTTTTGTGGCGGTGGTGGCATGTGATAATGGTGGTGGTTGGTGGAGGTGATGGTGGTGGTAGCGTTAGAGAGAGAAAGGGAAAAGGGGTTTGGAACAGATGTGTGTATTGTGTGTGTAAGTAATATTGTTTTCTTGATTTTTAAAACTAATTTTTTACACATAGCCATGCCATGTCAGCAAAAATTGGCCAGCTTAGCAAAAATTGGCCAGCTCAGTAAAAAAACTAACCTCGTTAGTGTCTGGTTAACGACGGGGTGACACAGCAACCCAAGTGTCCAGTTGGGGGTGGTGGGAGCCAAAGTGAAAGTTGGGCGTGGCAACGGTCAATTTTGTTTAGTTGGGGGTGATACAGTCAATTTCCCCTTGAATGTCTGATAATGTTACAATTTTAAACCATCCTTCTATCCTTAGGGGAGTTAAATGCCCGGATAGTCCGTCCATGGTTTACCATTTTTCACCTTTATTCTCTAACTTTCTAAAATTATAGCTATAGTCCTCAACTTTTGCAATTTCGTTCCCGGATAGTCCCTAGGCCTAACATCAGTTAGTTTTCTCAGTTAAGAGGATGTGAAATGACAAAAATACCCTTACTATAAAACAAAATAATTTGTGTGACACCCACCCACTTCATCTTCCCCATTCTTCGTCACCACCACCATCTCCACCTTTCATCACCACCACCATCCATCTTTCACCACCGTACCCCACCCTTCACTCCAAACTACCGCCACCCCGTTATTCCGGCGACCACCCCACCTTTACAAAATTACTTAACAAATACCTAATTAAATTTGTGAAAAAAACTTGCAGGTATAAAAAAGAAAGTATAAGAAGAACAATAAAATTATGACAGAATATCACAAAGCACACACCGGTGATTAATTAATAGATACACAACATGAAAAATAACTTCTAGAATGTGATACTAACTTCAATTTATGCTAAAAGTTCGGTTCAGTACAATAAGAAATTAAGTACTATAGCTCAACCTAGAGTTCAACTGAGTGAAATTTTACCGTATTGACGCACTAATGAGACGCTAAACCCTAACGCCGTTGTTAAAAGAGTATCACCGGCGTCAAGTCGCAGCTTCCGGTGGCGGTTAACGGCGGTAGAACTGTCGTTAGCATCAACAAGATAACGCATACCTAAATTTGCAAAGGACCCGTAAAAATCTGAAACTATTTAACAACTTTGTGGCTGTTGTATCGGATCTAGTATGAAAATGTGAAATTATTCATCAAATGCCTCAACAAATTTGTGGAAAAAAAATGCAGGTGATGAAAGTTAACAGTAACCGTTGGAGGTGAATGAAAGGTGGGGTACGGTAGTGAAAGGTGAAGAATGGGGAAGATGAAGTGGTTGGTAGTGGTGGGTCTTACATAAATTATTTTGTTTTATAGTAAGGGTATTTTTGTCATTTCACATTCTCTTAACTGAGAAAACTAACTAATGTTAGGCTTAGGGACTATCCGGGAACGAAATTGCAAAAGTTAGGGACTATAGCTGTAATTTTAGAAAGTTAGAGACTAAAGATGAAAAAGGGCAAATCACAGGGACTATCCGGGCATTTAACTCTTCCATAGGGTATAGAATTTTGTACAAACATACTAAGAAAAGGAAAAATTACAAGTTTTGTCCTTTATCTTAATACCACTTACAAGTTTTGTCCTTTATCTTAATACCACTTATCAGGCGGTGTCCTTTTTAATGAATTTTGACAAGTTTTGCTCTTTACAAGGAATTTTGTTGCACGTTTTGTCCTTTAGACTTAACCCAGTTAGATTTTTTTGTTAAATCTTGTCACCCCGAGGTATTTAGTCTTTTTACCTATTTATTTCAAGAGTCAACTCTAAAATATTTTGTATTATTCTTTTAAATAATATTAAATAAATGGATAAAAAGACTAGCATACCCTTGGGTGACAAGATTTAACAAGAAAATCTAACTGGGTTAAGCCTAAAGGACAAAACGTGCAACAAAATTCTTTGTAAAGGGCAAAACTTTTCAAAATTCGTTAAAAATGACACCGTCTGATAAGTGGTATGAAGATAAAGGACAAAACTTGTAATTTTTCCTTAAAAAAAGAGTAAATTGTCATTTTAGTTCTTGAGTTTTGTTTCAAATTGTCATTTTACTTCAAATAGCTTTTTTTTTCTCCTCGGTCCCTGAGTTTTCTATTTTCATTTTGATCATATAGCCTAGCTCTGTTTAAAAACTTAGCTTTAACCAGGGGTATTTTTGTCATTTTCGTTATAAACTTTCAACTTGCCATTTTAGTCCATAACCTTTTCTTATTTTTATTTTAAAAAGATATGAAAAAGTCTTTTATTTTTATTTAAAAAAAATATGTAAAAGTCTTTTTTTATAAAAACCATCCAACCAATCCAAAATCAAATATATATGTTTTTAAATTGGTATGTTTGAGTCATACTCATTGGGAGGAGGGGACATTTTACGGATAAGTCACGGGGCTAGTAACTCAAGTCAGGTACACCGTCGTCATTCTCTTGGGTTAGCCACACGGGTATTGTTCACGGCTAGAGGAACCCGTGTGACACTTAATTTTTTGACCTTTGAACGGTGAAATGAGTGTTGGTTAGTTTTTTTTTTAAGAAAAACTTTTAATCATCCACTATAAATACAAACAATTTTCACATTTCACACTACAAACAATATTTACGACACTTACAAATAATTTTTACAAAGAAAATACAAACAATATTGTTTCTCTCAAATAGGGCTATCCAAAAAGCTCGCGGCTCGGAAAAAGCTCGCTCGATATGACTCGGTTTGAAAGTGAGCCGAGCCGGCTCGGCTCGGTTAGAAAGTGAGCTTAGCTCAGCTCGGCTCGTGACGAGCCAAATTGGCTCGCTTTGGCTCGCTTGGTAGCTCGGCTCGGCTTAGCTCGAATTATTTTACTTATAATATATTTTATTTTTATATACATATAATATATTACAAAAAAGTTATTATTATTTACATGTATTTAGGCTTGTAGTTCGATATCTAAGACATATTTAAATGTTGATTGTCGTGATAATGAATAAATATTGTATTTACTTGAAATATAAAACTTATTTTGCGTTGTTGAACGTGATTTTGTCTTGTAATGTATTAGGTTGAACTTATTTTGAATATGTTCTTTTGAAGTATTGAATAATATTTTAGAATATTGAATTTTGAGAGCTATTTATTAATTTTTATTTTTAAAATCGAGCCAAACCAAGCCGAGCCGAGCCAGCTCGGTTTAAAACAAAGCCGAGCCCGAGCTTAGATTTTCAGCTCGGTTTCAAATCCGAGCCGAGCCAGCTCGGTTTATAATTGAGCCGAGCCCGAGCTTACCCTAGCTCGGCTCGGCTCATGAACAGCCCTACTCTCAAATGGCAACAGCAGGATGGGCCAAAGAAGAGAAAATAACACTGGCTCGGTTTTGGCTGAGTCTCGCGGTCTCGCCAATAACAGGACTCGCAGATCATGTCAGTTTTGGATTGAAGTTCTTGAACGATTCCATCAAATCTGGGTGAAACAAACCGCAAGGTATACTAGATTCATTCCAAGTTTAGGATAATCCAAAGGCAGGGTATAAACCTTGACCCATTTTTCAACGACGCGATAAACAGAGAGGATGTGCTAACATAGGAGGAAGCGATTAAGGTGGTCCTTCGTGAGTACAAAGGAGCTACAAGTCCAACCATTTTGTCATGTTGAGACATGGAAAATTGTGAGACCTAATCCCCAATAGAAATATTTTGTTAAGTATGTTTTTTATTATTACTATATATTAATAAATGAATTGAAATAAATGGTAATTTTAATATTATAATAATATACAGTGAATTGAAATGAATAGTAATTTTAATATTATAATAATATATAGTTTTTTTTTAATACTTTTATTAACTTTAATCTTTTTTTTAATATCAGAGGTTGGGATAAGTTTGGTGACAACCGGTATCGAAGCAGTACTGGTAACGAAAATACCGGTACGGTCCTGTTCGGTATCAGTACATGAAGGTAAAAATTGGCACTAATACAGAAAACGCCAAAAGTTGGTGCCGAATTGATATTGGAAATCTTTTGGTTCGGGAAATTCAGTGCCGCTACCCGGTACCATTTGCTCATCCCTGATCATGGTTACCGTACGAACAACGGTATCGTACAATTTTTTTTGTTGATTTTCTTCAACTTTTAATTTTTTCTTTTTTTAGTTTCAGGGGTAGGGATGAGCTCGGTGCCAACCGATACAGAATCGGTACAGATACCGAAAATACCGGTTACGGTACCGGTATATGAAGGTAAAAAAACGGCAGTGAACCGGTACCAGGAACACCAAAAGTCGGTACCGAATTGGTACTTAAGATCTTTCGGTTCGGCAAATTTGGTATCGGTACCCAGAACAATTTGCTCATCTCTGACCACGGGTTTCATACAAACAACATCGTTACCATATAACTTTTTTTGTTGATTTTCTTTCGGTTACCTTTTAGTGTTTTTTCCACATTTTCTTTTTATTCTTATCAGCAGTTTCGTTCGCAACACGCTCGTAGTGATTTCAAAACACATGTAAACACAGACTAAATAACAAAAGAAATTCGCCGCAACGTGACGAACTTCATTAAACCTAGTTTTAATTATTATGTAAGTTTTTTTAATTTTAATTCAGGTGTTTTCTAAGTTATGTATTGTATTTAAGTGAAAGTTTTGTTATTTTTAATTATTAAATTTACGTTTACTTTTACTTTTAACTGAAACTTTGGTTATTTTTAATTGTTTAATTTACTTTTTTTTAACTGAAACTTTGGTTATTTTTAATTATTTAACTAGGTGGATTTGTCCGCGCGATGCGGCGGGAATTCCGTCAGTTTTGTTCAATTCGTTATGGTACCAACACTCTGTTTAAAGTCATGATATGTTCAAAATAATGTGTTTTACATGGAAAATCATAAAAAACGAATACAGGTGTCGGTTCCCATAATAACAATAGCAATACCGATGTCATTGTCGGTTTTAGTGGTGAGATTTTTTTATACACAATATTGTATTCTACTTTATAAAAAAAAAGATATTGGACGCGAGATATCGGATGGAAATCAAACTAAATAAAAACAGATGGGCTAAAAGCGTATATTTTTAAGTATATACCGATATTGGTTCCGATAATACTAATACTGGTATAGACGTGGTTCAGTCGGTGTTGGTTCCGTTCATCATGGAACCGTTGTGACACCGGCACTTGATGTAGCACATGATACCAAAAAAAACCTATATTTCAAACACAACCGCGTTTTTAATAAAATTTATATAAAAATGTCCAGAAAAAATCAAACACAACTTCGTATTTAGTTTTTCTTAAGCAATAGAACGCAAGTAATCAGACAAAAATCAAATTATTAAAAAGTTAAACGGGTTAGAACGGTATAATATATATAGAGTTAACTGCCATTTTCGTCCATGTGGTTTGGTCACTTTGGCCATTTCAGTCCATTTTTCAAAAATGCGCCATTTTCGTCCCCCACGTTCTGGAAATGTGTCATTTCAGTCCAAAAATCATAACCCAGTTAAGTCAGTTTGTAAATAAGGACTGATTGTGTAAATTTGTAACATAAAGGACTGATTGTGTAAATTTGAAAAATGGACTGAAATGGCAGTTAACACCACCACCACTAGCCCTGCCACCACCACCACTCCGCTGCCACCACCACCACCACCGCCACCACAGCCACCACAGCCCTGCCACCACCACCACTCCGCTGCCACCACCACCACTCCGCTGCCACCACCACCGCCACCACCTCTATCAAACAGCAAGAGTTTTCACTAAGAAATCATCATACGAACTCGAAGCGGATGGTAACAACACTTTTGTGATGGTAAACCTTCATTTTTCTCCCTTTGTTTGTAATGGAATTGATTTATCTACTTCCAAATTCGATGTTTTGGTTTCTGGGTACACTTTGTTATCTGATTTTAATGTTGGAAACTCGACTGTGATCAAAGAGTTCATAATCCCAATTGGATTAGAACGAAAGTTCAGAATTCAATTCACACCCTCCAGTGGTTCATCCCCTGCTTTTATTAACGCAATTGAAGCTTTCACAACACCATCTGAACTGTTCCAGCATGGTGTCCTTTCATCTCATATATCATCAGTAGGAAAGATTGGTGATATGGATATCATATCATCATCTTATGCTTTCAACCCGGTTTATAGAATTAACGTTGGTGGTGACAATATAGACGTAGATCGCGACATTTTAAGAAGAAACTGGACACCAGATGATCCGTTCATTGTCGAACCACACGAAGCGGAAAACAAAACATTCACAGGCACGCCTAACTATCAGGAGCCTTTTGCTGCCAGATATGATGCTCCTGATGATGTATACAAAACAGCCAAATAGTTGAACCCGAATTCGTCGGTGCATAATGTCACATGGAATTTTGGGGTTAAGAAGAATGCTATGTACTTTGTTAGAGCCCATTTCTGTGACATTGTAAGCCCATCCCTCTATAGTTCTGATGATGCATTCAATTTCTTCATTTACAACAATTATAAGGAGGTGATTAAACCAGGTGATAAGGTAAGCGCGCTGCAAGTTCCATTTTATTATGATTTTGTGGTGGATTCGGTTGAGTCAGGGTTTGTGAATGTCAGTATTGGAGCAATTCCTCGTACCAGCGGTGGTAGCGGTGGTGGCAGCGGAGTGGTGGTGGTGGCAGCGGAGTGGTGGTGGTGGCAGGGCTGTGGTGGCGGTGGTGGCGGTGGTGGTGGTGGTGGCAGCAGAGTGGTGGTGGTGGCAGGGCTAGTGGTGGTGGTGTTAACTGCCATTTCAGTCCATTTTTCAAATTTACACAATCAGTCCTTTATGTTACAAATTTACACAATCAGTCCTTAATTACAAACTGACTTAACTGGGTTATGATTTTTGGACTGAAATGGCACCTTTCCAGAACGTGGGGGACGAAAATGGCGCATTTTTGAAAAATGGACTGAAATGGCCAAAGTGACCAAACCACAGGGACGAAAATGGCAGTTAACTCATATATATATATAGTAAGAGGATAAAATAAATTAATTATTATAATAATTAGTTATAACAATATATTAATAATAAATATAATAAAAAAACTAATGTTAAATAATAATAAAATAGACTAAAGTGTTACTGTTCATGACAATTTCAAATTAATATAGATAATTTACTTATTTAAAGAAAAAAAAAACAGTTTTATATAGTTGAAAGGAGTGTTGCCAGTAATTTTGTGGTAATAGAGTAGGTAAGGGTAGAAATGAAATGACAGTGTATGATTAGTGGATTCTAAGATACACGAAAGGAGAGCTCCATCCACCCTTCGTCCAATTTTGTGCTCTTAAATACGAAATATTGGTTTTAGTGATAGCCGAGTTACGTTTGGGTAGTTAGTGGTTTTGTCCTTTTGAGTGTATTTATAAGTATACTTGATAATCAGAGTAGGTTGTCCTTCTATCATTGACAGGCCAAAAAATTTGCATGATCTGTCATTTACTCTTGTGTGTTTATTGAACTTTATCAGTTAATTACATGTGTGTAGGGGTGCAGGGGCGGACCTACCCTTTGGCCAGGGTGGGCGGCCGCACCCCTTGAAAAAAAAAATTAGTGTATATTTTAGGTAAAAAAACCCGATCGCACCCCTTGAAAATATGGTTGAACACCTCATCCGCACCCCCAGCAAATAATTTATGGGTCCGCCACTGTAGGGGTGTAAATGAGTCGGGCCGAGCCCGAGTCTTTCACTACTCAAGCTCGACCTGTTATGTTTTTATGAAGCTTTAGGATTGGTTCGAGTCGACTTATTTGAGCTCGAGCTCAGCTCATAAGTAAAACCCAAAGCTCGATTCGGCTCGAGCTATTTTGAGAAAAATCTCAAACGAGCTAAAAGCTCGGCTCGAGCTCGCTTCGATATCGTTTAAACGAGCCAAAGCTCGGCTCACCAATGTTATTAGCTTAAATCATATAGGCCTAAGTTGAAACCGACTTGGGCTTTTTAGGATTGAGTTATAATCATCATTATCATTATAGTATATATAGGTCGAGTATACCACGAAATCTCATGTGAGTTCAAAAAAACTCAAGAAACCCAATAAATAGACACATTTTGCCACGTGTTATAACTTTTTTTTTTCCGAAATCTGACATATAACAACTTTTGTCAGGAGAGAGAGAGAGAAAGTTAATGTGTTACACTTTTCACCCGTTTACATATATGTAACATCACATGTTACACTTTTTTTTTTGTTTTCAACAGTATATTTTGCAGGTTTTACGAAGTGTAACATTTCGAACTTAAATTTTACGAGTTTTCAATGTGTAGTGAGTGGGAAAGCCATGTTAATGTTTTTGAAGAAAAATTTAGTGTAACAGACAAACGTGTTACATAAGTGAAAAAACAAAAAGCTATTATAGTTACTTTTATCAGTTACTTTTTATAGCATGTTTCTAAAAAGTTATTTTTTATAACATCCAATCTCAACCACAGAATTTGTAGATGGATGGTGAAGATTGAGTTTCTTTAGTTTTTTGAACTCATAAGGGTTTTCTTATTATCATTTCCCTATATATTATACATATATATAGAAAAAAATGTAAAATACAAAAGTCCCTTAACGTACGCGAGTACATAATAACATGCGTGATATTCTCAAGTTTGTTCATGTATGATTAAACTTCCAATATAACTGATCAAGCAAGAAAAGAAAAGATTTACATGCATGGTCTAGCTACAAAACACGAGTATGTTAACCATATTTGTGTAGGTTCAAACATAGGATTCACCATAACATAATCACTCAAGGATATCAAGAGATTTGCCATCCTCTTCGCCACTGCTGGTAGCAGCATCAACCTGCTCTTGTAACTGGAAACAACACACAATTTAATGTTTCATGCATAATCATTAAATATATTGAAAATAGAATTTAACTATGTATATTGTACGAGAAGATGCCCCGCTATATAATGTATATATGTGTGGGCGCCCAAGGGGCAAAAGTGAAATGGTACTAACTTTAACGTTATTTTACTAATTTCGTGAAAATAACGTTAAAAGTGGCGGATAGTTAATCCTGCATCATGTGGTGACGTTGATAGCTGAAAGACACGGGGGTACATGCACTAATCAGTCTCTGTCCCGATTGTTTGAGTGTTATGTGTCTTAGGTCCAAGGCTTGTTACAAAGCTGAAAGACACGGGGGTACATGCACCAATCAGTCTCTGTCCCGATTGTTTGAGTGTTATGTGTCTTAGGTCCAAGGCTTGTTACAAAACCACAATCGAGCCCGGGGTCTCACTGGAATCAGCCTCTCTATTACTACGGGGTAGAGGTAAGGTTGTCCACATCTACCCTCCACAGACCTATGATGTACTGGGACGGGAAACGACAAAACTAAAAATCCAAGAAGCGGGGACGGGAATAAAAACATATAAAAAATAATTATATATTAAAGATAATGTAACACAAAACCCCAAAATAGTTATATATTGATGTAAAGTTCAAAAATCACATATCTTCCTAATCTAATCAAACATTAACAAGCAAATCGCTTTCAAGTTCCGGTTCATCTAATGAAAGATCAGCAAACTCCAAAAATCCTACATCTTCCATCGAGTCAAAAGCATCTCCACCCACATCCCAAATATTTACACCATCATCAGGGGCCCTAGACAAAAGCCGAAGATTGTTGTGGATGTAAACCAAGTCTTGAGCACGACTTGTAGTCAATCTGTTCCTCCTAAGCGAGTGGATAAATGCATAGGTGCTCCAATTTCGCTCAGCACATGAAGACGAACTAAGTTGTCCAAGTAATTTAAAAGCTAAAGTTTGGAGAAAAGGGGTTTGAGCACCAAAGTTAGCCCACCATGACTTGGGTTCCATAGCATCCATCTTTGTAATACATGTTAAATCTTCAAAAGGACCAGCCTTCATTGAAAACAAAGCATACTCCACCAATACTCTATCATGCTCATCATCATTAGGAAACAATCTCCTAAAACAAGTCCTCCTCTCTTGTGAAATTTCTCCATCCCTATGAGGAGGGAGTCTTTTACTATCCTCAAGTAATCATGCGTCACTATTATATCTACAACATTTAAAAGTAAAAATATAAATACATAATAGAAACCAAGCATGTAATTTTAAATCATATACCTTGGATTTAAAAAGTGTGCTAAACAATGTAGAGGAGTGTTATTCTTCGTCCATCGAGCCACTAAAACTTGTTGCACAACATCATAAAAGATACTACGAGCAGATAAGGTAAGTTTTTCTTTCTTGTAGATCTCGGCCTTCACCTTATCAATCATTGAATCCCACATCTCATACACCAAATGTAGACATGGTTTGTCGGTGTCACAAACTCTAATCATATCATATATCGGTTCAATAAAACTAAGAATGTATGATACTTTATCCCACCAATCGTCATCCAAAATCTTCTCTTAAATAGAGTTAGCTTTCACCGTGTCATCCTCTCTATAAGAAGCCCATTCATTACTTATGACCATAGCTTGTAGACCCCGTTTGACAAGTTTGAATCTCTTAAGCATCACAACAATTGAAGCAAAACGAGTATCAGCAACCGAAAGCAATCTAAGAGGAGTAAACTTGCTTAAAATGGAGAGTCTCATGTTATGGTTCATGATAAAGTTTTTTATTGCAACCGCATCCATGTGAACTTCTGTTATCCATTTGCATTCATCATATGTTGTTTGATTGGTTCCCACATTCCTTGGTGAACATATATTCTTCAATGCAAGATTAAGCGTATGTACCACGCATGGTGTCCAGTAGATGTGAGTAAACTCACCCGTGACAATCTCTCTAGCCGCCTTACAAGTTGATCCTTGTGTTTCTTCATTAGAAGCCATAATTTTGGAGTTTGAATAGGAAAAGAGAAGAAGAACTGAAGAAGAAGAAGAGGATCGGTAGAAGGAGTGTAGGGTTTTAAACTTGATTGTCGCTTGGTATAACAGAATAGGAGGGGGCGCTATTTTAGAATAGGATTAAAAAATCTTTTTTTTAAACCAAAAAAAAAAATATACACGGAAACATGCCGGAAACGTTTCCTGCACCCCCAAACCCCGTCCCCTTCTGCATCACGTTTCCACGTCGTACCCAACATGCCGGGGACGTTTCCCGGCCGTCCCCGTGCCGTTTCTGTCCCCTAGCAGTCCCCGGGACGGGAGACGGCACCTCATAGGCGTTTCCGTGCTTCCGAGCCTCAGACCATACCTTAGGCCTTAGCTTTGCTATTGTACGAGAAGAAAAACAAGTCTTATATCAGAGAGCAAGCAACTTCAAAGAGTTCAAGGCACACATGTTTTAATTTTATTGTTACATGTTCAAATTTCAAATTTTGTCCGACTATAAGTGTAGCTTTTCAACCAATAATGACAAGAGTTATCAATATAAAATATAACCCGAATTGGCTCATTTGTTAGTACATTGGTAAGATTATCATATCTCATGTTCTCTAATTTGTTCTTTGCATACAAAGACGCATCTTCTTTTATAACGTTTACAATCCATCGGGCCCCTTAATTAGAAGAAACCCTAAACAGGTCAAACTTTTGTCATCGGATGAAAAATGTGAGTGAGATTTGAACCAGCATTAGTGGCCGATTTAGAAAATAATTATAGGGGCAACATTTCAAAAAAAAATCTATAGGGGTAGAAAAATCGAAAAAAAAAGTCAGATTTTATCTTTTTTTACACTACCGCCGGAGCGTCAAGGGGTAGCGGGGCTACCCCTTGATATAAGGTAGCTCGGCGGCTCCGCCCTAGATTCACACGTAGTCCTGTCTCGATATACTCCTTAAAAATGATTTGGAATGTAAACTTCTATAACTTTTTAACAATAATCCAAAGGCAATTAGATGAATCTATGGTGCTTAAGAAATAAGAACTAAAACCTTGGAAGCACGGAAACGCCATTGAGGTGCCGTCTCCCGTCCCGGGGACGGAAACGGAAACGGCACGGGGACGGCCGGGAAACGACCCCGGCAAGTTGGGTACGGCCTGGAAACGTGCTGCAGAAGGGGACGGGGTTTGGGGACGTGCAGGAAACGTTTCCGTCAAGTTTCCGTTTATTTTTTTTGTTTAAAAAAAAAAGATTTTTTAATCCTATTCTAAAATAGCGCCCCCTCCTATTCAGTTATACCAAGCGACGATCACGTTTAAAACCCTACACTCCCTCTGCGAATTGCCAATCCTCTTCTTCTTTTTCTCTTTTCCTATTCAAACTCCAAAATTATGGTATCTAATGAAGAAACACAAGAATCATCATCATCTATAGATGAACCTCCATTGTGGGATTATGTGGAAAAACTAGAAAAGCAAGGTTCGGGAGGAACTTGGAAATTCAAGTGCAAAGTTTGTGGTGAAAATCGACAAGGATCGTATTCAAGAGTTAGAGCACACTTGCTCGGTATAAAAGGTATGATTTTGGTTGTTGTTTACTAGTTTATTGTTGATTACTGTTGATTTGTATAAAAGGTAGTGGGATTGCTATCTGCAAGAAAGTAACACAGAGTGATAAAGTTGCAATGAAAAAGTTAGAAGATGCATATGAAGAGAAAAAAAAACAATTCAAAAGCGAAAGAAGTCGGGTTGCCATGTGAAGCTGGCAATCCCTTAAAGAGGAGAAAACCCGCTTCAAATCCTAATCAAAAAGCTTTTGGTGTGGAAATAAGGGACCAACTTGATGAGGAGATAGCAAGGATGTTCTACACTGGAGGTTTACCTTTCAATCTTGCAAGAAACCAACACTACCATAGGGCTTTTCAGTTTGTTGCAGAGAACAAAATTGAAGGGTATGTACCTCCTAACTATAATAGGCTTAGAACAACCATGCTACAAAAGGAAAATGAGAATGTGCACAATTTATTGGAACCGATTAGGTTATCATGAAAAGAGAAAGGAGTGTCTATTGTCAGTGATGGTTGGACAGATCCTACAAGAAAGCCTTTAATCAACTTCATGGCTACCTCAAGTAATGGTCCTTTATTTCTAAAGGCGGTTAATTGTTTTGGAGAATTCATAGATAAGTTTTTTTATTGCTAATCTGATGAAAGAAGTTATCAACGAGATTGGTCATGAAAATGTTGTGCAAATCATCACCGACAATACATCAACTTGTAAGGCGGCTGGAGAGATTGTCACGAGTGAGTTTACTCACATCTACTGGACACCATGCGTGGTACATACGCTTAATCTTGCATTGAAGAATATATGTTCACCAAGGAATGTGGGAACCAATCAAACAACATATGATGAATGCAAATGGATAACAGAAGTTCACATGGATGCGGTTGCAATAAAAAAACTTTATCATGAACCATAACATGAGACTCTCCATTTTAAGCAAGTTTACTCCTCTTAGATTGCTTTCGGTTGCTGATACTCGTTTTGCTTCAATTGTTGTGATGCTTAAGAGATTCAAACTTGTCAAACGGGGTCTACAAGCTATGGTCATAAGTGATGAATGGGCTTCTTATAGAGAGGATGACACGGTGAAAGCTAACTCTGTTAAAGAGAAGATTTTGGATGACGATTGGTGGGATAAAGTATCATACATTCTTAGTTTTACTGAACCGATATATGATATGATTAGAGTTTGTGACACCGACAAACCATGTCTACATTTGGTGTATGAGATGTGGGATTCAATGATTGAGAAGGTGAAGGCCGAGATCTACAAGAAAGAAAAACTTCCCTTACCTGCTTGTAGTATCTTTTATGATGTTGTGCTCAAGTTTTAGTGGCTCGGTGAACGAAGAATAACACTCCTCTATATTGTTTAGCACACTCTTTAAATCCAAGGTATATGATTTAAAATTACATGCTTGGTTTCAATTATGTATTTATATTTTTACTTTTAAACGTTGTAGATATTATAGTGACGCATGGTTACTTGAGGATAGTAAAAGACTCCCTCCTCATAGGGATGGGGAAATTTTACAAGAGAGGCAGACTTGTTTTAGGAGATTGTTTCCTAATGATGATGAGCATGATAGAGTCTTGGAGGAGTATGTTTTGTTTTCAATGAAGGTTGGTCCTTTTGAAGATTTAACATGTATTACAAAGATGGATACTATGGAACCCAAGTCATGGTGGGCTAACTTTGGTGCTCAAACCCCTCTTCTCCAAACTTTAGCTTTTAAATTACTTGGACAACCTAGTTCGTCTTCATGTGTTGAGCGAAATTGGAGCATCTATGCATTTATCCACTCGCTTAGGAGGAACAGATTGACTACAAGTCGTGCTCAAGACTTGGTTTACATCCACAACAATCTTCGGCTTTTTTCTAGGGCCCCTAATCATGGTGTAAATATGTGGGATGTGGGTGGAGATGCTTTTGATTCGATGGAAGATGTAGGATTTTTGGAGTTTGCTGATCTTTCATTAGATGAACCGGAACTTGAAAGCGATTTGCTTGTTAACGTTTGATTAGATTAGGAAGATATGGGATTTTTGAACTTTACATCAATATATAACTATTTTGGGGTTTTGTGTTACATTATCTTTAATATATATTTATTTTTTTATATGTTTTTATTCCCGTACCCGTCCCCGCTTCTTAAATTTTTTAGTTTTGTCGTTTCCCATTCGCGTACCCGTCCCCGTACCCCGTTACCGTACCCGTCCCAGTGCATCATAGACTAAAACAAGTATATTATGGAAGAATAGTTAAAATGAGATGAAGAAGAGAACAAAAAAAAGGTCAAACATAATTCAACTTTATCATTAAGATATTGAAAACGAGAATCAATATCTAATAAACTTATGAGCCAAAAAAATTTATTTTACAATTTGTCAATAATTATCCTTTTTGTGTGGTTAACCCAAGCATTATTCAGATCACTTTGGGTAACATCGTTATATGAATTTGGAAGACACCAACAAAGTGTAATTAAACATGAATCTAAAGTACGATTAATCAACTAACCTCATTGCCTGCAGGACCATTATCAAGGACCTTCAAGTTTGATGGAGAAATGAAACCTTTAGCTTTTAAACGATCAAGGACCTACAAACAAAAAAAATGAGAACAAATTTCAACATCCAATTCATCATCCAACCTTCTTTTGCTGGATTTGGTACAAACGGAGCTATATTAATATTTAATACTAGGGTCGCTTATAAATTAGTTTATACAGTTGGCCAGCCTCATCGTAAGTAGATGCATAGTTGGGTGGTATCCACAACCATAAGCTCCAAAACAGCCTCAACAATAATCGACATTTTCTTAGTTTATTACAAAGACACAATTTCCCAAAACAGAAGTAACTTTACCTTCGAACAGGAATCCCGAATTTTGAGGTCCTTGACATGTCGAAGGTTGAGTATAAATTCTTTAAGCATCTCCTCTTCAGCTTCTTCACGGGTTGTCTCAAAATACCCAAAAGGCTTCCTATAATCTAAGTCAGCTTCAACTAAAGAAGACACATTTAGCAACAAAATCTTCCACAACATCAGTTCACCTTGAATTTTTAGCGACAAAATATTCGGAGCATTGATTTCGATGACATCTAAAGGATCACTTATAAGATCCGCAGCCAGGTATCCAGAGAACACCAAGTTCTTAACACTTTTTGAAGTGATATTTAACCGCCTGTGACCATAGCAACCGTTCAACACCAGAGTTTCCAACACAGGACTCCCAGATAATATGTTTTCAATCAAATCTTCATCTAAATTCCCATAAACGAAACGTAAATTCCTAAGGTTTTTCCAACTAATCGCTCCAGTGGGATTAAACGCACAGCCTGCCAATGTGAGATGTGTAAAACATGAACCGATGAAAACAAAATCGTCTAGCGGAAACCCAATTCAAGGTTCCGGTTCCCACGGTTCCCATAACATTAAACGAAGATCTTCAACGTTACAATTTACAGCATAACGAATCCAATTGTGGACCCGAGATTTACGCCAATTACCGTAGCGGGTAACAAGTGTAAGTTTGTTAAGCTTCGATTGGGGACGCTGAGTTAGGGTTTTGTCGACGAAAGAAAAGAAATCGGGGCTTGCGAATAATCCATCAGGGTGTCTAAAAACGAGATTAGTGACAGCAGTCCAAAGATGTTGCCAGCGTTTGGAGAGTGTACTTGTTCTAATGGCGTCTTTTGTGGAGGGTAAACGAGAAAGGATTTCAGCAAGTAAGCTGTCCGGTAACTCACTCATTCGATCTTCGTCTTCTTCTTCGAACCGAATCCGTTTCAGAGCTTCTTCCATTTCAACAGTGAGCCAAGTTTCATAGAATACGATTTTAGGGTTTGGGGTTAGTGTTTGATAATGTTTGAGCCAAATTTCATTGATACGATTTCTTGACCTTTGAACGGTGAAACGACTGTTGGTGAGTTTTTTTTTTTTTTAAGAAAAACTTTTAATCATCCACTATAAATACAAACAATTTCCACTCTTTACACTAGAAACAATATTTACCACGCTTCCAAATAATTTTTACAAAGAAAATACAAACAATATCGTTTCTTTCAAATGGCAACAGCAGGTTGGACCAAAGAAGAGAAAATAACACTGGCTCGGGCTTGGTTGAGTCTCGCGGTCTCACCAATAACAGGACTCGCGGATCATGTCAGTTTTGGATTGAAGTTCTTGAACGATTCCATCAAAATCTGGGTGAAACAAACCGCAAGGTATACTAGATTCATTCCAAGTTTAGGATAGTCCAAAGGCAGGGTATAAACCTTGATCCATTTTTCAACGAGGCGATAAACAGAGAGGAGGTGCTAACATAGGAGGAAGCGATTAAGGTGGCCCTTCGTGAGTACAAAAGAGCTACAAGTCCAACCATTTTGTCATGTTGAGGCATGGAAAATTTTGAGACCTAATCCCCAATGGAAATATTTTGTTAAGTATTTTTTTATTTAAATTATTATGTAAGTTTTTTTAATTTAGGTGTTTTCTAAGTTATGTATTGTATTTAACTGAAAGTTTTGTTATTTTTAATTATTTAGTTTACTTTTATTTTTAACTAAAACTTTGGTTATTTTTAATTATTTAATTTACTTTTATTTACAACAACAACAACCATACCCAGTGAATCCCACAAATAGCAAAGTTACTCATAGGGTCTGGGGAGGGTGGGATGTAGACAGACCTTGCCTCTATCCCTAGGGATAGAGAGGCTGCTTCCAGAAGAGACCCTCGGCTCCAAAACAAACAGTAAACCAACACATCAAGTCCAAGAATATATAAAAATAGAAAAATAGACTATAGAAAAAAAGAAGTCACCTATACGAAGCAAGTGATCAGAGTGGCACAGTATAATGTAAATCATGTATAATAGCATACAACATCATTTGGGCATATACACAAGAAGTCAATCGTCAGTAAAGTCACTTAAAAGAATAAGAAAACCTACTTTCCTAAAATACACCTAAGACCTTACTGAAGTATCCTCTAGAAGTCCTTAACCCTAATCCTACGCCTCCACGAAGTCCTATCTTGGACCATGTCCTCAGAAAGATGCAACTCTAGTAAATCATGCCTAATCTGCTCTTCCCAAGTCAGTTTGGGTCTGCCTCTTCCTCTCTTCCCCTCCACAGTAAGAGTTTCCACTACTCTAACTGGTGATGTCGTTTGTCTGCGCTTCACATGCCCAAACCATCTCAATCTCCCCTCCTTAATCTTATCTGATATACTAGCCACTCCTAATCTCTCCCTAAAAACATCATTTCTTATCCGATCCAACCTCGTGTGTCCACACATCCACCTCAGCATCCTCATCTCTGCTACCTCCATCTTGCGCGCTTGTGTCTTCTTGATAGCCCAACAATCTGTTCCATACAGCATAGCTGGTCTAACTGCTACCCTGTAAAATTTTCCCTTTAGTTTAGTAGGGAACCTCCTATCGCACAATACTCCACTGGCTGCCCTCCATCTACACCAGCCAGCCTGTATGCGATGGGTTACATCACTATCTATGTCACCATCCCTTTGTACAAAAGACCCCAAATATTTAAATTTAGTAACTTGCGGGACCAATTGATCCTCAATGGTGATTTGGGTGTCATCGTCATCGGCTACACCACTGAAATCACAGTGTAGATACTCAGTCTTAGATCGACTAATCCTTAGGCCCTTGCCCTCTAGAGCTAATCGCCACTCCTCTACCCTCGCGTTCAGGCACTGTTTAGTTTCTGCAATCAACACAATATCGTCTGCAAAAAGCATGCACCACGGAACTGTCTCCTGGATCAACTTGGACAACTCATCCAAGACCACCGCAAAAAGGAAAGGGCTCAACGCAGACCCTTGGTGGAGTCCTACCTCCACAGGAAAGAAGTTTGTATCCCCTACGGGCGCGCAGACACTAGTTTCCGTTCTATCGTATGTATCCTTAATTATGTCTATATACTTCCCAGGTAGCCCTCGACCCTCCAAACTATCCCAAATCAGTTGTCGTGGGACACTGTCATATGCCTTTTCAAGGTCGATGAACACCATATGTAAATCTTGTTTCTTCGCTCTATATTTTTCCATCAGTCTCCTTATGTATCGCTTCTGTAGTTGACCTCCCTTTCATGAATCCAAATTGGTTTACTGAAACCTGCGTTTCCCTTCTAATTCAAGTTTCAATTACCCTCTCCCAGAGCTTCATAGTGTGGCTTAGCAGTTTGATTCCTCTGTAGTTCCCACAACATTGAGCGTCTCCTTTATTCTTGTATATAGGCACCACGACACTTCTCCTCCACTGATCTGGCATTTTTCCAGTCTTGAAAATACTATTGAACAAAGGTGTTAACCATCAGACTCCTTCTTCCCCCAAACACTTCCACACCTCAATCGGTATGTTCTCCAAACCTACTGCCTTGCATCTTCCCATCTTCCTAAGTGCCATCCTCACCTCTTCATGTGTGATCCTCCTGCAGTAGCAATTATTCTGTTGTCGCCTTTGGGTCCTGGGATTGCTGCTATCTTGTTGGTATGCCCTACCGTCGTTGAAAAGATTATGGAAGTAGGTTTGCCATCTCAACTTAATGTCATGTGCCTTGACTAAAACACTTCCATCCTCTCCTTTGATAAACTTTACTACTCCTAGGTCTTGTGTCACACCCCGAATTCCACGTGTCACCGGTGGGCCCGGTGGGGGAGTATCGTGACGTGGTTGGCAACATAATAGTCAAACAACACAATATATAAATATGCACAGCGGAAGCAAATGAAAAATATAATTCACCTTTAATAATATTGTAATATCGTGTATCACAACAGTTGAAGGTTTGTCCACAGAAGGATCAAAAATAAATAGTAGTTCAACAGACTGTAGGCATCTTAAGCTTGCGAGACTTCTATTGATGCTAAGGAGAAATCCAGCCTATTACGCTTAGTACCTGCATTTAATCTTTTTGGGAAAATACGTCAGTTTACACTGGTAAATACAATCAACTGACTCATTTTAAAAATGATTTGAAAATTGATTTGGATGCACGTGGCATAAACATTTTATAACTTGGGATAATTATTTAAATATATAATCTTGTAAAAGAATTACATGTTCCTTATGCGTTCAGTAGCCCGGAGCGTGCCGGGTTAAAGATCAATAGATACACCACATCAACTATTTGTGCACTGACGGGTGTACGCCTACACCCCGCGCTTAGGTCGTGGCCATTTCGTAAAATGATGCCAGGGATATCCGGGACATGGTCATTAACCCCCCAAAGGCTTTAAGCAAACATAACATATTTAAACGGGCTGATTAAATTATTCAATTAACCACCATACGATGGAAGATTTAATGCCCGACCAAGCGGTATTTTATATACCGTAACCCAAGCCCGTATAGGGAAAATAAGTTAAAAGTATTTACCTGAGCAAAGTAATAATCACAATAAGCAAATGCAAGTAGCTTTTACTGGTACTCCTAATCTGGAACGAAGGTTTATAATAACCTATTAGAATCCTAACGGGTCTTTAATTAAGCTTAAGCTTAGACCGGTTAGTTTCAAATATACGGTTCGTACGCACGATTAAGCGAAGACCGGAATAGAATGTGATTTAGACCCGACAAGTTTGAAGACTTGCTTAATATGGGTATGTTATTCACATTCTGGATTTTGAGATAAAACCGATAAGGTTTGACCCGTTTCGGCTAATTTATGCAAACTAGTTACATAAACCGAACCGAACGCGTAATAAGCGTAACGGGTGAACGTAAGAGCCATATACAGGTTTCCTAAGTTAATATGCCTCAAATATGTTGTGACATCAGTAAGATATCATTTATTATGCCCGAAATGAATTTAAACACAAACTATGCCCCGTAGGGGTAGTTTGGTCATTTATATGGTTATAAAAGAGTTTAAGTATTAACCTAAATTACAGGTCTGATATAATCAGCAAAAATACTTAATTTACTAAGTTATAACAGTAGGGTAAAGTATATATGTGAAATTTATCAATTTTAACCAAACTATGCACCGTATGGGCATTTTGGTAATTTCACATAAGCCGAAAAGCTCAAAACTGAAGTCTGAGTTAAACAGCTTTTTCTTACTGTTAAAATATCATAATTTACCTCAAATATCAGTAGGTATCAACCCTTGTATGTTTAAAATAGTTCTAGTACATACTATGCGTTAAAACGCTTAAAAAGGCGATTAGAAGCCGTTTCCGGGTTCTATATAGAAAGCTGATATTTTTATTATTCCAGAAGGCTTAAAATAATTTATTTATCATTTAAAATCAGTAGCAAAAGGTTTGGAGTCAATCAGATATGTAAAACTCATTTTATAGCCCGTAAGGGCAAAACCGACAATTACCGGATTAAGCCTATGACTATAAGTTATGCTCAGCCTAAAATTAATTAAAAATCTTCAAAAATCCCAAAATAATATATTACATCAGTGGGTAATAAGTTTGATATCAAAAAGTAGGTTTAAATAGGCTATACGCTAATTATGTCGTTTAATCGCTAAAGAAGCTTCTAATTACGCTAATGAGCATAACTCTCAATCTACACCTCAAACTGATGTCAAATTTTGGGTGCAAGTTTATATATTAGTAACTAAGGTTTCTACTCTTTTACATTTCCAAAAATCACGTTTTATGGTGAAAAGGGCATAATGGTCAACATATGAGCAATTAACGGAATCATGCGTATTAATCGGATAACTAATGATCCGAGGTGTATAATCACAGAGGGTTATACTAGCATGTAACCTGGTCCTATTAGAGCTCTAAGGCATTTCTAAAACATGCTTAAATGGGTCAGAACTGAAAGTCAAAGCAAAAGTCAAACTATGCAACTTTCGGTTCCGAACCGGGTCTCTACTGAAAATTGTCGGGTTGAACATGTTTAGACATGTTCTTACATTCATTACCAAGTTATATTAATGATCAACCAGGTTGTATGGGTTCTACATTGCTAATTATGCATAAATTGTAAATTAAGCATTCTGTTGACTTTTTAATAACAAGTTTGACCCGACATTTGACCTAGTTAGAGTGGGAATCAGAGGGTGCCCTTTTAAGGGTTTATTGCCCACATAATTACCAAATTATAACTACTTTCAATTCGACTAATCACTGGACCATTAGTTATTAATAGTTAAGTCAATCGTTAATTACGACGGTTTGACTTTTAAGTTAAACTAAGCAAAAACTTAACTAAGTAAGGTTAAGCAAACTTACTGAGGTCCTATGCACGAAATGTGATCACTTGAGCCTGCTTTGGAGCTCCAGAAATGATCAGGAATGCAAGAGAAAGGTGTGAAGAAATGGTTGCAACCTTGGTCCTTTATATAGTGCTCAAATCTTCATGGATTGTTGACACACAACTCTATCAATGGCCTTGGATCACTTCCAGATGTCCCTAAGTGTCTAGGGGTCACCTAGGGGTCGTGCAAGATGTGAAAAATCGATTATAAGTCGGTTACCAAGCAAATGGAAGACAAGAACCCAAAGTTTTCGGAACAGACAGGCCTTCGCGGCATGCGTACCCCCCCCCCCCAGGGCCTTCGCGTGGCGCGAAGCCTCATCTGATCAAATCTTAAACTTTTGATTTTTATGCTTTGGTCCTTGGCTCTTGGAAACTTTGCTACGACTTTATTTATTGCACTTTGAACCCTCCAAATTGACTTATAAGGGCTTTAAGACATATACCCATTTTGTTTAGTCCTCGGTTAACTTTATTGTTACCCGAAAAGTCATAAACTTCAACGTTGACGTTTTAACCCCTCGCATACGAATTTGATCATAACTTTCTCATACGATAACAAAACTTTATGAAATTTATACCGCGCATTCTAGTGAGCATAATTAATCGTTACAAAGCTTCGGGTTTGTCAAAAGGTCACTCAGAGGTATAACTTAAACATGTTGACACATTTAACCCCTGTAGTTTGTAATCTCTCACTTTCTTTCATATTTAGCTTCGTATGATCCATGATTTTTTCGTTTGAAGGTAAGAGCATCATGTAGGGTAAATTTTCAATATATTTATTCACTGTTGACGTTTAGAACCCGTATATTAACATACTTTCCATGATTGCCAACTTTAATCCTTCTATAACATTCTTTCACACGTTCAAACTTATAACACGTGTTAACACATTATAGGACGTGAATTTTCGAGGTGTTACATCCTCACCCCCTTAAAAGAAATCTCGACCTCGAGATTTATTGAAACAAATGAGGGTATTTTTCTTTCATCGTGGATTCAACCTCCCACGTGTACTCGGGACCTCTACGGGCATCCCATTTTACCTTTACAATAGGCACATGCTTCCTTCGAAGCTTCTTAACCTGTCGATCTTCAATCGACAATGGTTTTTCCACAAATTTCAAGCTCTCGTCTATATGCACATCTGTGTGTGGTATGAGTAGCGATTCGTCAGCTAGGCATTTCTTCATATTGCAGACGTGGAATACGTTATGAATACCACTGAGCTCTTCAGGTAAATTTAACTTGTAAGCCACTGATCCAACACATTCGATGATCTCGAATGGTCCTATATACCTCAGGCTTAACTTACCTTTCTTACCAAATCGCATCACCGCTTTCCAGGGTGATACTTTAAGCAACACTTTGTCGCCTACTTCAAATTTCATAGGTCTACGCTTTGGATCTGCGTAACTCTTCTGCCTATCTCGGGCAGCTTTGAGACGGTCACGAATCTGGACAATCTTGTCTGTCGTTTCAAAGACTATCTCTAGTCCTGATAATTGGACATCTCCAACTTCTGCCCAACAAACAGGCGTTCTACACTTTCTACCGTATAAGGCCTCGAAAGGCGCAGCCTTGATGCTGGTATGGTAGCTATTGTTGTAGGAGAATTCGATTAACGGTAGGTGCTTATCCCAACTACCACCCAGGTCAATCACACATGCACGAAGCATGTCTTCCAACGTTTGAATAGTACGCTCACTCTGGCCGTCCGTCTGAGGATGGTAAGCCGTACTAAAATTCAAACGCGTGCCCAAAGATTGTTGGAAACTTTTCCAAAAATGTGACGTGTATCTAGTATCCCTGTCGGAGATAATAGACACAGGTATGCCATGTAAAGCTACAATCTTATCAACGTACAACTGGGCTAACATGTCGGAGCTGTAAGTCTCCTTAATGGGCAGGAAATGTGCTGACTTAGTCAGTCTGTCTACGATTACCCATATGGTATCATTTCCTTTCCTCGTCTTAGGTAACTTGGTGATAAAATCCATAGTTACCATTTCCCACTTCCAAGTGGGAAGTTCAGGCTGTTGTAGCAAACCTGACGGTTTCTGATGCTCGGCTTTGACTTGCGCACATGTCAAGCATTTAGCTACATAGGCAGCTACAGACTTCTTCAAGCCTATCCACCAATAATTTGCCCTTAGATCCTGGTACATTTTATCAGCTCCAGGATGAACGAAATATTTAGAACTATGGGCTTCCTGGAGGATAACATCCCGAAGTCCTCCATAAATTGGAACCCATATTCATCCATTTAATCTTAGGATTCCGTCCTTGCTAAGAGATAACTGCTCCTCAGTTACTCCTAGCTTTTCGTTAGGATAGTTAGCTTCCAACACAGCTTCCTTCTGTGTAGCTAACAACCTTTCATTTAAACTGTTCTTTATCTCAATGCTCTTGGCATTGATTCGGATAGGTTTCACCCTTTCCTTTCGACTCAAGGCATCGGCGACTACATTCGCCTTGCCGGGATGGTATCTGATTTCACAATCATAATCATTCAACGTCTCCATCCATCGGCGCTGCCTCATGTTTAAATCCTTCTGATTAAACAGGTGTTGGAGGCTCTTGTGATCAGAATAGATCACACACTTGATTCCATATAAATAGTGCCTCCATAGCTTCAGTGCAAATACAATGGCACCCAACTCCAAGTCATGGGTGGTGTAATTCTTTTCGTGCACCTTTAATTGTCTCGAAGCATAGGCAATAACCTTGCCTTTTTGCATAAGCACACACCCCATGCCGGTGTGCGATGCATCGTAGTAAACTATGAATTCTTCGGTACCTTCAGGCAATGTCAGTACAGGAGCGTTGCTCAACTTCTGCTTCAGGATATCAAAAGATTCTTGCTGCTTAGGGCCCCAATCAAACTTAATCTTCTTCCTAGTCAAGGAAGTTAGGGGTGCAGCAATCCTTGAAAATTTTTCGATAAAACGCCTGTAATATCCTGCTAAGCCTAGGAAGCTATGAATCTCCGTAGGCGTCTTCGGCTCTTTCCAGTTCATAACAGCTTCAACCTTAGCGGGATCCACTTGGATACCACGCTCACTAACCACATGTCCAAGGAATTGGACCTCTCGAAGCCAAAATTCACACTTGGAAAATTTAGCGTAGAGTTTCTCATGATGTAGAAGCTTAAGAATACAGCGAAGGTGTTTCTCGTGGTCAGCTTGGTTCTTCGAGTAAATGAGAATGTCGTCAATGAAGACGATGATGAATTTATCTAAGTAAGGCTTGCAAACGCGGTTCATGAGATCCATGAACGCGGCCGGTGCATTAGTGAGCCCAAAAGGCATCACTAGGAACTCGTAATGACCATAACGAGTCCTAAATGCAGTTTTATGCACGTCTTCATCTCTAACCTTCAGTTGGTGGTAGCCTGACCTCAAGTCAATCTTTGAGAAGTAACTTGCCCCTTGCAATTGATCGAACAAATCGTCGATCCTGGGCAAAGGATACCTATTCTTTATTGTGACTTTATTAAGCTCACGGTAATCGATGCACAGACGCATCGATCCGTCCTTCTTCTTGACAAACAAGACGGGTGCTCCCCATGGAGACGAACTAGGTTTAATGAAACCTTTAGCTAGCAATTCATCTAATTGCGCTCTCAATTCCTTCATCTATGTTGGTGCTAACCTGTAAGGCGCCCTAGCAACAGGTGCTGCTCCAGGGATGATGTCAATTCTGAATTCGACTTGTCTATCTGGTGCTAAACCAAGTAGTTCTTCAGGAAACACTTCAGGGTATTCAGAAATGACAGGGATGTCTTCCATCTTGGGTTTCGGCTCATCAATAGTAACCTGTGCCATGTAGATGACACAACCCTTCTTCAAACATCTCGAGGCCTTGAGCATAGTCACTTGCTCAGGCAGTCCATACCGGGTATCTCCCTGAATGGTAAGTGATTCACCAGACGGAATCTTGATCATCACTTGCTTCTTATTGCAGACAATTTGGGCCTGGTTATGAGATAACCAGTCCATGCCTAACACGATGTCGAAACCAGCTAACTTCAAAGGAAGTAAGGACAAAGGAAACGAGTGGTTCTTAATGGATATGAAACATCCATCTAATATGGTTGAGGCGGTTTCTATGGTGCCATCGGCTAACTCAACCTCATACTTTACGCTTAAGGTTTTAACAGGCAATTTCAACAATTCACAAAACTTGTTATCTACGAAAGACTTATCAGCGCCTGAATCAAAAAGTACTCTTGCATAGACGTCATTTATAAGAAAGGTACCTGTGATCACGTTATCGTCTAGCACAACTTCTTTCGCATCCATCCTAAAGACCCTAGCATTGGTCTTCTTGGCCTCTTCAGGCTTCTTGGCGTATTTAAGGTAGTTGGTTTTAATGTGCCCTTTCTCATTGCAACTGTAGCACGTTGCATCCTTCAGCTTTTTGCAATCCAAGGTCTTATGGTCCTTGGACTTGCATATCCCACAAGCAAAAGTTCTTGACTGAGTCTGCGAGTTCGACTCTAACCTGCACTTCCCAAAGTGTTGTTTCTTGCAAATCTTGCACTTGGGCTTCTCACCAGACTGATGCCCATCTTTCTTTGCTTCAGACCCTTTCCTGTAGTCATTGCTTCCTCGCTGCTTCTTGTTTAACCTACGTGAATTATCATCTTCACGTTTTCTTTTCTCAGCATCCTTGTTCCTCAGCGATCTTTGTCTGACCGCATCAAGAGTGAGTGACAAGGATATATCTGCTACTGATCTGAAAGTAGCTGGCCGAGAGGCCTTAACGCTTGCCTTTATTTCCGGGGCTAAACCCCCGATGAAACGAGCTATTCGTTTTGGTTCCGGGGTCACCAGATACGGGACCAATCGGGACATTGTGTTGAAGCTCGTGAGGTAAGCTTGGCAGTCAAGGTTCTGCATAACCAACGATAGGAAGTCAGATTCAATCTTCTCAACTTCGTATTGAGGGCAGTAATTTTCCCTGATAAGGGCAACAAATTGTTCCCATGACATGTTGTACAATGGGATCTTCCCAGTGGCTTGAATCAGTGATCTCCACCAGGCTAAGGCTTCTCCTTTAAACGATTGTGACACAAACTTGACTATATCCTTCTCAGCGCACCCGCTGATATCCACTACCGTGTCCATCTCATCTAACCGCGTCATGCAGTCAATGGCTCCTTTTTCCCCAATGAAATCCCTGGGTTTACACGAAACAAAGTATTTATAGGAGCAACCCTTGTTACGGGGTTCTTGATTTAGTACAATCTGCTGAGATGGAGCACTGTGGTGGTTTGAGGAGAGTCTATCATCATCTTTCTTGGGTTCTTCCTTCTTGGAAGGTGGCTTCGAATGCGGTGTAGATAGGGTCCTACTTCGAGTCCCACTATACTCTTCATACTGCCGCTCTAAGGCCTTTGTAACTGCGTCGTCTACTAACGCCTTCAGTTCAGCACCCGTTAAAGTAACTCGGGCGTTATCATTATTCTCCACTGGGTGACTATTAATTTCATCCGAGTCAGCCATTTTAAAGTTGAACTGTTGCATAAGACAATGACAATAGTTTATTGGAGAGTTTATTATGGAATTGCCCCTTAGGGTAATTCATTAACCATGGTAAACAGAGACCATATTTGGTTAATTTATAAATCATATTTATGTAGGACTTTATAATCTATCCTAATCATAAGAACAATAACAGTTTTATTAGTGGCACAAAAAGGCCTAGTCACAAGGACACTTTAAATTATAAGCCATAATTTCAGAGAATCAAGGCATGAAGGTTTGAACATAGTTCATTACCTTTTTCTGACAGGGAGTCATCGCTACCACTGTCTTTTGGCTCATGTGGAAATGAGCAGGGCCCGTAGGTACCATATTACCACGTATGGTCAAAATATGATCATCTTAATTGATGATTTAACCCATGATTCAGAGATCATTAAGTTGGGTTAGGAATCTTTTGAAGAATCCTCATACAAGAATGACGTGTGTGATTTTAACGAATCACATCTGCCAGGAGCGTTAACATGTTTTCAGATGTTAACTGGGATTTGAATCTTTTAACAGGTTTCACCATCTTGGCCAGGTCTTAAAATGACATGCCGGCTAGGTTATACCTCTAAGATCCTTTGTTAATATTTAAAGTAGGTAGATTATTTTTAAAAGGAATGATTTTAATTTATTTATTTCATATATAATTTATTTATGCACATAATGGCAAAAATGAAATTTATAAACTTACATTCCATTAATTCATTAAAAGATTACATATCGTCCTAAACGGGACTTTTAAATAAACAAACTTACCCACGCAGGGGTTTAAACAAGGACTTACCCACGCAGGGGCTTAACAACAAACATACCCACGCAGGGGTCAAAACAAACAACATAATAGTCCACGCAGGGACTTACACTAACAACATACCCTCGTAGGGGTTAACAGAAAGATAGACCCACGCAGGGGTCAAAACAAACAAGCATACCCACGCAGGGGTTTATACAGCAAGACTGGCCCACGCAGGGGCTCAACAACAAATGGAAGGATTTAGTGGTCCTTCTTGCTCTTCCCCTTTATTAGGCTTGTCAATCCTTGGAAGAAAGTTTGTCGCTCTCTTCGGTCCCTGTGAAAGTCTCGCTCCACTTGATCCAACCTTTGAAGGATTTCTTCCCTTTCAGGTGGGGAAAACCGTGGCGGTTGCGATTGTTGCCGGATGATAGGTCTTGCAGGTATTTGGTACCCATGAGTTGGGTACCCTACTCCCCATGGGTCTCCATACGGTCCTTCCGGATGATGGGTGTTATAGTTAGCCGCTACCAAGTATGGGTCGGCTTCGGCGTAGTTGTAGTTGGTGTGCACCGGCTGCTCAAACGGGTTATACGCCATGGAACCCGTGTATGCCAGAATCGGGTTATCAAAACCCATCGGTGGTGGTTGCGGTGCAACTGGGTGCGAAGGCCCACCCATCTGTGGGTCTTCCTGAAGTGGCGGGTAATGATTGCCACTTGATTGGCGTGGGGAGCTAAAATGGAAATCCCCCGCTCGCGCAGACATACGTGCGCCTGTCCTCCTACGCCTCGGCGGTTGTGGAGGTGCCTGATTAACTGGTGGTGGTGGAGACGGTGGCGTGACTGCCACAAATCGTGAATCCACAGAGGGATCCTGCTGCTGCTGCTGATGAGGCGACGAATTATGCGAGGGTGTAAAATACCACTCGCACTGGTTAAATCGTGCCTGAAAACTGTCTGGACCACCGTAGGGTGATCCATGGAAAGAAGATCCATCCGAGATCTCGATGGGGTGGTTTGGTGTACCGCTGGCAGGTTCGACGGGATCCGTGTCCTCGTCCATATCCTCCGCGTGATCTCCCGAGAAATGATCCTCTGGCCCCAATGGGTTAAAACCCACTGGTTCTTGTATGTAATTGGCCGGGTTAAACCGGCCCCTGAAGACAGGTGTGGGGTCTCCAAAGGAGTTGTGCGATAAGGATCGCTGTAGTGGTATGTAGGAAGGTTGAGGGTTGTTGGGCTCATTTTCCGAATGAGGCCCATAAGAGTTATGAATGGGAGGCGTCGAACTGTGAGATACAGATCGCCTAGCTGGTTCAAAAAGGTTCCTCCGGTTTTCTCCAGGGTCAGCACTCGCAGTGGCAGAAGGAGCTCGCATATGCGAAGGCCCGGCCTCGTCGTCATTAGGGGCGGTGATTGGCCCCTTGCCTCTTCCTCTTCGTCGAAAGAATCTTGGCGGCATTTTTAGTCCTGTCAATATAACATGAGATAACAACAAAAATATATATAAAATAAAGGACAACACAAAACAAAATAGAATTTGTCCTATGTTATATGTCTAGACTCGAAAGTTTAGAAATGTGCAATTGTGTCATTGAGATTAAACACAAAAGGCTAGTGTTTAATTCACTCAATGTTGGCTCTGATACCAACCTGTCACACCCCGAATTCCACGTGTCACCGGTGGGCCCGGTGGGGGACTATCGTGACGTGGTTGGCAACATAATACTCAAACAACACAATATATAAATATGCACAGCGGAAGCAAATGAAAAATATAATTTAACTTTAATAATATTGTAATATCGTGTATCACAACAGTTGAAGGTTTGTCCACAGAAGGATCAAAAATAAATAGTAGTTCAACAGACTGTAGGCATCTTAAGCTTGCGAGACTTCTATTGATGCTAAGGAGAAATCCAGCCTATTACGCTTAGTACCTGCATTTAATCTTTTTGGGAAAATACGTCAGTTTACACTGGTAAATACAATCAACTGACTCATTTTAAAAATGATTTGAAAATTGATTTGGATGCACGTGGCATAAACATTTTATAACTTGGGATAATTATTTAAATATATAATCTTGTAAAAGAATTACATGTTCCTTATGCGTTCAGTAGCCCGGAGCGTGCCGGGTTAAAGATCAATAGACACACCACATCAACTATTTGTGCACTGACGGGTGTACGCCTACACCCCGCGCTTAGGTCGTGGCCATTTCGTAAAATGATGCCAGGGATATCCGGGACATGGTCATTAACCCCCCAAAGGCTTTAAGCAAACATAACATATTTAAACGGGCCGATTAAATTATTCAATTAACCACCATACGATGGAAGATTTAATGCCCGACCAAGCGGTATTTTATATACCGTAACCCAAGCCCGTATAGGGAAAATAAGTTAAAAGTATTTACCTGAGCAAAGTAATAATCACAATAAGCAAATGCAAGTAGCTTTTACTGGTACTCCTAATCTGGAACGAAGGTTTATAATAACCTATTAGAATCCTAACGGGTCTTTAATTAAGCTTAAGCTTAGACCGGTTAGTTTCAAAGATACGGTTCGTACGCACGATTAAGCGAAGACCGGAATAGAATGTGATTTAGACCCGACAAGTTTGAAGACTTGCTTAATATGGGTATGTTATTCACATTCTGGATTTTGAGATAAAACCGATAAGGTTTGACCCGTTTCGGCTAATTTATGCAAACTAGTTACATAAACCGAACCGAATGCGTAATAAGCGTAACGGGTGAACGTGTAACACCCCGAAAATTTACGTCCTAAAATGTCTTGACACGTGTCATAACCTTTGAACGTGTGAAAGAATGTTCTTGAAGGACTAAAGTTGACAAACAATGAAACTATGTAAATACAAGGGTTCAAAGTGTCAACAATGAATAAATATACTTTACAATAACCCTACATAATGTTTATAATCTTAAACGAATGGATCATGGATCATACAAAGAGATTTGTGAAAGAAAGTGAGAGATTACAAACTACAGGGGTTAAATGTGTCAACATGTTAAGTTATACCTCTGAGTGACCTTTTAGCAAACCCAAAGCCTTGTAACGATTAAATATGCTCACTAGAATGTACCATAAAAATTTCACCAAGTTTCGTTACTGTATGAGAAAGTTGTGATAAAATTCGTATGCGAGGGTTAGAATCGTTAACATTGAAATTTAGGGCTTTTCGGGTGATCACAAAGTTACCCGGGGACTTGACAAAGTGGGTATAAGTATTAAAGCCCCTATATGTTAATATCAAAGCCTTAAAATGTAAGAAATACTATGAAAGCGATGTTTCGGGGGACCAGGGATCAAATTGCAAATAAAAGAAGCCTGATGGTAGGCTTGCGCATCGTAGGCCAGATATGGCTGCGCACCGTATGATGTTATGCGCATCGCAGGGCTTAAACCCCTACGATGCGTATGGAATGCCCAGATGCGAAAAATGAACAGACAGCTGCCTGTTGTGCTTTTAACCGACTTAAATGGCAAGTTTCGATTCTATGGGCTTGTCTAAGGTGGTTTATAGCTTGTAGGACACATGTTGGTCATTTGGTAACACTCCTAGACTTAGGTGTTGATGATCTAAGATGTTTGAATTCTTATAAAAGACCACATTCTTTGCATTCCTCTTGCATTCACTTCCTGATCATCTCTAGAGCATACAAGCTGATTCCAAGCATTCTAAATCATCCATTAGACAAGTGTAAGTACCCTTGATCTTCTCTAATTCAGTTATGCTTAGTTTATAGCCTAGAAATCAAACCGTCGTAACTACGGTTTGACTTCACGATAAAACACAAATGGTCCAGAGTTTTGTCGAATCGAAAGTTGTTATAAGTTGGTAATCATGTGGGCTTTAAACCCTTAAAAGGGCACCCACTGATTCCAATCCGAACTAGGTCGTTTGTCGAGTCAAATGTTGTCCGAAAAAGTCAACAGAAATGGTATGTTTGATTTAATGCATGATTAACGATGTAAATGGCGTATAACCTATTTTATCATTCTTATAAACTGATAATAAGTATAAAAACTTGTCTACGCTTGTTTGATTCGACAACTTTCTGTTTTGAACCGATTCGGAGCCGAAAGACGCAAAAGTTTGACTTTTGCTTTGACCTCAGTTCTGACCCGGTTTAGATAGTTTTAGGCATGCCTTAAAGTTCCATTAGGACCTAGTTACATGTTGGTATAACCCTCTGCGTTTATACCACATGAATCCTTAATCGTCCGATGTTTCCGTTAATCGCCTAAATATTGACCGTAATGCCCTTATGATCATAAAACGATATTTTTGGATATATGAAAGTAAAATAATCTTAGTTACTGATTATTAGACATGTCTGTAAATTTTCACATCAAGCGGAGGTCCAGATTAGGAGTTATGCTTAAATGACGTAATTATAGCGATTCTTAGTAATTAAATGACGTCATTAGCGTAACGCCTATCTAAAATCCATTTTTGACACCAAACCTTTTACCCACTGATGTAATATAATATTTTGAGATTTTTGAAGATTTTTAATTATTTTTAAACTGATCATAAGCTAGGATTATCGCCTTCATTCGGTTAATACCGAATATACCCTTTTCGACCATAAAATGAGTTTTACAAATTCTTTTGATACCAATCCAATTGCTACTGATTTTAAATAATAAATGTAGTGTTTTGAACCTGTTTAAATGATCAGAAAACTCAGAATACTATTTTAAACCGCACGTCGCTTAAAACGGCTTTATATGCGTATTATACGCATAGTTTGGATTTAAAACTATTTTGACATATAAGACTTATAACCAAATGTTATAACCTGTTAAAATAAACTATTTTACTGATGTATTCAGACCCGGTTCACAGAAACTTAATTAACTCCTTTTATAATCTTTAAAATGACCAAAATACCCTACGGGGCTTTTTATGAGATTAAACTCGTTTTGGGCATAACGGAAGGTATCCCACTGATATCACAACATATTTAAGGCATGTTAACTTAGGAAACCTGTTTAGGACTCTTATGGTTACCCGTTACGCTTCATACGCGTTCGGTTCGGTTTATGTAACTAGTTTACATAAATTAGCCGAAACGGGTCAAACCTTATCGTTATTATCTCCAAATCCAGAATGTGTATAATATACCCATATTATACAAGTCTCCGAACTTGTCGGGTCTAAAACACATTCTATTCCGGTCTTCGCTTAATCATGTGTTTGAACCGTATATTTCCTTAAGACTAACCGGTCTAAGCTTAGGCTTAATTAAAGACACGTTAGTATTCTAATTGGTTGTTTATACCATCATTCCAGACTAGAGCCTTCCGGTAAATTGTACCTACACTTACTTAAGTGAATACGGCTGAGTTATTAAAATTCTTGCTATTTAAGACAGGAGCTAGCTCAGGTAAATACTCTTAACTTATTTTCCCTATTATGGGCTTGGGATACGGTAATATAAATACCGCATGGTCAGGTATGGGATTCGAAGACCAATGAGTCGGGAAATCCAAATAACCTGTTTTTAATTCGTATTGCTTGACTGAAACATTGGGGATTAATGCGACCGTGTCCTGGATATCCTTGACTCATTAAATTGCAATGGCCACGACTTAAGCACGGGGTGTAGGCATACACCTGACAGATGCTATATGCTAATTAATTAATTATACCCAATAAGGGATTCCCAATAGGGGAATAGTGGTGTGTCGGTTAATCTTGAACCGGCATAGAACCGGGCCCCGTATGTAGAGCAAGTTATGTAAAACTGATAACATGAGATATAGTTTGTCCCAAGTATAAAAGATTAATATTGACTTGAACATTTAAATCAAAGTGTCAATATATTTTCGTGCCTTGTGCACCTAAACCAATTTTCTTAAACCCTTTTCAAATGAGTCAGTTGAGTGTATTTACCAGTGAAAACTGACGTATTTTCCAAAGTCTAAGTGACAGGTACAAGTACATAATAGGCTGGAAGCTGCTCAGGACTTGTTAGATGAGGAATTTGCAACTCCTCCACATAAACCATTAGTCTGATATTTTCTTTTGTTGTTTTAAGATCCGCCTGTGGATCCTTACTTCCGTTGTAATACTTTGATGTTACACTATTTCGGATTGTAATAATTATCTTTTGCTTCCGCTGTGCATTTATATATTGTGTTGTTTGACTATGATGTTGCCAACCACGTCACGTTACTCCCCCACCGGGCCCACCGGTGACACGTGGAAATTCGGGGTGTGACAAAACGTAAGAGCCATATACAGGTTTCCTAAGTTAATATACCTCAAATATGTTGTGACATCAATATGATATCATTTATTAAGCCCGAAATGAATTTAAACACAAACTATGCCCCGTAGGGGTAGTTTGGTCATTTATAAGGTTATAAAAGAGTTTAAGTATTAACCTGAATTACAGGTCTGATATAATCAGCAAAAATACTTAATTTACTAAGTTATAACAGTAGGGTAAAGTATATATGTGAAATTTATCAATTTTAACCAAACTATGCACCGTAGGGGCATTTTGGTAATTTCACATAAGCCGAAAAGCTCAAAACTGAAGTCTGAGTTAAACAAATTTTGCTTACTATTAAAATATCATAATTTACCTCAAATATCAGTAGGTATCAACCCTTGTATGTTTAAAATAGTTCTAGTACATACTATGCGTTAAAACGCTTAAAAAGGCGATTAGAAGCCGTTTCCGGGTTCTATATAGAAAGCTGATATTTTTATTATTCCAGAAGGCTTAAAATAATTTATTTATCATTTAAAATCAGTGGCAAAAGGTTTGGAGTCAATCAGATATGTAAAACTCATTTTATAGCCCGTAAGGGCAAAACCGACAATTACCGGATTAAGCCTATGACTATAAGTTATGCTCAGCCTAAAATTAATTAAAAATCTTCAAAAATCCCAAAATAATATATTACATCAGTGGGTAATAAGTTTGATATCAAAAAGTAGGTTTAAATAGGCTATACGCTAATTATGTCGTTTAATCGCTAAAGAAGCTTCTAATTACGCTAATGAGCATAACTCTCAATCTACATCTCAAACTGATGTCAAATTTTGGGTGCACGTTTATATGTTAGTAACTAAGTTTTCTACTCTTTTACATTTCCAAAAATCACGTTTTATGGTGAAAAGGGCATAATGGTCAACATATGAGCAATTAACGGAATCATGCGTATTAATCGGATAACTAATGATCCGAGGTGTATAATCACAGAGGGTTATACTAGCATGTAACCTGGTCCTATTAGAGCTCTAAGGCATTTCTAAAACATGCTTAAAAGGGTCAGAACTGAAAATCAAAGCAAAAGTCAAACTATGCGACTTTCGGTTCCGAACCGGGTCTCTACTGAAAATTGTCGGGTTGAACATGTTTAGACATGTTCTTTCATTCATTACCAAGTTATATTAATGGTCAACCAGGTTGTATGGGTTCTACATTGCTAATTATGCATAAATTGAAAATTAAGCATTATGTTGACTTTTTAATAACAAGTTTGACCCGACATTTGACCTAGTTAGAGTGGGAATCAGAGGGTGCCCTTTTAAGGGTTTATTGCCCACATGATTACCAACTTATAACTACTTTCAATTCGACTAATCACTGGACCATTAGTGATTAATCGTTAAGTCAACCGTTAATTACGACGGTTTGACTTTTAAACTAAAACTAAGCAAAAACTTAACTAAGGAAGGTTAAGCAAACTTACTGAGGTCCTATGCACGAAATGTGATCACTTGAGCCTGCTTTGGAGCTCCAGAAATGATCAGGAATGCAAGAGAAAGGTGTGAAGAAATGGTTGCAATCTTGGTCCTTTATATAGTGCTCAAATCTTCATGGATTGTTGACACACAACTCTATCAATGGCCTTGGATCACTTCCAGATGTCCCTAAGTGTCTAGGGGTCACCTAGGGTCGTGCAAGATGTGAAAAATCGATTATAAGTCGGTTACCAAGCAAATGGAAGACAAGAACCCAAAGTTTTCGGAACAGACAGGCCTTCGCGGCACGCGTTGCCCCCCCCCCCCCCAGGGCCTTCGCGTGGCGCGAAGCCTCATCTGATCAAATGTTAAACTTTTGATTTTTATGCTTTGGTCCTTGGCTCTTGGAAACTTTGCTACAACTTTATTTATTGCACTTTGAACCCTCCAAATTGACTTATAAGGGCTTTAAGACATATACCCATTTTGTTTAGTCCTCGGTTAACTTTATTGTTACCCGAAAAGTCATAAACTTCAACGTTGACGTTTTAACCCCTCGCATACGAATTTGATCATAACTTTCTCATACGATAACGAAACTTTATGAAATTTATATCGTGCATTCTAGTGAGCATAATTAATCGTTACAAAGCTTCGGGTTTGTCAAAAGGTCACTCAGAGGTATAACTTAAACATGTTGACACATTTAACCCCTGCAGTTTGTAATCTCTCACTTTCTTTCATATTTAGCTTCGTATGATCCATGATTTATTCGTTTGAAGGTAAGAGCATCATGTAGGGTAAATGTTCAATATATTTATTCACTGTTGACGTTTAGAACCCGTATATTCACATACTTTCCATGATTGTCAACTTTAATCCTTCTATAACATTCTTTCACACGTTCAAACTTATGCCTTTTTCGCTTCCCTTTTTGCCTTCTTGTATATCTCCCTCTCCCTCAGCCGCTCTTCCTCAACTGTGCACCTCAAAAGATCTCTAAAACTCTGTTGCTTAGCCTTTATTTTGGCATGCACGTCTTCATTCCACCACCACGACTCCTTATGCCCACTAGTCTTTCCTGTTGTTACCCCTAACGTCTTATTTGCCACCGTAGTGATCGTAGTCGCCATATCCTCCCACATCCGGTTTGCGTCGTCACCTAGTTGCATCGATGCCATCGAGTTAACTTTATCTCTAAACATAGTATTTTTTTCTCTCTTCAGGTCTCCCCAACGGATCCTAGGTCGGGTTTTCCTCTCCCCCTCAGTTAGCCTTACTTTTATGGCTATATCTGCTACCAGCAAATGGTGTTGAGCCGCAATAGTCTCCCTTGGTATAACCTTGCAGTCCATCCACATTCGTCGATCTTCCTGTCTCATCAGAAGATAGTCGATTTGCGTGTTACGTCCTACGCTACTAAAAGTGATCAAATGAGATTCCATCTTCCTAAAGAACGAGTTTATAATACCTAGGTTGTGAGCTGCCGCGAAGTCTAGTAGGTCTCTACCAGGGTTATTCCTATCGCCAAAACCAAAACCCCCAAGTACCAACTCAAAGCCATCACTGTCCTTACCAATGTGCCCGTTAAAGTCTCCTCCTATAAAAGTTTTCTCCTCCCTAGGTATGGCCCTTACTACTACATCTAGACAATCCCAGAACTCTCTTTTCTCTTGTTCTCCTAGTCCCACTTGCGGTGCATAGGCGCATACCACTGTCACTACTTGCTCACCTAATACTAACCTTAACACCATAATTCCATCGTTGTGTCGTATCACCTCAATTACATTCTTATGCATTTCTATAGACACCAAAAATCCTACCCCATTCTTGGCCCCATCCGACCCGGAATACAACAACTTATACCCATTCCGCTCTTTTGCTCTGTGTCCTTTCCACCTAGTCTCCTGAAGGCACGCTATCTGTACCCTACGTCTTTTAAGTGCGTCTATCACTTCCAACAATTTATTACTAAGAGTTCCTACGTTCCAAGATGCCACCCGTAAACTACACCCTCTAACTTTACCATTCCCTGCACCTCTCGTCCTTGGACATGATCTCAAGTAAAAGTCATGGTTTCTATTGTTAATGTTTACAACTAACAACTAACCACAAGGTAACAAACAACAGGCAACACAAAGTACACAAAGGGCAAAACTATGCAATCCGCAACAACAAGCACACAATGACAATAAATAGCATAGATGACTATGACCAAGTAATATACTTAGTATGCGACAGAGTTAACACGAAAACACAATAAGCCACACAAGAGGCACACAAAATGTCTGCTATTATATTCAAATTTTTTTTGAAACAAAAGCACCTGGCCCGAGAGAGATTTCTGAGACGTAAACCGCTAGAAGTACTGAAGTTCCGCTGGTGGGTTTGGTCTCCCTTATAATTTAGTCTACTGCAATGTTGCTACTTGCCGGAGAAAGGTTCTTGGTCCTGCTTCTTCAGCTGCAGATTGGTCGGAGATTGACCTTTGCTTGTTGTCGGTCAATGGCCAGAAATTGGTCGGAGATTGACACCCCAATAATAAACACCAAAATAGTAAAATCGCACAACTATTTGAACGAAATCTTGAGTAAAAAACAAAAACCCAGATGATGAAACGATCAAATAACGTACTTAAAAGAAAACAAGAAGCAATTCAAGTGCAGAAAATATCAACTTTAAGAGACCTAATAAGTGCCTGACCGGTAGTTGATGAAATGTCTGAAAGAACTTCAAGACATTAAATTTATAGAACAGGTAATATCTTATACCAAACACTAAAATCCCACAACAATTTGATCCAAAATCACAAGTCTCAAGTAAAGTACAAAACCCAAATAATAAGATAACCCAGAAGACTAATCATAAGAAAATGAACCAGAAAAAAGTGCACACCAAATGTTTGTTGGATTGACTGGAAGAAAAAAGAAAAGCAGCAAGGTTGGTCTGAGCTTCACCGGTACTTGTTGCCGGCCACTGGCCGGAGATTGGTCGGTGAAATGTCTGACCGGTGCTTGACAGGTATTTGATGAAATGTCTGGCCGAAGATTGGTCACTGGCCGGAGATTGGTCGGAGGTTGACCGGTGGCAGGTTAACGTTAAAAGCAAAAGTGTATGGAGAGAAAAAGCCAAGTGTATAACAAATGTGGTTGAAAGGAGTGTTGCCAGCATTTTTATGATAACAGGGTAGCTAAGGATAGAAATGAGATGACATTGTATGATTAGTGGATTCTAAGGTACACGAAAGGAGAGCTCCATCCACGCTTCATCCAATTTTGTGCTCTTAAATACGAAATATTGGTTTTAGTGATAGCCGAGTTATGTTTGTGTAGTTGGTGGTTTTGTCCTTGAGTATATTTATAAGTATACCTGATAATCAGAGTAGGTTGTCCTTCTATCATTGATAGGCCAAAAAATTTGCATGATCTGTCATTTACTCCTGTGTGTTTATTGGACTTTATCAGTTAATTACATGTGTGTAGGGGTGTAAATAAGTTGGGTCGAGCCAGAGTCTTTCACTACTCAAGCTCGACTTGTTATGTTCTTATGAAGCTTTAGGCTCGGTTCGAGTCGACTTATTTCAGCTCGAGCTCGGCTCACAAGTACAACACAAAGCTCGATTCGGCTCGAGCTATTTTGAGAAAAATCTCAAACGAGCTAATAGCTTGGCTCGAGCTCGCTTCGATATCGTTTAAACGAGCCATAGCTCGGCTCACCAATGTTATTAGCTTAAATCATATAGGCCTAAGTTGAAACCGACTTGGGCTTTTTAGGATTGAGTTATAATCATCGTTATCATTATAGTATATATAGGTCAAGTATACCACGAAATCTCATATGAGTTCAAAAAACTCAAGAAACATAATAAATAGACACATTTTCCCACATGTTATAATTTTTTTCCGAAATTTGACATGTAACAACTTTTGTCAGGAGAGAGAGATAGAGAAAGTTAATATGTTACATTTTTTCACCCGTTTACATATATGTAACATCACATGTTACACTTTTTTTTTATTTTCAACATTAGATTTTGCAGGTTTTACGAAGTGTAACATTTCGAACTTAAATTTTACGAGTTTTCAATGTGTAGTGAATGTAAAAGCCATGTTAGAAAAAAATGGAAAACACAAAAGTTCGTTAACGTACGCGAGTACATAATAACATGTGTGATATTCTGAAGTTTGTTCATGCATGATTAGAATAACATGCGTGATTAGGTTTCCTCGTGCATGAATATGTGATGTTTGTTTATGCGTGATATGATTATGTGATGTTTGTTTATGCGTGATTAGGGTTTGAGTTTATAACATGCGTAATAATGCCAAGTTGTTCAGATGTGCGGTTGAGATGCTCGCGTACGCTTCGCACGATAACCACTCTTGTAAGTTAACTGTAACACCTCGGAAAATTGTGTCGAATTGAATAATGACGCATGTCCACTCTCAAATATGCCTAATAATTTGGACGAGAGGGACTAATATTGTCAAAATTTGAAACTATGAATCTGGAGGGACTAAAAGTGTCAACATGCCAATTAATGGTGTAAGACCCTAATACGTACTAGACAAAAGTCGCAGCGGAAATTCGTGTCATAAAATTTCTTTTCATTATAAGTACCTTGACTTACTTAAAACTTCATTTTAACACAACTTTTTCACATTAAGTCATAAATCGACTCATTTACAATTAAAAACATAACATGGGTTTTCTATATTACATACACCAACTTTCCCGTACAATCTGTCTTGTGACTCGGTCCTCGATCTCTATTCCTTGATGATCCTTGTGACTCGTACTACCTGCGCTCACCACATAAAATTCATAACATTAGTACGCATTATAAACATACAAGATTTATTCACGTTTACTTTTCGTTCCGTTAACTCTTTACATCCCAGCTTTCCATCTGATCATACAATCCGCGGTGAGACTTCTTTGCTATTCCTGCGTTACACTTCATTTACTAGGCACACTATTAATATCGTTAATCCTCAATTTCATTGGATACATGCGTACCTACTTTCATACATACTTATACATATTCATACGTTCACACATAACCAATTACATGCATACGTACATACATACATACATGCATGCATATGTGCCTACATACGTACATACCTATTATATGCCTTCATACAAACCTACATACGTGCATACATTCATACATACTCACTTGTGTACATATACATACTACCTACATACACACCTACACACATACATTCATACATACATTCATATCTTCACGTATGCCTACATACGTGCATACACTCATATATATACCTACTTGCATACATCCAAACATACTTTCATTCATACATACAACTTATATTCATACATGCATACATACATACCTTCATACGTATCTACACTTCCTAAAACAAGGAATAAATTAGTCGTTCTTAGTTTATACGCGTTTAAAAACGGTCCAGACGGGTTCGCATTGCATATATTAATAAAATATAATTTTTTCTAAAATATCGAGTCCGTGGCGTAGCGCCACGGCCTGGGGCCTTCCCCGTCGCGCTATGATGTCTGTCGTTAGTGACATGCAAAAACCTAATTAACCTAGGTAGCTAGGGTAAGCAGGGTATCGAATCCAGAGGAGTCTGTGGTTAATGCTAATTATTATTTGTTTGTAAATTTTACTAAACTAACCGATGATTATAAAATTAATATGGAATTAAAAACATATGAAACAAGTTGCAATTAAGAAAAAGATTTAGTTGTAATAAACAATGATGAGAAAAGGTGATCACTCCGGGATTCAGATTCTGTAATTACTAATAACCTAGCTCTGATTTTATTGGATGCTATTGATTGAATAGTAAATCTGTCACATCTACCAATTACCTATGCAGTTCAAAATCTTAATATTAATTGATCAGATAAATATTAAAACAAGCATACACAGGAATCATTCAATCAACAAAAGCATAATTGGATTCAAAACATAATTATAACTCTGACTGTCACTCAGGATTTGTCTGTCACACAAATTATATAATCACGTAAATAGTCGGCTATCACCCGACTACAAATCCAAATCTCAATATAAAACAGAAACTAGAATTAAAAGTATCTCACAAGAATCATTCACCCGAAGTGTCCACGAGAGATTTAGCCGCTCATGTCGGTTAGTTGATGAAGAGATTGAACGCCTCTCCTCTTTTGCCTTCTGCCTACTGCCGTCGAAGATGATAATAGATGATGTGTTGTTTACTTGTGAATTGTGTGGATGAATCTCGTAGCCCAAGATCTGCCAAGCCGGCCCATGTGCGTGTATGAAAAGCCCACCTTCAATGATGATGTTCTCTTCGTATTAATCAAAACCTCCACCCAAAAATAGTCACGTGAATGATGTTAATATTCACCTCCAAAATCTTTAATTGGCTGCAAAAGTCCCCTAAAATTCTTGAAGTCTGCATGTCCACCCCTATGCCATCAACATTGTTGTTTTTATTATAATATTCCTCCCTATTCGGCCCATATGGCTGCATGTGTTTAGAAGCCCAATGATGATGAATTATTTTATTTTTAAAACCCTTAATATTGCCGTCCACTAATGATCGGCCCAACCCATTTCTTTTTCACGTGAAGCGGCCCAATCCATTTTGATGATGTTGTTGGTATTAAGAAAATAATAATCTCCAAAATAATGCCCTTCCAATATTCCACTATGGCCACGTGTGTATATGTATTCATGAGAATTCATGCCAATTCTTGATCCCAATGTTGTCCTTTGCAGTCAAAGATGTCCACGTGATATACGGTTTTGACCCATTGCATTCTTTGAATCACATGCGCTGCCATAATTCCACCGTAGCCTATGGTTAATACCATAGGTTACGGTCCGTAAAATCTGAAAGTAACAGAATCCTTCCACCGTATGGTACGGCTCCTCTTTCGTAGACTACATTATGTGCTTGCTGGATTTATTACGTCCACATATGCTACACAGATTTGCTACATTCCAACTTTAACCAAATGACATAAGAGCCTCTCAACTTCGTTCTTTTGCACATCTCAAGCTTCCAAACTATTTCTCGACCCGAAACACTTCCCGATCAATGTATGTTGATTAATCTATCATCATGGAATGTTCCGCGTCCTCACCAAGCCTTTAACTTTACCAAATTAAGTCGGTTAACCTGTAAAATCACAAAAACACGTAGTTATCACATTCGAAACACGTAACCGCCTAAAATGTAATAAAACACACATGATAAGTACTTTAACAACCAAATTTCACACTCTCCATCACGCTACGCCACCACCTAATATGATCAGAAAGTTCGCAGCTGTTGCTGCATATTCCCAGCATAACTCAGTTTTACGGAAACGATCATAACTTTCTTATTTTTGATCCGTTTTACCCGATTCTTTTTCCTAGACGCCCGTAATTAAATTCTCCATCACACGGAGTAAAAATCCAATATTTGGACTACCAATATTTATGACTTTTAAGCCTTTGGCTTATTACCCTTTTACCATATTTTGACCCGTTCATGCATTTATCCACATAACTTGTTTGTTTGACCATAACTTCTTATAAACCTAATGATATCAATGACGTCTATCATAAAAGATTAAATTCTCGGATGTCTTGCATTCTCTAAACTCATTTTCGCTCAAAAGCTTACTTTGACCCGTTAAGGGCATTTGCGTATTTCAATGCATTTGATTCTCAAAAACATACTTTTCGCTTCCATACTTATCCTAATTATTCACTTGATCATTTAACTTATTTCTAAACATCTTTTAAAGGTCGTTTGCCCGATATACCCACCAAGGGCATTTTAGTCAACTTTAGCCCCATCATTTACAATGAAGGACTTCAACACATATTTAACCAAATCCCACGATTTAACTATGACTCTAATCACACATACATGGCTCGGGTCAAAGCTATGACCCGTTTAAATACTTCATTAACTAAGTTGCTAATTAATAGCAACGCAAATCCTTTCGTTAACTCGTAATCAAAGTTACCATGATACCCCTTTTACCCCATTTTAACCATCAAGCACAGTTCTTGCCATAGACCCATGTTCCGACCCGTATCAATACTTACCGGAACATCGTACCTTATATATAAACTTGTCATATTCATAATTTATACATTGAATAGGTATTATATAAGGAGGGTGTAAGCTTAACTTACCTAGCGTCCGAATATGCTTCCCGTGCGCACTAGTCCCGTTTGACCCGCTTCTTTCCCAAGCTTCCACATAGCTTGTCTAGCGTCAAACTATTATATATCATTCGCAAGATAGTTAGCTTATTTATCATTCATCACGACCCTTCCATCACACGGATCTTATATCGAAATTATCATTCGAACTTAAAACACGCTAATCTATCAAATCCTAGCCGAACTCCTTTAAACATTTACACACGTATGCGATTTCAAACATCATTAACAATAACATATCATCATTTTCATCATATTATACAAAACCCACTTCATAACTACATTGTTAATCACTTACTAGTGATCTAAACTCGATTATCTCTAATTTCATCTTACCCTTGGTGTGTGTACTACCTTCTAAACATAATGTACAACTAATTCATGCATATTCATCTATCCTTATACATAATTCACCAAATTCCTTCTTCTAATCAACATGAATCATCCATGCATGAACATCAAACATATTAATATCACATTTCTCTCAATTCCTCCATCAAGAATCCGTCATACATATCATAATGCATCAATTTTGAATAAGAATTTGGACATGGGTGATATACCCATGTCACCATCTTCACCAAAACATTTGATTTACATTATTGACATCAATTTAGGCTAAATCATACATAATTCATGTTCTACATCGCGATTCTAACACCTATTCATGCTCAATTTCGTACAAATTTGTGAATTACAACATAACCCACTTCGTGCCTAATCACCAAATCTAACTTTTATGACATACCTTGAGATCCCCTTGTGAAGGTGATCATTAATCTATGCTCGGTTATGAGTTTAAGCTCCATCTTGCCTTTCAATTTGAAGATCTTTGAAGAACCAGGGTTTGAACCCCTTTTTCTCCTTCCTGATCATCGACACACACACACACACACACTATGTGTGTGTGTGTGTGGTGTTTTAATTTTAGTTTTATAAATTAATGTTTCCCACTTAACGGTTTTGGTCCCTCTAGTTTCATTTTGGTGATATAAGGGATTAAAACTCTTTTCTTTATATCAACCGGGTTTTAATTTACCAAACCCGTTTTTGGGGTGTTACAAATGGCCCCTGAGTGACCTTATACGGACCATAATCCTTTGTGCTTACGGACCGCAAGCATATATAATTTTTTTGTTTGAGCATCGTATACGGACCGCAAGACCCATGTCTTTACGGTCCATAAGGAGGTGAAATTCTGTGTGCGCTAAGTAGGCTTACGGACCGTAAGCTTAAAGCCCATACGGTCCATAAGGACGGTATCTGGGGAGATTTTGTTTGGAGGCCAAGGCATTCTGTCCTTGTGCCACCTATCTCGCAATGCTGAGCCATTGTGCAACTTCTAAGACATCCATACACACCTGGAGACATCCTAGACCACCTCTAACACCTATCATGTTCTTCTTTCAACCTCCTCAACTATAAATAGGACCCTTGAGTCCATGAACAACTTGCTCATTTCTTTCAAACTTCTTCTCTACTCTCATCTGGAAGTTCCTAATCTTAAAGGAGCATCCCCTGAGTTCTAAATATGATAAGGATCACAAGTAATTGCTCCTTTCCAGCTTTTTTCATTTTTATAGGCTTTTATTAGCCGAAAGTCAAGCAAATTGACTTTTGCTTTGGCTTTCGGTTTAGACCATTATGGTCCAGCCATTGGTCGAATCGAACATGGATACTTGATCGTAATAAGGTAGGTGTTAATCCCTCAAAAAGGCACCTCCTAGAAATCACGTTAAGTTGGTCAAATGACGGGTCAAAGTTATGTTTAATAAAAAGTCAAACGACAGATTTTCGAAAAACTTATAAAATGAAGTTGTAAATGTTTAACTCATGTTTTAACACTAAATCAGTTAGTAACTAATATTAGAACATGTATGAACATGTTCAGCCTGTCATTTCCAGATTATGTGTCGGTTCGCAACCGAAAGTCAAGCAGTTTGACTTATGCTTTGACCTTCGATTCTGACCCGATTTAGCAACTTTAGCTACTGATTCTAAGTTGCATTATGATCATATTATAGTGTAGAATAACTCTCTATGGTTATACTACTTGATCATAATCAGTTTCTGAGTTTTTACACAAGTTCTTGTAATATGCCTATTATTGACCAAAATGCCCTTTTGTGCAAAACATTGTTTTAATCAATGATAAACATATGAAATGGGTAACATACTGATATGGTAATGTAATTAACATGTTTTGGCAGAATGAACTTGTTCATAACATGAGTTTTTATACAAGTTCATGAATTATGCTATAGAATGACTAAAATGCTCTTATGGTGCATAGTTTGGTTTAAACCATAAAAGTCACATAAACTTGATTACCTACTGATGTTATGACATAAATAAAATGTTTTGGCATATTGAACTAGTTTATAGCTCATCCAATCACCCGATATCGCCTATGCGCGTACGGTTGAGCTTATGTAACTAATTTATGTAAGTTTACCGAAACGGGTCAATTCTTCTCATTTTATTTCAAATTCCAGAATGTAAACATGTTTACCCATATTATACAAGTCTTAGTACTTGTGAGGGTTTATACTAAATTCTATCCGGTCATCGCTTAATCTAGCGTTTCGTACCGTTTTCAGTAATTTAAGTTAACCGGTCCAAATCTTTGACTTGAATAAGACCCGTTAACATTTTAATTGGTTATTATACAACTCATTCCAGACTAAGGCATTCCAGTAGATTGCAACCAAGCTTAGTTAATTGATATTATATTGCATTGTAAGATTTGCTAACCCAGGTAAATACTCTTAACCTATTTTCCCTATACGGGCTTGGGATACGGTAAATTATTATCGCTTGGTCTGGTATGGGATCATATGTTAGATTGTGACTAGAAAATCCGCATAACCCGTTTTAATCTGTTTTGCTTAAGAACTTAAACATTGGGTGTCACGGCCCAGCCCCGGTTTGACCCAGTCAGGAGCCGCGGGACAGGAACCCGTGGTATTTAATTTATGTGACAGCGGAAGTATTTTAAACAGGATCTTTTAAAAAGCTTGAAATGCCCGATTATTTTATTTCATAATTCGGGATAAACCCTGTAATTTACAATAGAGGAATTTTACTAGGAAATTCCCTGATTTATTAAAACATGTTTATTTTAACTGAGCCACCTCTTTAAGCTTGTTAGTGCTTCGTAGCACGTTTTCCTTGATTTACAGCAGGTTGCCTGAAACATGTTTTAAAAATATTTTTGTCAGTGGGGAAATACTGGTGAATCATTCATTTTAACAAAATGACACGTAGTTATGAATTACAACATAAGAGCGATTACAATGGATTTTATCTTTTTGTTATATGGCGCCGTGTCACCTCTTGGTGACGATGGTCATACCACTATTGGGTCCTGTCACCCAAGTAGTGATGATTATCACTGTTAGGGCTTATTTGCCTAACCTCTGTTAGGGCTTATTAGCCTAACCCCGTGAGAAATTAGTAATGTGCACAATACCCCACTAGCCATTGATTAAGATTACCACGACTTACTTCCTGTAATTATAACATTTGAAAATAATTTGAGGTATTGTAAAACAGTTGATAAAAAGAGAATGACTCACATTGCAGATTTATATGAGCAGAGCTTAGCCTACTGATTAGCCTTTTAACCTAAATTTAATAACATGCACACGAACTCGGTTAGTAACTAATACAGCATTTACGATAACTCACGAGATTAAAACCTTCACAACGAATGACAAAGTGCGATACTTAAACATCCATCGATTTAACGACGAATGACAAAGCATAAACCCTAATGTGGGCAGCACTTAAACATCCATTGGATAGTTTAATCAATCGGACATTGAATCGTAGCAGCGATCGAGTTAATACCCGGTATCGGAGCAGCGCCTCGCTAATTATATCTGAAATTTCGACTTTAGAGTACTATCAATTCGTTTTTATGAAAAGATTTCGACACCAGTGGATTGTGCAAGTGACGGGCTATTTATAGCGGAATTTAGGGCCTTACGCGGCCCGCGTAACCCATCCCTTATATCTTACGTGACCCGCCTTGCCGCCCAGTCTACGAGTAGGGTTGACTAGTCATACGTAGGTGTACCAGATGGTCGACATGTGGCACAGTTACGCTTATCCGGTCAAACCCAATGTTGACGCGGCCCGCGTAAGACATGCCTTGTCTCTTACGCTGCCCGCCTGAAACCTATAAGTTTTGTTTTTCTTGATTTTTTTTAAATAGGGTAAGGTTTCAGGGGTCTAGGTTTTCACTTACGGTATTTTTAGGATAACTTTGAGAGTCCTTACATCCTCCCCACCTTATTTAAAATCTCGTCCTCGAGATTCATTGGAATAAGTGAGAATACTTTCGCTTCATCTCAGATTCCAGCTCCCAAGTGTATTCAGGTCCTCTCTTTGAATCCCACTTGACCTTGACAAGTACTAACCGTTTGTGTTTGAGAAACTTCACCTTTTTGTCTTCTATCTGAAGAGGTTTCTCCACAAATTTTAACTTTTCGTTTACCTCTATATCTTGGAAAGGTACTATCAAAGATTCATCTGATAGGCATTTCTTGAGGTTGGATACATGAAATACATCATGTACTCCAGCTAACTCTTCTGGTAGTTGTAAACGATAAGCAACTGGTCCTATACGTTGGATCACTGAAAATGGTCCTACGTATCTTGGACTTAGCTTTCCTTTCTTACCGAATCGAACTACTCCTTTCTAAGGAGAAACTTTCAATAGTACTTTGTCTCCAACTTGGAATTCCAAAGGCTTCCGTTTATTGTCTGCATAACTTTTCTGGCGATCTCGAGCAGTCTTCAGTTTTTCCTTGATTTGAGTAATCTTGTCGGTTGTTTCTTGCACTATCTCAGGACCTGATAATTGATTTTCTCCTATTTCTGCCCAACAAACGGGAGTTCTGCATTTTCTTCCATACAATGCTTCGAATGGGGCAGCTTCAATGCTTGAATGATAACTATTGTTATAGGAGAATTCGATCAAAGGTAGGTGATCGTCCCAGTTTCCACCAAAATCTATTACACATGCTCTGAGCATGTATTCTAGAGTTTGGATTATCCTTTCACTTTGTCCGTCTGTTTGAGGATGATATGTCGTGCTTAGATTTAGTCGAGTTCCCATTGCTTCTTGGAAACTTGTCCAAAAATGGGATGTAAAACGACTATCCCTATCCGAAACAATGGCGAGTGGAACTCCATGTAAAGATACTACTTCATCCACATAAAATTTTGCCAATGTTTCTTTCATAGGTAGAAAGTGAGCTGATTTGGTTAATCGATCTACAATTACCCAAATCGCATCGTTACCTTTCCTGGTTTTGGGTAACTTAGTAACAAAATCCATTGTTATGAATTCCCATTTCCATACAGGCATTTCTAGTTGTTGTAGTAGACCTGAAGGTTTTTGATGTTCTGCCTTAACTTGTGAACAAGTAAGACACTTAGAAACATATCGAGCTATATCCTTTTTCATTCCTATCCACCAAAAGTTATTTCTTAAATCTTGGTACATTTTATTGTTTCCAGGGTGCATGGTATACCTAGATTTATGGGCTTCCTCTAAAATCTTATTTCTTAATTCTCCCTGCTTAGGTACCCAAACTCTTCTTTTGTGGAATCTCCAAATTCCATCAGCTCCTTGTTCTAATTCTTTTGTTCGTCCCGTCATTCCTTCAGCATCATCTTTGATTGTTGTTTCTTGAAAATACTTCAATTGTTCCATTAAATCTAATTGTAGATTTAATCTAAGAGCACGAACTCGTCGTTGTTTCTCATGGTATTTACGACTTAAGGCATCTGCTACTACATTTGCCTTTCCTTCGTGATACTGAATATCACAGTCGTAGTCACTTAGAATTTACATCCATCTTCTTTACCTCATGTTCAACTCTTTTTTCCCAAATATATATCTTAAACTTCTATGATCTGTATAGACAGTAAACTTACTTCCATACATATAATGTCTCCAAATTTTAAGGGCAAAAATTATGGCGCCTAACTCTAAGTCATGAGTTGTATAGTTTTCCTCGTGCTTCTTCAATTGCCTTGAAGCATACGCAATTACCTTCTTGCATTGCATTAGCACACATCCTAATCCTAGTTTTGAAGCATCACAGTAAACTTCAAAATCTTCATTTCCTTCTGGTAAAGCCAGGATTGGGGCATTTGTTAACTTTTGCTTTAGAATCTTAAAGGCTTCTTCTTGCTTAGGTCCCCATTCAAACTTAACTGCTTTACAGGTTAGCTTAGTTAATGGTACAACTATTTTGGAAAAATCCTTAATAAACCGTCTATAATATCCAGCTAAACCTATAAAACTTCTAATTTCCATTGCGGATTGCGGAACCTTCCATTTGGTAATTGCCTCTATCTTAGCAGGATCTACATGAATACCTTCTTGATTCACCATGTGTCCTAAGAATTGCACTTCTTGCAACCAAAATTCACACTTCGAGAATTTGGCGTAAAGCTTTTCTTTTCTTAACAAAGTTAAGAGTGCATGCAAGTGCTGACAATGTTCGTCCTGACTTTTTGAATAAATAAGTATATCGTCAATAAAAACAATTACAAATTTATCCAAATACGGTTTACATATTCTATTCATCATGTCCATGAA